>JAYESA010000004.1:79521107-80121107 GCA_036927795.1 Iris macrosiphon | reverse complement strand
ACAGAACTCGAGGCACGTCTCTGTAGTTAATGCGCGAGATAGAGGCAGATCTCTGCATTTAATGCACGAGATTTGGTTCTACTTTTAATGACTGGGTGAACTATAATTAGGACTAATATGTCCACATCACCATCCCTGCATATTACGCCATCAGGCTATTTTCAGCTATAGGAGTACGCCGTATGCTATCTCCTCGAAATACGCCGACCTGGCTATTTTCAACTATAGGAGTACGCCGTATGCTATCTCCTCAAAATACGCCAACTCAGGCTATATTTGCAAAGGTGCGTGATAAGGCTATTTGGTCCAGAATATGCTCAAGACCTCGGTCAAGGAAGGATAAACGGCTATCTTTACGCTGGCTACCTATCCATGCAGCATCATGCTTCTACGCCTACTTGGCTTCTACGCCTATTTGGCTTCTATGCCAACATGACAGCTATTTGGCTTCTACGCCAACATGACAGCTATCCGGCTTCTACGCCTACTTGGCTTCTACGCCAACATGACAACCATCAGGCTTCTACGCCTACTTGGCTTCTATGCCAACATGACAGCTATTTGGTTTTTACGCCAACGAGACAGTTATTTGGCTTCTAGGCCAACCTTTTCTATGCGAGGGACAGTTACCTACGTGGCTTGTATACCGTGATCTTCGACGAGCAGTTATACCCATTACCTCATAATGGGACAAGCGTCACATGCCGATTCAGAAGATCATTCATACGTGGGTGGCAGTTATTATAACCGTCGCGTAAAAGGTGCAACTTTCTCCGTCGTTCGATTTTCTATGCCGACAGTGACCAAACCCTATAAATAGAGACTTCCGGCCATGGAGGTCAAAGGTCGAACAGAGGTCAAGGGTCGGAAAATTTAGGAAAAAAGGGGCGAAGTGTGGATAATTAAAGTTAAGAGAGCACATATAGAGAGCTTTAGCAACGAGAGTTCAACCTTTCCTGCAACCTCTGAAGCTTCTTTTTCGTCTTCTACAACACTTCTTCATCATCGTATGGTCCAAGGGACAAAGTGATCGACCACAGATCAGACTCCTATAGCAATATTTCTCCAGAATCAAATTTTTATACTAAACATCCTCGTATAGGATTAATAGTACTTTTTTTTCTTGTTTGTAAACCAAATAAAGGATTTCGTATAAACCTAGTTTTATTTCTTTCGTTTATTATCAAACACAAGATGGCGACTCTGCTGGGGACTACTTTCTCATCTGATGAGAAAGCCATTGCTCAACACGATGCTGCATCCGTCGGATCAAGAAAGAAGACTCTGGTCATCCAATTCGACCAATCTGCTTATGAAGGCATGCTTCGCGTAGGGGGTGGCTCGTGTTCCCTCTCTGTCCAAGACAACAGGAAGTTGCATAAAGTATGGATGCCCCGGACATCCTCTACCCTTCCTGCGGACTCTCTTTCCGACCAACGAGGTTGTAACATCGCAACCTCTGCACCCCGCACGTAAAATTCTGTCTCCCGTCTGTGATGTGGCAAACAAAGCTTCGGGTAATGCTTCAGTGCTAATCCAGAAGTCAACTCCGTACCTCGTGCATAAAATTCTGTCTCCCATCTGTGACGTGGCAGACAAAGCTTCGGGTAATGCCTCAGTGCTAATCCAGAACTCAACTCCGTGCCTCACGTGTAAAATTCTGTCTCCCGTCTGTGACATGGCAGACAAAGCTTCTGGCAATGCCTTAGTGCCAATCCAGAAGTCCACTCTACGCCCCGCGTGTAAAATTCTGTCTTCCATCTGTGACGTGGCAGACAAAGCTTTTGGCAATGCCTTAGTGCCAATCCAGAAGTCCACTCTGCGCCCCGCGCATAAAATTCTGTCTCCTATCTGTGATGTGGCAGACAAAGCTTCGGGCAATGCCTCAGTGCTAACCCAGAAGTCGACTCAGCTCACTGCGCGTAAAACTCTGTCTCCCGTCTGTGACGTGGCAGACAAAGCTTCTGACAATGCCTTAGCGCCAATTCAGAAGTCTTCAACGCGCCGCGTGCGTAAAAACATATCTCCCACCTATCAGGAAGTAGATGGTCCCTTCAATCATCGCAAGGAAAAACAAGTGCAAGATTTCCCGATCTCTCGGCTTTTACGCCATCAAGAGAAGAATCTGCTCCTCAGATTATGCGAAACGCTGACGGCCAGTTGAGAACTTCCATAGCTTTACGCCAACCTGTGCAAAATTCCAGATTACGCCAGGACAAGCCTCTCAGCGTAAAAAAGACCCGGTTCACAGGAACATACGCTCCTCAGACTGATGACGGAGCGTACGTTACTCACATGGCTTAACTGCTGTATTCTTATGACAGGGAGAGAGTTATGATTCCCAATCTTCGCATCCCAACTGATATAAAAAGGCAAAATAAGCCTTCTTCTTCTTCTCCTGTTAATTCTCCTGACTTGCATAATTTCCTGATCCAGAAGTGCAAAGACAGGGGATCTTATAACATGACTATTACGTCTCCTAGGGAGCACTGTTGTAATAGTCATAAAGTTATAGTTAATTACTGCTGCTCTAAGGCAAAATGGTCAATTTTTGACCGGTTGAACTACTCTGTACCCTTATAGGAAGAAGAGCCTACACTTGCATCAGTAAATATGGCTTCACATATTCCTAGAGGAAGGTCAAGTTCAAGACGTCACCCCTCTAGAACTCCAAGCCAAAGGAGATTTAACAGGCTCCTTGAGAATATTGAAGCAGGTGTCTTTCGGAATACTCGCTCGAGGTTGTGACAATCGGCTTCATATTCCTCCGATTCCGACACTGGGGGTCGCCAGTTTCCTGAATGTGATACTGACAGCATAGACTCAATCTCCACCGAGGTCTATACTGATCCCTCAGTAGCACCCAGAGAAATGTGAGTCTATGCCATCTGAGACGAACATGAAGAAGCTTCCCCATCAGGAAGTACTGAGCAGCGCATCGCTGTATTAGAGATATCGCTGAAAGAGATATACTCCATGATGGAGAACATGCACCAGATGATGCTGACTCAACATGCGGCTGCCATAGCTCAAGCATCTGTTCCTCCAACTCAAATGCGTGTGGGGGTGGATATCCCACCATCTAACACAAGCCAGAAATTGGCTCCAAATCAAGAGTCAACTGCTCCTCCACCTCTGAACCCGGAGAACGTATTGCCTCCTGTTGGAGTTACAATACAACCGACCTCTCATCTCTCTGCGATCCCTTTCCCAGCTAAAGATCCTATGCAGGCAGTGCGGGAATTGAAAGCCCAATTTGATACCTTGAAGTACAAGGATCAGCTCAAGAAGTTGGACATCAACCTGCCTTACCCGGCCATCTGGGACGAGATCCCTTTTCCTCCAAAATACAAACCACAGGCTATGGTTTTATTTGAGGGAAAGATGTCACCAAGTTAATACATGAACTAATTCAGTATGATGACGGTGTTGCTACAAGGGAATGACGCTCTGCTCACTCGAGTATTTAAGGGCTGCTTGTCTGAAGTGGCCTATCAATGGTACCGTAGTCTTGCGGACAACTACATTACTTTCTTTGAAGATTTCAAGACTCTGTTCTTCGCTCGATTCTACGAAGAAGGAATGTACATGTCTATGTCCTCACTTATCGAAGTGAAGCAGAAGAAGAAAGAGAGTGTTCGTACTTTTATCGAACGTTTTCGTCAAGCGACTTTGCAGATGCCTTCCGGAGTTCCGAATTCAGTCTTGGTGGACATTTGCAGGAAGAACCTGCTTCCCTTGATCTCGGTGTTCACAGGACCAAATCAGTTCCATGATTGGCCCTCGTTTATTATCTCAGCAGTTGCCGCTGAAGACAACAGTCGGAAGGCGCGTGACAATAGAATCATGATCTCTACCTCTGAAAGAGGAAAGAGGTCATCCTCCAATAGCGACCATCCTCATGGTTCCAAAGGAAAAGAAGCTCTGGCGATCAACACATCCATGCAACATACTCCTGGGACTACGCAGACGAATCCTGGGACTTCTAGGCCTAAGGAAGAATACTCTTTTGACGACGATGATATTCCGAGCATATTCGACTGTCTAGTCAAAAGTGGCAAGCTCACCCTCCCCGAGGTAAAGCGGCCCAATAAAGTCGGCAGTACCAATAATCCTAAGTATTGCATTTTCCATAGGTCTATACATCACCCTACCAATGCGTGTTATATACTAAAAAGGAAGATCCAGGATCTGATCGACGCCAAGGCCATCACTCTGCGCAACAGTGAGAAGACGGTCACCGATAACATGATCTCTCTCTAATTCAGCGATCTGCCCCCTCAAGAAGTCCCGGATGGTATAGTACCTATTTTCTGGACGATGATGAATATTGTTATTCTCCCTCCGGCCAGGGGTCAAAACCATGATCTGGTACCCCTAACTACCCAGCATGGTGAGATTATGTGGGTTAATCCTAATCTGGTGTCAGAGATTGAGGAAGAGACTCAAGCTGCTAAGGCTAAGTCCCGAAAGAACTCAAGGCGCAAACCATGCCATATGGTTGCTATATCCTCGACATCAGATGAAGAGGCTTTGGCTACTGGAACCCGTTCAGGGAAGGCCTACCTCAAAGATTATGAAGGAAATCAGAAAGATGCAACGGCAGATACTTCAGCTGCCAAACTTCCAGAACCCGAACCTGTCATACTAGAGGCAGGTCCTTCCAGACCAACTACGGCAGACAAGGGCAAGCAGAAAAAAGTTTATTTTGATAAACCTTTGAAGAACATTCAAAACAAGGGTTTGAAAAAACTATATAACTTCGACATCCTGGCCTAATTGGCTAATACTCCAGCCAGACTATCCATTTTCGAGCTACTCAGGCTTTCCAAAGATACTCGTCAAGCCTTGAGTGAAGCTTTAATATAGGCGGACGTATGCTTGACCCAGCTCAAGTCCCCCGACAAAGATCCTGTGGCATGTCCTCAATGCCATAGCATAATGGAAGTGATCCCTAACATCACTTTCACTCAAGAAGACATGCTGTTAAAACATAACAAGCATAACAGGCCACTCTATTACACCGGATACGTCGGTTCCATAGAGGTAGACCGGATTCACATAGATCCGGGATCGTCGATCAACATCATCCCTCATAGTCTGCTCAGGCCGTTGAGGATTCCTATAAGCGAACTGGCTTACACCACCACTACAATCATGGACTTCAATGCCAGGAAAAGCAAACCACTGGGGAAGATTCGTTTGAGGATCCAGATTGGTGACCTTAGATCAGTGGCTACTTGCTACGTCATTGATTCAGAGGTATCCTTCAACATTCTACTGGGCAGACCATGGATCCACGAGCACAACATTGTTCCTTCGACTCTACATCAATGCTTCAAATATGTAGACGCCCAAGGGACAGTAAAAACAGAGTTTGCTGACCTCAACCCGTTCAAAGGAGTTGAGTCCTATTATTCCGATGCCATGTTGTACACCCAAGACTACATGAAGGGGGCGTCAGGCAAGATGGAGGAGGAATCCCACTGGGAGCCAGGAGAGCTATCTGCTGAACAACCTCTGTCAATTCAGCTGAAAGGGCGGACTACCCGTCCAAAAGTCATGAAACCCATGGCTATCCACTTGAACACAACCAAATCAGGAGGAGAAAGTGATCCTCTAGTGATCACTCTGAACCAGAAGCTTCCACCTTTGGTCATCAACCTTTGGCGCAGCACACAGCTGACTGATGTAAATACAACCGGGAACGTGGTTTCTGACGATATTAATGATTCTCTTTTCCAGTATTCTGACGCTCAATTTCCAAATCAGGAATACTCCCCTCATAACGATATAGAGCCTATAGCACAAAAATTCCTGGAAACTATAGACTCCTATCATCCATATGTGTGAGAGGTAGCATCAACATCTAATGTCATCACGACATACGGGCCACATGAAGATTCTATCTTTATTATCTCGCCTACTCACAGCAATCAGCATCCAATAGTCTTCGGTCGCATGCGGAACAGACCAATTGTACAAGAAGATTCTCATGATGCCGATGATGGTAAAATGCAGGTTCACAGATATAGCCCACATACTTTGAAGATTATACAAAGCATGGGTTATGACCTGAAGTTAGAGCCATGCCTCAACCATGGAAAAGGCAGACGAATGCCGTTGCATGGCGATCCCTACCGTCAATGAACTCGTTTTGGGTTAGGGTATGTCACATCTTTTTCAACTTCTGAGTCAAGTGAGGATACCATTTCCTCTTTTCAGGATGGTCCGTCGTCCTCCGACTCATATGCTGATCTTGAATGAGTATTGTCAGCAAATACGGTATTGACAGATTCGAACCGTTTAAAAATTACTCCTGGGCACAATAAATGGATACACAATGGGAACTCCGGTTCGATCAGAGAGAACCACCCACTGAAGATAAAGTTATCCAAATCGATGTTGGGGATAAACTTTCGCCAAAGCTAATATTTATCAGTAACAATCTTTTCGAAGAAGAAAGAGAAGAAATAATCCAACTGATACAAGAATATATCGACGTCTTTGCGTGGAATTATGAGGATATGCCAGGTCTTGATCCAAAAGTGGCTACTCATAAGCTCAATATACTGCCCAAGTCAAAACCTGTAAAGCAGCACCAACGCCGGTTCCGCCTGGATATGATGGATGCCATCGAAGCTGAAATCAATAAGTTGATAGCCTGCGGGTTCATCAGGGAAGAACAACATCCTGATTGGGTCGCCAACGTTGTCCCGGTCATAAAGAAAAGTGGGAAAGTTTGCATTTGTATCGACTTCAGAGATCTCAATGCGGCCTGCCCCAAGGATGAGTTCCCTCTTCCCATCACAGATGTCATGATCGACAATACATGCGATTTTGAATGCATGTCTTTCATGGACGGATTCTCAGGATACAATCAGATCAAGATGCATCCTGAAGACGAGAAGCATACTGCCTTTCGTACACCACTGGGGTATACTGCTACACAGTCATGCCCTTTGGATTGAAGAATGCCGGGGCTACATATCAGCGAGCTATGAGTAACATATTCCATAAGCATCTACGTAAAACAGTGGAGTGTTACGTAGACGACATCGCTGTCAGAAGCCACCTCAAGGGTACTCATATCCAAGACTTGAAGACGATGTTCGAATTGATGCGCCAATATCAACTCAAAATGAACCCCACAAAGTCCTTTCTCGGTGTATCCAGTGGCAAATTCCTGGGATTTGTCTTTACCGCCAAAGGCATTCAAGTCGATCCTGATAAAGTAAAGGCTATCCTAGAAATGTGACCGCCCCGTAATCTAAAGAAACTCAGGGGATTTCAAGGCCGTCTGGCCTATATCAGGAGATTCATATCCAACCTTTCTGGGAGATATCAACCTTTTTCCCGTCTAATGAAGAAAGGTGTATCCTTTGTATGAGACGAAGTCTGTCAGCAAGCGTTTAATGATATCAAACACTATCTCACCAATCCTCCAGTTCTGGTGTCTCCCGTCATAGAAAGTCCATTTTTGCTGTATGTTCGAGCAATGGATCATTCTTTGGGAGCTTTCCTCGTATAGAAGAACGATGAGGGTCATGAACATGCTATCTACTACCTAAGCAGGATGATGGTCGGAACTGAACACCGGTACAATCCAGTAAAAAAAGAATGCTTGGCCCTGATGTTTGCCATTCAGAAGACGCGACATTACATCACAGGCCAAACTTTTCATATCATCTCCAGGATCAATACTCTTCGGGTACTGATGAACAAGCCGAGCATCCTTAATTCCCAACTCGCGACTTGGGCGATGTTATTAATACCGTACGATATGGTGTACGTCCCTTAGAAATCCATAAAGGGTCAGGCCTTGGCTGATTTCTTAGCTGCTCATCCAATTCCGGAAACCTCTAAACTATACGAGGACATTCCCGACGAAGTTGTAGAATGTAACTCTGCAATGTAAAGTGATACATGGCAGCTATTCTTCGATGGCGCCTCCAGGACCGGCCCCAAGGGAAACGTGGTTTCAGGAGTAGGAATTGTTCTGGTAACTCTTGATAAAATTGTCATCTACCGAGCTTATTCTCTTAGCGAGCCCTTCTCTAATAATGTGGCAGAGTATAATGCTCTACTAATCGGGCTTCAAGTTGCTAAAGAATTGGAGGTCGAATACTTGAAAGCTTTTGGTTATTCCCAGCTGATTGTCAATTAGGTCAGAGGAGTATAAGAAGTCCGCAATCCAGACCTTATTCCTTATCACCAAGAAACGATCGAGATAGCCATGTCTTTTAAAGGATTCTTCCTAGAACATGTGCCTCGATCTCAAAATTTGAAAGCTGATGCTTTGGCCAGTCTAGCTGCAGATCTAGCCATTCCTATAAGGAGGCAGAATTCAGTGATCCTTTTTAACAGAGATCTATTTTGTGTAAAAAATAACTTTCACTTTGAATGCAGCTACGCCGTGAACACGGTTCCTCCTAAGAGCGACTGGAGAAGTCCCTTTATAGATTTTGTGGCATACAAAATCTTACCAGAGGATCCTAAAGAAGCAGTATCTATCAAAAGACGATCATTACGCTTCTACTTTGATGCCTCTTCACAAAGTCTATATCGTCGAACATACGATGGACTACTGCTATAATGTCTCTCCGATGATGATGCAAAATGGGTTATCCGTGAAGCTCACGATGGCGTATATGGAGCACATCAACCCGGTCCTAAGCTACAGGATCATATCAGGAGGATGGGCTACTACTGGCCTACTATAATTGCAGATGCAGTAAAATATGCAAGACAGTGCAGAGCTTGTCAAGTTCATGCGGATTTTGTACATCAGCCTTCTGAGTATCTACATCCTACCATTGCATCATGGCCCTTCGAAGCATGGGGTATGGACATTATTGGTCCGATTCACCCGTCATCTTCTAGAGGACATCGGTTCATATTGGCTATCACCGATTATTTCTCCAAATGGGTGGAGGCGGTCCCCCTTGCTGAGGTAAAGACATCCAACGTGATCAGCTTTATCAAGCACCATATCATTTATCGCTTTGGGATACCCCGAAGGATAATTCATGACAACGGGCCTCAATTCATCAGCCAAGCGTTTCACCGATTTTGCGATAAGAATCGGATACAAAATGTGTCCTCTACGGCATATAATCCGGATGCTAATGGTTTGGCGGAAGCATTCATCAAAACCATTATCAAACTCTTAAAGAAGTTCGTCTCTTCGAACAAAAGAGATTGGAATGAGAAGCTGGGAGAGTGTCTCTGGGCATACCGTACTACGGTGCAAGCACCGACGGGTTGTACCCCATTCTCATTAGTCTACGGGTATAAAGCAGTTCTCCCCATCGTAATTCAAATTCCCTCACTCAAAATAGCAGTGGCTAATGAGTTAACTCGGAAAAATAATGATCGACTACGGCTTTAAGAGCTCGAAGGATTAGACGAGAAATGCCTTCAAGCTCAACAACGCATTGCATTCTACCAGGCATGCATTTTCAAAGCTTTTGATCAAAAAGTGAAGGAAAGAGTGTTCAAAGTTGGTGATCTAGTTTTAGCGGTAAAAAGGCCAATGATCATTACTCACAAGAGTAAGGGTAAATTTTAGCCCAAATGGGAGGGCCCTTATGTGATTGAGACGACATTCTCAAATGGCGCTTACAGATTAGCCAAGCCTAATGGAGATCTGATAATGGCACCTATCAACGACAAATTCCTGAAGAAGTACTATGCTTAATCTTTCTTGTTTAAACGAAGTATGGTGAAGATCTCATTCTGACAATACTACGTACAAAGACTAGTTGGACCACATTCTATCACGTTATTATGACCTCTGAATAGACATGTTTAACTAATTTGGAATTTCAAAACCTATCACGTCCATATTACCTCTGATAGTATTTTGTATACAAATTTAGTTGGGTCATATTCTATCATGTCCATATAACCTCTGAATAGATATATCCAGCTGAAGCTTACCGAAAGTATATCATGTCCATATTATCTCTGATATCACTTTCACCCTAGCCTGTCATTTATATTCAAAAATGATGGGTCCACCAAAGTCAGATAAAGTCTCTTTATTATCTCCAGAAAGAGCAAGTTACAAAAAAAAGTAAGAAGTACATCATTGGGGAGGAGCAATCAAATCACGAATCTGTTGCGCCAGAGCGGTCATCCTCTCATTCCAGGAGTCTAAGATGTTAGCACGAGCTCGCTCCAGTCGTGCCTCATCATCGCTCAGGAGAGATAGTTCGGACCGAGTACGAACAAAATCGGCACGAATGACACCTATATGTGCCAAGTTCTGCTGAGCTGTACCCATTCGGCCCTTCAACACATCTTGAGCTGCCGCTGAAGTGCGAGCCCACTTCTTTGCCTTATCAAGCTTAACTTCCAAAATACGGACCCTCACTTCATTTCCCGCATGTTCGCTGGGTTGGCTGAGGGATAATCTCCTCCAAGATGGCCTGCTTTGCATCCATCTCTCGCTGCTGTGTCTGGATGGATTTGTTCAGAGATTCTATCTGTTCAGCCAGCTTAGCAGTCAATGAGTCATACTCGGCCTGGATCATATCATCGACGTTGCCTCGAGATAATTACAAATATTCGTTAATGGGTTATTCTAAACCATTAACTATTTGCTACAGAGCATCAACTCGTCCAGCGTCATTAAAATTTCTGATCGGCGCTATCGCAAGCTGGGAGGACGCCAGCAGATTATCAAAGCTCATGTTCCTCTCCAGCACCATGGAAATCAACTCCTTCAAACTGTGGTAGAATAGGCTGGTATAATTTTTAATCAGTATATCAAATACCAGATGCACGCTAGGAGTGGCTGCGATATCAGGAAATCTCCTTCCTAGAATGATTGCGGAGGATGTTGCCACGGCCGTCGCCTCCACAGATGGCGCTACAAAAGAACAAGCACCAACAACGGTTGAAGTGGCTGGCGTACTCAAAAAGGAAGCATAGTCGTGATGACAGGCTCATCCTCCTCTGATGATATCTGGACTGCTGTTGACGAGACAGCACCCAAAAATTTTGCAGGCGAAGGATCGACAGATTCAAAGCGTGCCCCTTCAAGATCAAACATCGCCATTTTATCGGCAGGAGCCGCAACAAAGTCAAAGGTTGTGTCGACTCTGCCTTCCCCTGAGATGTCTTCCCCTGAAAAGAAGACAAAAGAAAGTTAATATCAACTCGTTATTAATTTTCCTAAAAGAGGCATAAAAGATGACATTTACCCATGGCCGATGGTATATATGTCGCATCCGCAGCAAGTACAGCTAAATCAGTTCTTAATGAGGCTAAGCGAGCTGTCATACCTGGGGAAGAGGGTGCACCAACTGACGTTGGAGGATAGTCTTCCCAGTCATCACCAAGATCTACTCGAGGCTCATCGGGTGGAATCTCGCTGGAAATACTTACAGACGAAGTAGGGGTTACTCCCATTATTGGTCTGGATAGAGGTATTCTTAAAATGCTCGGCCTTGTAGGCGATCTCATAGCACTACCTGAAGCAGTAGTAGCAGCAGCGATCTCGAGCAAAGAATCTTCGGCACTGCCAGCCGGAACTATGGAGGTTCCCTCTCTAAAAGGCGAAGGACCTCTGATCAAAGAATTACCCCCAACCGGGGAAATAACAGGCTTGCTCCTAGAAGCCTCCCTGGTAGAAGCCCTTTTCGGACCTCTGGCAATCCTCTTCTTGCGGGGAGAAGGTTCTTTCGGAGCGGAAGCCTTCCTTTTATGGGGGATAACGAGATGCTCTGCAGGCGGAGCTAGTACACCTCTCGGTATTGTCGTCAAAAACTCGTCTACCCCGGTGGTGTCTTCATTCTCATCCGAGGAAACAGACGGAACATCCTCCCTTCCAGTGGACCTATGGGAGGGTATCCTAAAACTTCTACGCATATCAAAATTATGATGGAAGGTATTGATGGACGCATAGAACTGCGCGTACGAGTGAAGCAGGCGCAGCTCCATGGAAAGAGAAGTCGCAGGCACCGTAAAAGTTATACCAGTACAGCCCGTGATGAAGTACCGCCACCCTCTGGCTCCATCAATAAGTCCACCTCTGGACTTGAAGCTAGTAATGGCATTTCCCACATGCAATTGGTCATACCCAAACTGCCTTGCGAATCAACTGGGCAGATAGGGCTCCAAGAAGCAATGATCATCACTCCTGTATAGCAAGTGGGAAGGTCTAATACAGACCAACCAATAGAAGGCTTCAGGAGAAAGAATGGTTCTCCCATGACCTTCATCCTTGAGTTTCCTCCCCTGTTGATTGATGTGTACAGGGGGGACGATACAGAAGATCTTCCAGCTGTGGGCAACGTTTAACGCCCGTCGGCAATCTGTGACGGTCGCCACATTCCAAGAGGAATCCTTGTAATTCAGCAAGAAATTATTTCCTGAACTGCTGGCGGAACCGGAAGACATCACCCGGGCGTTGTGAAGAATTAACCATCCCATCAAGTATAGGAATGGTAATTCCACCCTGGGAAAGCTTTCTCGCTGCGTCTCATCAGCGAGAAGCCCATCAGTCAGGGCCCTCAGACCTGCTTGTATTCTACATACCATAGCAGGAAGCAGGCCCAGCCTTGCTCCGAACACCAAATACACTGTGGGCCATAAGGTGTTGCGATGGATGCGATCCACAGACGCGATACCCGGCATGACCCTGCGGCGTAGCCAGACGAAAAAAAAGCCAGCCAATTGAGCTTCCTTTGACAGAGGCTTCCGGCAATGCCTCATATAACTGAAGGCTTTTGTGCCTGCAGGGTAACCCCCTATCTCCTCGTCGAAAATATGATCTGGAGCCCCTGCATCGTCAATAAGATCATCGACCGTGTCAGCATTGAGCATGCTCAGGAGGTTCAAGGGCCTATCTTGGCTATCTACCACCTTGTCCGGCTTAGCATTTCTGGCCTGGTGGAAGAATAGGTATGTTGCCCACTTGTTGATGTGAGCCAAATCAGACGGCTCCTTGTAGAACGTGGTGCAAGCAAGGTAGTGGCTCATCAGCTCTTGATACACCGCCACTGCCCGAGGGTTTATATCCCTCAACTCCCTGTTTGTAGGGACATACTCTTCATAAGGAGCGTCCTCCATTGGCAGCCTTGAAATTTTTGCCATCTCATGAAGGGCTAAGCCCAACTCCCCCAGCGGAATGGCAAAAGTCCCAGTGAGCGAATTGTACCGCTCCATCAAGGCTAAGAACAAGTTATGGTTGACAGGCAACCCAACACTTGTGACACTCACGGTCGCGAATAAGCCAATACTTTCTAGCTCTAACAGGAAGTGCTTCAAGGCCCAAGCAGTCAAACTAGCCCATCGAAGATTCCCCGGGCTAAGCCATCCACTGGTCCGGGGGTTGACTCTGGGGTACATTCCTTCCTGCCCCATAAAGTCATTGCAGAAGGTCGATATCTGAACCGACTGGATCAGCGAAGGGTCCTCACTCGGGACACTACCCGGCAGCAATCCCCTAAAGGTCATAACAGGGCCCGAAGAACGGCTCATATAGGCCCCCCGGTTGCCTCCCTTGTTGTATAAAATCTTTCCCGGTCGGCCATGAAGATCTGGAGTCAGCACCCACATCATCTTCCTAGGATGTGTGGAATGAAAGAAGGCCGAGATGGGGTAATCCCTGGACATCTTCGGCAAATACATGACCGTGCCCTCAGCAGTGAATACCCAGTCCTCCTTCTTGGATTTGGTCTGGGATTGCTTGTCAATAACATCCCCAAATAAGAAACCCGATTTCTTATACTCCGTCCCGTCTATGTATGTCAGGGGCTTCCCACTGATCATACTTAGCAGCATGCGCTCTCCTTGGGACGATATCAGGGTTCCCCTCTCTTCAGGGTAATTGGCTCCAGAAATGGGGAATGTCACATGCGACAAGTCCTCCATATAATTCGAGTTCAGCATCCCGGCAGAGCCCATCACCTCAGCCAAAAGAAGGATCTGCAAGTCCACTATAAAATGCAAGAGAACAAGTCAGTTTCTACACTAGACATTACACTCTTACAGTTTGCTTCAAAGATTATCAGTCTGTGCTTTTACGCCAAGACTGCAAAAACTTGAGTTTTTTACGCCGGAACCTATTTTCGAGGCATAAAATTCAAGGTTGGCAGTATACGCCAAAACTTAACAGTCTGTGCTTTTACGCCAGACCGCCAAAATTTGAATTTTTACGCCGGAATTGTCATCCAGCGCGTAAAAAACCCAAAGTTTGTTGTATATGCCAAATTTTGACAATCTGAGCTTTTTAAGCCAGACTGCGAAAAGATGGTTTTACGCTAACACATTAGAAATATGGGCATATTGGTTCGCATACACGTACAACGTGTGTGGAAAATCCTCTATTCCCCTCGGAGTCCTTTTACCTGTGACGTCCGGAGCACAGCTCGACGGTGGAGCACTTTGCTCGGATCGAGGCTCGTTCGGCCTAATGGGAGTTGCTCGTGCTTGAGCAGAAGATCGAGAAGAGGAAGAAACCTTCTTTCCCTTAGCTAGGGTTTTTGTGAAGACAGATAAAAGTTTTCTCTCTCAGGACCTTGGGCTATTTATAGAGTTCGGATAACTCTTCGAATTCCTAACCAAATTCGATATTTAATATTCGGTTATGATTTGGGGACCACGTCAGTCTATCATTTGAAAAAAGAAGACGGACAGTCAGTGGATCTGGAATTTACGCGCAGAGCAGATCTATGATTTTATGCTCAGGAGCTTTTACGCTCAAGAGGCTACAAATCTACGATTTTACGCTCGGAGGCTATAAATCTATGGTTTTACGCCCGGATGCTTTTATGCTCAGCAGCTTTTACGCTCGAGAGGCTACAAATCTACGGTTTTACGCTCAGAGGCTACAAATCTATGATTTTACGCTCGGAAGCTTTTTACGCTCAGAGGCTACAAATATACGATTCTACGCTCGAAAGCTACAGATGGCCAATTGTAAGGATTTACGCAGGAAATGCTCCTTCTTGGCTACAGAATACTCTAAGTACCCAAAACATACAGAATTTAGCATTGAAGATGATACTTCTTCTTGGGTCAATTGGAAGTTCATTCAAAGTCCAGTCAGAATCTTTTCCAAAAGTTCAAGTATGGCCTGTTTGACGGCCATTTCTCGTCCTATTCCAAGGGATTTTCAGGAAACCATTCTTGAAGATGATGGTCTGAACAAGAATTCTTCGTATCAGAGAAGTGACAGTTCAGAAATTCTACGTGACTCCTCGTTCAAAAAAACAACATGACAGTTTGGATATTCAGCTTAATTCTAAGAAGCTTTTTCTACGCGTCTTCAGTTAGGCGTAAAAGACGGGACGAGATCAGATACTCTTTTATCAGAGTCGGTATAAAATTATTCAGACGTGCTGAAGCTACACATATTCAGACTTCCTCACAGCAAATATGAAAAATTATCAGATGCCTAAAAGAAGACAATTCTATTAATCATGATTACATAGGATAAAAATCCAGTTTACAAATGATTTTTTCATCTTCATGATTACATATGCTGGAAATTCTTTCTCTACAAAGGGTTTCTCATTTAAGATCACACCGAGAATCTTTTCTGCCAGGTTATCATATTGGTGGAGATCTTTTTCCATCTTCTTCAGCAGTTAATCGGTTTTCGTGGCCGATTAACAAAAAAATGATTAATGGCGAGAGGATACACAACTGTACATGTATCAATTTTGCAAGTCCATCCTCTATACGCCCTGGCAGGCATGCCCTAGAATTGTGTTGGGGGTTCAGACCCAACTCAATACTGGAAGACAGGGCCAAACTACCTACCCTCGTCCAGCGCCATGATGGGAGAGAATACAACTTGCAAGCTGTGTGGCCAAATGAGACCCTTCCTCTCTCCTCGACGAATCGCCATATAAAATTACTGATCATCCCGAGCAAAGGAAGCTATGATATCCTTCCATGATCCATCATTGCAGAGGACATTTGCTCGAAGATGCCACTTTTTATGGCTCCTTACATGCTGGAAGAACATGATCTTCTTCTTTCTCAAGTCAACCCAACGAAGCTCGGCAACCATCTCTGTGTGGTGAAGGAAGTGTGGGAAAAATAGGTTAACTCAGTCGTCTTTATATAGGCAGAGGAGATCACACCAAATCCCAACAAATTTCTAAATATTTGTCGAGAAATCAGCCTCGCAGAACGAGTCAAACTTGACCGTTTCATGCTTCATTCAAAGTGTTTCAAATTATGAGAAATTTGAAAACTTTGCAGGGGGTCTTGTAGAAGCATGAAAAATACGCTGAGGAATTATAGACGTAAAACCCTCAACATGCAGGAAGCCGCGTAAAATAGAGCTCTAGCACTCGGTGGCGTAAGACATGACTTCAGAGCCATTGGCGTACAACAGAGCTTCAACGCTATTCAGCGTAAAATATAGCTCCAGAACAACCCGCATAATGTAGTATTTCCAGACTGATTCAGCATAAAAAGGTTGCTAAATCGCCACTTCGGCGTAAAACCTATCTGCTTTTAATGCAGCGGTAAGTTATACGAGTGTTTGTGGTATTAAACGAAAGAATGAAAGTGTATTTCAATAGCGGGGTTATAAGAGGCCCGCGCCCTTTAGTTTACAAACAAACTTGTACAATGTAATCCTATACGAGGATGTGGGAGTACAATTTATTTAATCTGGGTATAAATTGCTATAGGTGTCTGATCTGCGGTCGATCACTTTAGCCCTTGGACTACACGATGTTGAAGAAGTGCCGTGAAAGACAGGATGCAGCTCCGGAGGTTGCAAAGGAGGGTGGATGCGCGATGCTGAAGGTCGTCGCTCCCTGTTCCTTGCCCGAGCTCTGGGTTCTCCTCTCTCTCTCTCTATCTCTCCTCCTTGATCTCTGGTTCGATGACCTGGTTCGATCTAATTCTTCGACCTTTGATCTTGTACTGGTTTTCTTGACCAATTTTCCGACCTTTTTCCCCATTGATAGGGGTCTCTATTTATAGAGTTTTGGTGACAGTGACCACTCCGTCGGTGTAACAACCGAGGAGTGGACAGTACAACACCCTTTTATACAACGGTTTAAAATAACCAATGCATGCGTGTAAATGACCTTTTGAGTGAGCATGTGACGCGTGTCCAACTAAGGGGATAAAATGCGTATATCTGCTGCGAAGATCACGGCGTAGAAGCCACGTAGGTAGGTATCCCTTGTGTAGCAGAGGTTGGCGTAAAAGCCAAGCGACTGTCACCTTGGCGTAGCAGCCAAAATAGGCATAGAAGCCGAGCAGGCATAGAAGCCGAATGGGCATAGAAGCCGAACAGGCATAGAAGCCGAATGGGCATAGAAGCCGAGCAGGCATAGAAGCCGAATGGGCATAGAAGCCGAGTGGTCGTAGAGACCGAGAGGGCGTTGGAAGCCGAGGGAGCACTGATCCTGAGTGGGCGTAGAAGCCACTGCGTACCGAGTCGAAGTGCTGATGCGGACGTCTTAGCCAAAATTACGTCTTTCGAAGATGTAATCAAATCTTCTACAGAGATTTGTCATCATCTTGTGCATTAAATGCGGAGACGTACTTTTGAAGGTCTGTAGCCCTTCTGTGCATCCATCGCGGAGACGTGCCTTGTGGGAAACTGTCACTGCTCTGTGCAATTAGACGTAGAGACGTGCCTCGAGCCCCGTACGAAGTGCAGCTTTTGACGTGGCAGCGGTTTGCCTTACTGCGGAGCGTGAAACAGCTCATGTTCGCCTGTGTAATCAAGGCAGCGTATTCCCTTGTACGCAAAAGAGCGGTTTACGCTGGGGGGATTTCAGTAGACGACGGCTTGGTGATATTTTAACCAAATCCTCTGCATTAAATGCAGAGATCCACCATCATACTATGGAGCGCGTCCCGAGGGGTCTGCCACCGTTTTCAGCCGTCGTCTGGGTAGCCGTGTAGTACTTTTTGTCAGGAGTCAGAGGCTAGGTTCACCGTGTGACTTGACAGGTTCATGACGGGGAAGACGAAGCGTCCCTCGTACGTTTTAATGCTGCTTTGAGAGTGGCTGGTTTTACGCCATGGAGGCGATGAAGAACCCTGTTTTACTTTGGATGGCGTCAAAGGCCTCTGCTTACGCTGCTCTGTTTCGAGATGCTGCGTAGATCATTCCAGCGTATTTTTCATGCTTCTACAAGACCCCCTTCAAAGCTTTTAAATTCCTTGGAATTTGAAACGCTTTGAAAGAAGCATGGACGGCCCCTCGTAACTCGAAACATTTCTGAATGGAGCGTTGAAACGGTCGGTACTGACTTTATGGCGGATTTATTGGGGACCGCTGTGATCTCTTGCGCCTATAAAAGGCTGGGGGGGGGGGTGAACCTGTTTTACCGCATTCCCATTGTCATGCAGAGATGATCGCCGGAGCTCGTCGGGTCGATCTGAGGAAGAAGGAGATCATTTTCTTCCAGCATGTAAGGAGCCGAAAAAGACTGCGTCTTCGAGCGAGTGTCCACTGCAACGATGGATCATGGAAGGATATCTTAGCCTCCCTTGCTCGGGATAATCAGCAACTTTATGCGGCCTCTCACTCGGAGAGTGGGGCGGGGTCACTTTTGACCAGGCCGCTTGCAAGTGGCTCCTCCTCTCGTTACCTTTGGTGACGAGAGGCAGACAGACCGGCCAGAGTGGCGGTGGTCTATAGGGAAGCAGAGTTACCCTGCTTCGGAGGATGGGTCATCTGCCCAGTTGTGTATCCTTCTGCCACCGATCATCTTCTTGGAAGAAGGGGAAGACCTTTGTAGAGGGGATTTCCCTCATATGTAATAAAGAAAACCCCTGTAGACAGGATTTCCCTCATATATAATTGTGATTTTTTAGCTTTAAATAAAGTCGTCTTTCTTCTCTATATGATCGTCTTTGCCATACGTTGCTTTGTGAAGTCTGAATATGTGCAGCTTCGACACATCTGAATCTTTACGCCGACTCTGATAGAAAGAGTATTAGGCCCTGAATAGTCCATAGAATACCGCTGAGCGTCTTTGAACATTTAGAACTGTCCTGTTGCTAGGACTGAGGGACGGCGTAGAATTCTGAACTGTTGCTTTTCTAATGAGCAGGATCTTGTTCAGACTTTGTCTTCAAGAATGATCTCTCGAAACTCCCTTGGAACAGGGTCGAGGTTTTTGGTTGTCGAATTGAGTCGCCACCTTGATAGACGGAATGTTCAGACTGGAGTCTGGATGAACCTCCAATTTTGGACCCGAGAAGAGTAATTTCTCAATGTTTGAACTCTGTATGCTTCGGGTACTTGGGATGCTTTGGGTCAAGAACGAGTATCTTCTGTGTGAACTCTTTGCAATTGACCGCCTTGGGGATTGTTCGGATATGCAGAAAGTCATGGAGTGTGAAATCATCAGTCTGTAGCCTCTGAGCGTAAAAACACCACCGAGGGCAAAATTGTAGACTTGTGGTTCCTGAGCGTGAAGTCATAGGTTTGTTGCCTCTCGAGCATAAAAGCTACCGAGCACAAAGGCATTCGGGCATAAACCGTAGACTTGTAGCTGTCGAACGTGAAGCCGTAGATCTGTTGCCGTCGAGCGTAGAAAAGCTCATTTAGCGCAGAACTGTAGATCTGTAGCCTGTGAGCGTAAGAACACCATCGAGCGTGAAATCGTAGACTTGTGGTTCCTGAGCGTGAAGTCATAGGTTTGTTGCCTCTCGAGCATAAAAGCTACCGAGCACAAAGGCATCCGGGCATAAACCGTAGACTTGTAGCTGTCGAACGTGAAGTCGTAGATCTGTTGTCGTCGAGCGTAGAAAAGCTCCTTTAGCGCAGAACTGTAGATCTGTAGCCTGTGAGCGTAAGAACACCATCGAGCGTGAAATCGTAGACTTGTGGTTCCTGAGCGTGAAGTCATAGGTTTGTTGCCTCTCGAGCATAAAAGCTACCGAGCACAAAGGCATCCGGGCATAAACCGTAGACTTGTAGCTGTCGAACGTGAAGTCGTAGATCTGTTGCTGTCGAGCGTAGAAAAGCTCCTTTAGCGTAGAACTGTAGATCTGTACTCCTGAAAAGAAAATTTCTTCGAGTGTGAGGTTTTGCGGATCTGTTGCTTCTGAGCGTAAACTGAGCGCCACCGAGCGTGAGATCGTCGATTTGGTATCTGCTGAGCGTAAAGTCGTAGGTTTGTGGCCTCTCGAGCATAAAAGCTACCGAGCACAAAGGCATCCGGGCGTAAAACCATAGACTTGCAGCTTGCAAGCATAAAACCGTAGATCTGTTGCCGTCGAGCGTAGAAAAAGCTCCTTTAGCGTAGAACCCGCTGAACCGTCTTGCACGAAAAAACCTTTCGAATTCGCTGACTGTCCATTTTTCAAGGGTAGTGGGCTAACGTAGCATCCAATCATAACCAACTCTTAATTGCGAGATCCGGTTGGGGTCTCGAGGGGTTCGTCCGAGGATTCGAGGAGTCGACTCGGACCGTATATATATACCCCAAGCTTTTGAGAAAAAGCTTTTTATCTGTCTTCTGCGAAAGAGAGCTTTCGACTGTTCGAGTTTTCCTTCGTTCCTTCTCCGAGCACTTCGAGTCCTCAGAAATGGCGTCGAAACAAACTCCCTCCGCTAAGGGAAAGAGCGTAGGTTCTTCTTCTCGGTCTTCGGTACCGGAGAGAGAATCTTCAGTCGGGCGAGGTGAACCTCCTTCCGAGAGGAGTATTCCGCCGACGAGCAGTGCACCTGGCTTTAGAGGTAGAGCCTTTTGGGATGACACAAACGACGAAAAATCCTTTGCACACGTTGAACGTGACCGCGCTAGGTCGTCTTCTGTGCTGATAGCCTCTTTTGAGGAAGATGATGCACGGAGACATTTTTATCTTTTACGCCCACATTTCTAATGTGCTAGCGTAAGAACTTCATACTTTCGTAGCTCTGAGCGTAAAAGCTCTGGCTGACGAAAATCAGAGTATATCGTAAATTTTGAATTTTACGCTTGCGGAGGAGACTTCTGGCGTATAGAGACCAAATTTGCGCAATCTTGGCGTAAAGCACAGACTGTCGTTTTCTTTTGGTCTGTACTTGTGCAGGATTTGTAATGACCTATTTTCCTTGCACTTTTGTAGTTGATTTGGGTGAGTCACCGCTAGCTGAGGTGATGGGCTCTGCTGCCAGGATGCTGCACTCGAACTACCTGGAGGATCTGTCCCATGTAGCCTTCCCCATCTCTGGACCCCAGTACCCTGAGGGCAGGGCATTTCTGATATCGGTCCAGGGTGAGAGAATGCTGTTGAGCATGATTAATGGCGAACCGCTGACATATGTAGACGGGGAGCAGTACATAAAGCCGGCTTTCCTCTTTGGGGACATGATCGATAAGCAGTCCCAGACGAAACCCAAGAGGGAGCCTTGGGTCTTCCCTGCCGGGAATTTGGTCTTGTATCTGCCGACGATGTCGAGGGATTATCCTATCTCGGTTTTCTCCCATACGATTCATCTTAGGAAGATGTCGTGGAAGCTGACTCCTGATCTTCACGGGAAACCTGGGAAGATCTTTCATCTGAAAGGAGCTGACCAGGGGTCTTTTGTCAGTCGCCCCTCCGGCGTTGGGACGCTGTTCCGGGGTCTGTGCCCGGGTAATTTCCCGAGTGAAGATAGCTCGGTGATCCAGCCTGTTCAGTTGTCGACCTTCTGCAACGACTTCATGAGTCGAGGTGGGGTATATCCCAAGGAGAATCCTTGGTGCAACGGGTGGATCGCCCCGACGAACTCCCGATGGAGATGCCTAGTTGATTGGGCCTTGTCGCACTTTCGAAGAGAGCTGGAGGATATCGGACTATACGCCGCTGTGAGCGCGACGAGTATTGGGTTGCCTCCCAATGCTAATTTGTTCTTGGCACTGATGGAGCGGTATATTCCGCTCACCGGGACCTTCGCCACTCCGCTGGGGGAGTTGGGATTGGCCCTCCATGAGATGGCAGTTGTCTCGAGACTGCCGATGGGGGATACCCCATATGAAGAGTATGTTCCCACCAACCGGGAGTTGGGGGATTCGGACCCTCGGGTGGCGAAAGTATATCAGGAGCTGATGTGTCAGTACTTCGCGTGCACCACTTTTTATGACGAGCCCTCGGATTTGGCCCATACCACTACATGGATGTCTTACCTCTTCTTCCATCGGGCTAGGGCCGCCAAGTCGGAGAAAGCTTCGGGGGGTAAGAATGAGCCCGTAAACTGCTTGAGCATCCTTAGTGCTCAGGTGGTCGAGGCTCTTATGGAGGATGCCAAGGCTCCCGATCAGATTCTCGTTGGGGGGGTAGGAAAATACCCTGAAGGCACCAAGGACCACAGTTACTTGAGGCGCTGTCGCAGGCCTCTGTCTAAGGAAGCCCAGCTGGCTGGTTTCCTCTCCATATGGCTGCGTCGAGTGGTAGTGCCCGGTATTGTGTCTGCAGATCGAATTCACCGGAACATCCTGTGGCCCGCAGTGCGTCTGGTGTTTGGGGCAAGACTGGGCCTGCTTCCTGCCATGGTATGTCGTATTCAGGCTGGCCTGAGGGCCCTGACCGATGGGTTGCTCGTCGATGAAGCTCGGCGTGAGAGTTTTCCCAGGGTAGAATTGCCATACCTATATTTGGTGGGTTGGTTAATTCTCCACAACCCCCGGGTGATGTCTCCCGGTTCCGGCAGCAGCTCAGGGGGCACATTCCTGTTGAATTACAGGGATTCTACCTGGAATGTGAACACCGTTTTAGACTGTCGGTTAGTGTTGAACCTCAACCATGGCTGGAAGATCCTCTGTACTCCCCCTCCGGTACATTGCAACCAGTCAGGGGTGTGGCTTGAGGATTCAGGTGGAGAGAAGACCGTTCTTTCTCCGGAGGCTTTTAATTGGTTGGTCTTTATTAGACCATCCCATCTGCTGTATAGGAGCGAAGACTATTGCTTCTTCGAGCCCTACTTGCCTAGTCGATTTGCCAGACAGTTCGGGTACGATCAATTGCACGTGGGTAACGCCGTCACCAGCTTCAGACCCAGGGGCGGACTCATTGATGGAGCTAGAGGGTGGCGATATTTCATCATGGGTTGTACGGGGGCAATTTTTATCGTGCCGGTCGTTACAACCTCCACGGAGCTGCGCATCCTTCACTCTTACGCCCAGTTTTATATGGCGATTAATACCTTCCATCGCGATTTCGACATACGGGGAAGTTTTAGAGTGCCTTCTGCCAAGTCTGGGGGAAGAGTCGAGGTCCCCTCGGTTTCTTCTGACGAGGGCGAGGAGTCTGGTACTCCGGATGAGCTCCTGGTGTCGTTGCCGAGGTGTGCAGTGCCTGCGCCGGCGGGGGCTTTGATAGTCTCCTCTGGGAAGCGACAGGCTTCTGCTCCGAAGGAAGCTTTCCTTCGTAAGAGGAGGAAGGAGACGGTGGCTCGTCCTCTCCATATTCCTGGTATTGAGGCTCCTGCGAGTGAGTCGGCACCTTCCTATATCAGGGATGAATCTTTGGCTGGAGGTTCCTCGCCTTTTAGAGAGGGACCTTCTACAGTTCCGGCTGGTGGCGCCGGGGAGTCCGCGCTAGAGGTTGCTATCGCTGTGGCTGCTTCAAGCAGTGGAGCGGGATTGCCCACGTGGCCGCTGCAGATGGGAGAATCTTTCCCCAGGTCAGCAGTGGGGGAAGTTGCTTCTGGGTCAGTGAGCGCGCTCGGCGAGACTCCGGCTGACGAACCTCGACCGCGTCTCGGGGAAGGCTTGACCGAACTTTTGGCGATGTCGGTCGGCCCACCTCCTTCTCCAGGTATGACAGGTCGCATTGCGTCCTTAAGGCGTGGTTTAGCCACACCAGGTGCTGACGCGTCGTATATGCCGTTGGCTCCTAGTGAAGATGTGGAGGCGCCTAATTTCGAGGCAAAAGTGTCTTCGGGGGCCAGCTCGCCTGGAGAGGTTTCGTCATCCCGGGAGGGGGACGAACCTGTTATCGCGACCTCGCCTTTCGCGAGTATGCCGATGACCTCGATCGTTGCCGTCACACCTTTTTCGGCCGCGCCATCCGTCGAGACGGCAGTGGTGGCTACCTCATCTGCAATTGTCCCTGGAGAGGGAGTTACTAGCATTGCGGTTACTCCGAACGTTCAGTCGGGTCTAGTCGCGTTGACTGAGCAGCATGCCAGCCTTGTCTACACCGGTTTATAAATGATGATACCGATGGTGTTGGCGAAGAAACTTGACTTCGAGCTCCTAAAGAAGATTTCTCATCTTTCGATCGAGGTTATCAGGGGGCTTGGCACTCCTGGAGTAGCTGACGCTTTGGAGGCGGTGGTTAACGGTTTAGAGCAACCCGTTAACGAATATTTGCAGCGGGCTGAGGCCAGCCTTGATGCTGATATCCAGGCTCGATTTGACCTCATGGCTGAGCGGCTCGCTACCAAGCTGGCAAGCCTAGACAACTCTATCCAGAAGCACAAGCTGGAGAGGGATAGGAGAAAGGCTGTAGTAGGAGAAGCTCTTGCTGTCGAGACGCAGTGTCGATCCGAGCATGAAGGGAATGCAGCGAGGATCTCCAAGCTGAGGAAAAAACTTGCTCTGGCAGAGGAGTGGGCTTCCCAGTCGTGGGCAGGTTTAGAGGTGGCGACTGGTCGACTGAGTGAAGCGCGACGGGATCTGGACCGTGCGGAAGCTGCCTGTGTGGGCTGTCTTCGAGCAAGGGCTAACCTGACCCTCACGCATACTCCGGAGGCACAGCTGGAGCGGGCTCGCGCCGATGCCTTGGCCCTTAGGAAGGAGGGGATAGCTGCACTGGAGCGGCAGATTCGTGATCTGATTACTCCGCCATCTTGATGTATCTCTCCCTATGTAATTTCGCCTCCTTCTGGGAATGAATAAAAGCGACTCTTTTCTGACTGTGGTGGACCCGTCATTTCGGAATATAAATGACAGTTTTTTAGGTGAGAGGGATATCAGAGTTAGTATGGACCTGACATACTCTCGATAAGCCTCTTTAGCAGGACGTATCTATTCAGAGGTCGTATAGACATGATAGGATATGACCTAACTAGTTTCTCTTCTTGGGGTAGTTTCGTCAGAATTGAGATTCTCGCTATGTTCCGCCTGGGCAGGGGGGAAATTAAGCGTAGTATCTTTTCAGGAACTTGCCGTTGATGGGAGCCATTAATAGGTCTCCGTTAGGCTGGGCTATCCTGTAGGCGCCGTTCGAGAACGTTGTCTCGATCATATAAGGGCCTTCCCACTTGGGCTAGAATTTGCCTTTACTTCTGTGAGTTAAAATCATCGGCCTTCTTACTGCTAGAACTAGCTCGCCGACCTTGAACACCCTTTCCTTTACTTTATGGTTTAAAAGCCCTGGAAATGCATGCTTGGTAGAGCGCGATACGCTGTTGAGCTTGGAGGCGTTTCTGGTCTAATCCTTCTAGCTTCTGAAGCCTTAAGAGGTCATTCTTTTCTTGAGTCAGCTCATTAGCCACGGCTATCCTGAGCGACGGGATCTGGATTTCAATGGGAAGAATTGCTTCGCTCCCGTAGACCAGCGAGAATGGGGTACAACCGGTTGGCGTTCGTACCGTCGTGCGGTATGCCCAGAGGTATTCGCCCAGCTTTTCATTCCAGTCTCTCTTGTTTGAAGAGACAAACTTCTTTAAGAGTTTGATAATGGTTTTGTTGAAAGCTTCCGCCAAACCATTAGCAGCTGGATAGTATGCCGTGGAGGCAACATTGTGTATCCGGTTTTAATCGCAAAACCGATGAAACGTCTGGCTAATAAACTGGGGCCCATTGTCGTAAATTATCCTCCGGGGTACCCCGAAGCGATAGATGACGTGATGTTTGATGAAGCTGACTACGTTGGATGCCTTTACCTCGGCGAGAGGGATTGCTTCGGCCCATTTGGAAAAGTAATCCGTGATGGCCAGTATGAACTGGTGACCCTTGGAAGAAGATGGGTGAATAGGACCGATGATATCCATTCCCCATGCTTCGAAAGGCCAGGATACGACCGTAGGATGTAGATGTTCCGACGGTTGATGTATGAAGTCTGCATGAACCTGACAGGCTCTGCAATGCTTTGCATACTGTATTGCATCTGCGATCATGGTCGCCCAGTAATAGCCCATCCTCCTGATGCGATCCTGTAGCTTAGGCCCGGGTTGATGCGCTCCGCATACGCCGTCGTGAGCTTCACGGATAATCTGCTGTGCTTCGGTTCCAGAGAGATACCTCAACAGCAGTCCGTCATAGGTCCGGCGATACAGGCGTCGTGAAGACGCGTCAAAGTAGAAGCGTAGCGATCGTCTCTTGACGGATACTGCTTCCTTGGGGTCCTCCGATAAGATTCCGTATGCCACGAAATCTATGAAAGGACTTGTCCAATCTCTTGTAGGAGGATCGGCGCTTACAGCGTAGTTGCGTTCTATGTGACAGCTGTTCTTCACACAGAACAAATCTCTGTTAAGAAGGATTACCGAATCTTGCCTTCTTATAGGAGCGGCCAAGTCTACGGCCAGGCTGGCCAGGGCATCAGCTTCCAGATTCCAAGATCGAGGTACATATTCTAGGAAGAACCCTTTGAACGTCATGGCTATCTCGATCGTCGCCCGGTGGTAGGGGATGAGGTCTGGATTACGGACTTCGCATATTCTCCTGACTTGATTGACGATGAGCAGAGAGTCACCGAAAGCCTCCAGGGATTCTACCCCCAGTTCCGTGGCAACTTGGAGCCCAATTAGTAGAGCGTTGTATTCCGCCACGTTGTTGGAGCAGGGCTCGCTAAGAGAGTATGCTAGGTAGATGACGAGTTGATCCGGGGTAACTAGGACGACTCCCACTCCTGAAACGATATTTCCTTTAGGACCGGTTCTGGAGGCGCCATCAAAGAACAGTTGCCATACGTCGCTTTTCCTTGCGAAGTTACATTCTGCAACTTCATCGGGGATGTCCTCGTATAGTTTGGAGGTCTCCGGGGTCGGATGAGCCGCTAGGAAGTCGGCCAGCGCTTGGCCTTTGACGGATTTATGTGGGATGTACACCATGTCGTATGGTGTCAGCAGCATCGCCCACGTTGCGAGCTGGGAGTTGAGGACACTTGGCTTGCTCATCAGTACTCGAAGGGGGTTGATCCTGGAGATGATATGAATAGTCTGGCCAGTGACGTAGTGCCGTGTTTTCTGGACAGCGAACATCAGAGCCAAGCATTCCTTCTCCACTGGGTTGTACCGGTGTTTGGCCCCGACCATCATTCTGCTAAGATAGTAGATAGCCTGTTCATGACCCGCATCATTTTTCTGTGCGAGAAGAGCTCCTAGCGAATGATCCATTGCCCGTACGTACAGCAAGAATGGTTTTCCCACGACGGGAGGTACCAGGACTGGCGGGCTGGTTAAGTAGCGTTTGATATCCTCGAACGCTTGCTGGCAGGTTTTGTCCTATATAAAGGATACACCTTTCTTCATGAGATGAGAGAAGGGCTGACATCTCCCCGAGAGGTTGGATATAAATTGCCGGATATAAGCCAGACGTCCTTGGAACCCCCTGAGTTCCCTCAGATTACGGGGCGGTCGCATTGCCGTGATTGCCTGGACTTTGTCAGGGTCTACTTCGATGCCTTTGGTGGTAATAACGAATCCCAGGAACTTGCCACTGGATACACCCAGAAAGGACTTTGCGGGGTTCATCTTGAGTTGATGCTGGCGCATTAATTTGAATACTGCCCTCAGATCTTGGATGTGATCGCCTTTGAGGCGACTTTTGATGGCTATGTCGTCTACGTAACATTCCACCATTTTACGTAAATGTCCGCGGAATATGTTACTCATAGCCCGTTGGTACGTAGCCCCAGCGTTCTTTAGCCCGAAGGGCATGACCGTATAGCAATATACCCCCAGTGGTGTCCGGAAGGCGGTGTGCTTCTCGTCTTCAGGATGCATCTTGATCTGATTGTATCCCGAGAACCCGTCCATGAAAGACATGCGTTCGAAGCCGCAGGTATTGTCGATCATGATGTCCGTGATGGGGAGAGGGAATTCATCTTTGGGGCAGGCCGTATTCAGATCTCGGTAGTCGATGCAGATGCGTACCTTCCTATTTTTCTTCATGACTGGGACCACGTTAGCGACCCAGTCGGGGTGTTGTTCCTCCCGGATGAAACCGCAGGTTATCAACTTCTTGACTTCAGCTTCGATGGCGTCCATCATATCGGGGCGGAACCGTCGTTGGTGCTGCTTTACCGGCTTCGAATCGGCTAATATATTGAGCATATGAGTAGCTACCTTCGGGTCTAGGCCTGGCATGTCCTCGTAATCCCACGCGAAGACGTCGATATACTCCTTTATCAGCTGTATAACGTCTTCCCTTTCAGGTGGGGGAAGATTATTACTGACAAATATTGGCTTTGGTGAAAGCTCACTCCCGAAGTTGATCTGGATGACTTCGTCCTTGGTGGGAGGTTCTCTCTGCTCGAAGCAGAATTCCCACTGCGTATCCATTTGTTGAGCCCAGGGGTCATCCTCGAATGGCTCCGTATCCTGCTCCTCGGCTTCTGAGGGATTTGTCATCACCATATTCGCCGATAGTGCTTGTTTGAAAGCATCTGGCGAGTTGGAGGGCGATGAGCTATTCTGGGAAGAGGTAAAGGGGTCCTCTTTTGGCTCGGAAGTCGCGATGGAGGTGGCATACCCTAGCCCAAGACGGGTTTATTGATTACGGGGGTTGCCGCACGGCGGCGTTCGTCTGCCTCTTCCGTAGTTGAGGCCTGGCCTATGTTTCAAGTCGTAGCCCATGTTTTACATGATCTTTAGCGCTTGCGGGCTATAACGATGAATCTGTATTTTCCCGGTGTCGTCATCGAAAGGGTCTTCTTGGATAATCGGCTGATTCCGCATGCGACCGAAGACAATTGTGCGCTGAGTGCTGCAGGTAGGCGGGACGATGAAGATAGAATCCTCATAAGGTCCATATGTCGTGACGATGTTGGATGGCGATGCTACTTCCCAGACATATGGGCGATAGGAGCCTATAGCTTTCAAGAATTTTTGTGCTATGGGTTCTACCTCGTGATGCGGAGTAGGTCTCTGTACTTGCTTAGAGGTGATATGGATATGGCAATTTTTGTGGACTTAACATTACTGGCGTACTTAGAATTTAAGTACGAATGTTAAGTGTAGACGACAATCGATATCAGAGGTAATATGGACATGATAGTTGATGGTCGAAAGTTTATTCAGAGGTAATATGAACATGACAAACTTTTGTGATAGTGGCTCCATCGGAGAGGGAGGCACATATCTGCTCAGAGGTAATAATCTGGATCATCGATTCTGTCGGACCTCTCAGGATATCTGACGTCGGGAAGCTGAAGCTTACTTTCCTTTTTTAATATATTGAAGATTTCAATTACGTCATCTTCTCCGAAGGAAAAGGTTCCTTTCGGTCGTGGGGCCTTTGACGTCTGAGTCTTATGGTCTTCGGTGGAGATAGCCATTGTCGTACCATCTTTGAATCCTGTGGACATTCTACCCCTCGTTTTGGACGTTGCTCTGTTCTGTCGAGGCGAGCTACCCCCGGACACGCTATGGTCTCTGGTCGCAGAAACTGAATCAGGAGGAATTGTTCTTGACAGTACAGGATTAATTTTAGCAGCATATCCTAATCCGAAACGAGTTTGCTGATGGCGGGAATTACCCTGCAATGGTGTTCGTCTACCCTTTCCATAGTTGAGGCCTTGCTTTGATTCCAAATCATAACCCATGTTCTGTATAATCTTCAAAGCCTGTGGGCTGTACCTGTGGATTTGTATTTTCCCACTCTCAGGCTCGCGGAATTCTTTCTGTTCAACCGGACCGTTCCGTTTTTGTTTGAAGACTATTGGATGCTGATCGCCGCGTGTAGGAGGGACAATAAAGGCATTATCTCCATCTGGTTCATACATCATGATGACTTTAGATGTTGACGCATTTTCCCATATGATCTCTCCTCGTCTGACGGTTTTACGACTCCTGTTTTTGTCTTTTCGGATTAGATAGGTGTGCCGGTCAGGAGGATTTGTCGAAGAGGAAGACGAAGGCTTATGTCTTCTGTTCCCCTCAGTGGGTACGCGGAGGCTGGTCACCCCGGTTTTCCCTATACCGCCTGTATACAACAGGTTGGCCATCTGGGCGGCGGATAATCCCCCGGGAGGGTGTCTTTCTGCAATCTGAGCTTGTTTTATGCCGAGGGATTGTTCCTGGCGTAACTTGGAGATTCGCTCAGTCTGGCGTGAGGCTGAAGAGGCTCTCAGTTGGCCATTAGCTTCTCGCGTTATCCGGAGAGTAGGCAGATCATTCTTTTGCTGGCGTAAGGGCCCAGTAGTTGAATATTCACCCGCCTGCTTTCCTTTGCGGAGATCGCTGCGCTCGTCTGGTTCACCATAAAGGTCAGATATCATTTTGTGCGTAGAGCGCGATCTGTACTTCTGATTTGGTGTTGAGGTGCCATCAGAGGTCTTGTCTGTACCTCGCATAGCGGGAGACTGATTTCTGCACGTAGAACGCAGTAGATACTCCTGGGTTAGCGCCGAGGCTTTGCCAGAAGCTTTGTCTGTACCGCGCGTAGCGGGAGACTGATTTCTGCGCGTAGAACGTAGTGGATACTCCTGGGTTAGCGCTGAGGCTTTACCAGAAGCTTTGTCTGTACCGCGCATAGCGGGAGACTGAATTTTACGTACGGGGCACGATGGATACTCCTGGGTTAGCGCTGCGGCTTTACCAGAAGCTTTGTCTGTACCGCGCGTAGCGGGAGACTGAATTTTACGTGCGGGGCACGGTGGATACTCCTGGGTTAGCGCTGCGGCTTTGCCAGAAGCTTTGTCTGTACCGCGCGTAGCGGGAGACTGAATTTTACGTGCGGGGCATGGAAGGAGCGATGCTACCACCTCATTGGTCGGAGAGATCGGAGAGTCCACAGGAACGGCGGAGGACGCCTTGGGCATCCACCCTTTGTGCAGCTTCCTGCTGTCTTGGACGGAAAGAGAGTGAGAGCTACCCCCAGTCCGAAGCATGTCTTCGTAGGTAGACTGGTCGAACTGAACGACCAGTGTCTTCTTCATGGTTCCTACAGATACCGCATCGTGTTGAGCAATTACTTCCTCGTCAGAAGAGAAAGACGTCCCCAGCAGAGTCGCCATCTTATTTGTGGTATTAAACGAAAGAATGAAAGTGTATTTCAATAACGGGATTATAAGAGGCCCGCGCCCTTTGGTTTACAAACAAACTTGTACAATGTAATCCTATACGAGGATGTGGTAGTATAATTTATTTAATCTGGGTATAAATTGCTATAGGTGTCTGATCTGCGGTCGATCACTTTAGCCCTTGGACTACACGATGTTGAAGAAGTGCCATGGAAGACAGGATGCAGCTCCGGAGGTTGCAAAGGAGGGTGGATGCGCGATGCTGAAGGTCGTCGCTCCCTGTTCCTTGCCCGAGCTCTGGGTTCTCCTCTCTCTCTCTCTATCTCTCCTCCTTGATCTCTGGTTCGATGACCTGGTCTGATCTAATTCTTCGACCTTTGATCTTGTACTGGTTTTCTTGACCAATTTTCTGACCTTTTTCCCCATTGATAGGGGTCTCTATTTATAGAGTTTTGGTGACAGTGACCACTCCGTCGGTGTAACAATCGAGGAGTGGACAGTACAGCACCCTTTTACACAATGGTTTAAAATAACCAATACCTGCGTGTAAATGACCTTTTGATTGAGCATGTGACGCGTGTCCAACTAAGGGGACAAAATGCGTATATCTGCTGCGAAGATCACGGCATAGAAGCCACGTAGGTAGGTATCCCTTGTGTAGCAGAGGTTGGCGTAAAAGCCAAGCGACTGTCACCTTGGCGTAGCAGCCAAAATAGGCATAGAAGCCGAGCAGGCATAGAAGCCGAATGGGCATAGAAGCCGAACAGGCATAGAAGCCGAATGGGCATAGAAGCCGAGCAGGCATAGAAGTCGAATGGGCATAGAAGCCGAGCAGGCATAGAAGCCGAATGGGCATAGAAGTCGAGTGGTCGTAGAGACCGAGAGGGCATTGGAAGCCGAGGGAGCACTGATCCTGAACGGGCGTAGAAGCCACTGCGTACCGAGTCGAAGTGCTGATGCGGACGTCTTAGCCGAAATTACGTCTTTCGAAGATGTAATCAAATCTTCTACAGAGATTTGTCATCATCTTGTGCATTAAATGCGGAGACGTGCTTTTGAAGGTCTGCAGCCCTTCTATGCATCCGTCGCGGAGACGTGCCTTGAGGGAAACTATCACTGCTCTGTGCAATTAGACGTAGAGACGTGCCTCGAGCCCCGTACGAAGTACAGCTTTTGACGTGGAAGTGGTTTGCCTTACTGCGGAGCGTGAAACAGCTCATGTTCGCCTGTATAATCAAGGCAACGTATTCCCTTGTACGCGAAAGAGCGGTTTACGCTGGGGGGGATTTCAGTAGACGACGGCTTGGTGATATTTTAACCAAATCCTCTGCATTAAATGCAGAGATCCGCCATCATACTGTGGAGCTCGTCCCGAGGGGTCTGCCACCGTTTCCAGCCGTCGTCTGGGTAGCCGTACAGTACTTTTTGTCAGGAGTCAGAGGCTAGGTTCACCGCGTGACTTGACAGATTCATGACGGGGAAGACGAAGCGTCCCTCGTACGTTTTAACGCTGCTTTGAGAGTGGCTGGTTTTATGCCATGGAGGCGATGAAGAACCCTGTTTTACGTTGGATGGCGTCGAAGGCCTCTGCTTACGCTGCTCTGTTTCGAGATGCTGCGTAGATCGTTCTAGCATATTTTTTATGCTTCTACAACGAGGAACTCTTCGTATTCCTCGAATGAACGTGTCAGATGATGTAGTGAACCTGACTCCTGACAAAGAGTACTGTACGACTATCAAGAGTACGACTGTAATGATGATTCTGCACAGAGCCCCAAACTGTCGTTTAGTGACAAATCCTTGATATAAGATGTCGTTTACGCATTCAAGGAATACGCTGCCTAGTTTTACACAGGCAGACATGAGCTTTTATACTCAGGATGAGACGAAACCAACTGTCACGTCAAAAGCTGCTCTTCTTACAGAACTCGAGGCACGTCTCTGTAGTTAATGCGCGAGATAGAGGCAGATCTATGCATTTAATGCACGAGATTTTGTTCTACTTTTAATGACTGGGTGAACTATAATTAGGACTAATATGTCCACATCACCATCCCTGCACATTACGCCATCAGGCTATTTTCAACTATAGGAGTACGCCGTATGCTATCTCCTCGAAATACGCCGACCTGGCTATTTTTAACTATAGGAGTACGTCGTATGCTATCTCCTCGGAATACGCCAACTCAGGCTATATTTACAAAGGTGTGTGATAAGGCTATTTGGTCCAGAATACGCTCAAGACCTCGGTCAAGAAAGGATAAACGACTATCTTTACGCTGGCTACCTATCCATGCAGCATCAGGCTTCTACGCCTACTTGGCTTCTACGCCTATTTGGCTTCTATGCCAACATGATAGCTATTTGGCTTCTACGCCAACATGACAGCTATCCGGCTTCTACGCCTACTTGGCTTCTACGCCAACATGACAACCATCAGGCTTCTACGCCTACTTAGCTTTTATGCCAATATGACAGCTATTTGGCTTTTACGCCAACGAGACAGTTATTTGGCTTTTATGCCAACCTTCTCTACGCGAGGGGCTGTTACCTACGTGGCTTGCATGCCGTGATCTTCGATGAGTAGTTATACGTATTACCTCATAATGGGACACGCGTCACACGTCGATTCAGAAGATCATTCATACGTGGGTGGCAGTTATTATAACCGTCGCGTAAAAGGTGCAACTTTCTCCACCATTCGGTTTTCTACGCCGACAGTGACCAAACCCTATAAATAGAGACTTCCGGCCACGGAGGTCAAAGTTCGAACAGAGGTCAAGGGTCGGACAAAATTAGGAAAAAATGGTCGAAGTGTGGATAATTAAAGTCAAGAGAGCACAGATAGAGAGCTTTAGCAATGAGAGTTCAACCTTTCCTACAACCTCTGAAGCTTCTTTTTCGTCTTCTACAGCACTTCTTCGTCATCGTGTGGTCCAAGGGACAAAGTGATCGACCGCAGATCAGACTCCTATAGCAATATTTCCCCAGAATCAAATTTTTGTACTTAACATTCTCGTATAGGATTAATAGTACTTCTTTTTCTTGTTTGTAAACCAAAGAAAGGGTTTCGTATAAACTTAGTTTCATTTCTTTCGTTTATTATCAAACAACTTAGTCATTAGTATTTTTTGTTCATTCCATATTGCTCATTCTTGTATTTATTTCCAGTATTTCCTTTATTGCGTATATCTTATATATGTATATGGCATTTTGTATATTCATATCTATTTACTGTTACATAGTTTATATCCTTGATTAAAATTGCTGTTAGAGATGTACTTTGCTCCATTCCTGAATGGAAAATATTTTTTAGAGGATCCGAGAGATTAGTGTCCGACATACTATGGACTTCGACCTATAGATGATGCAGACGTGGACCCACTAGTTCTGGAGTGACTGCCGAAAGATTTAGCCGGATTCACTAAGTAGCATAGTTAGTTCTCTTTAGCATTTTGGTGCTGGATTTATTTCCGACATATATTTGAGAGTTTGATTATTTTTTCTATTATTTTTGTTATATTTGTTTAGACTGTATAGTTATGTTAGACTTCTTTGATATCTGATTGTGCTATAAAATTATGATTGAGTATTGTGTTGAATTAAGTTTTATTACTCTCTTTTTGGAGTTGAGATATTATTGGAGGATTATGTTTTATTGTGAGATAAATAGATAGTATAGTTGACCAAGACAACGTTCTACCGTCGATGTTGCGGCGTAGGATGGACGTACCCACGTACTCGTGCCCCTTCACCAGGTGCGGATCGTGACACATTTTTAGTGGTAGCCCATGTAGGTCAGGCTTCGCAAGTTGTGCGATATCGTGGTAGTACGATGACTTAGTTGTACTACTGCGAGCCTGCGATATGATATACGACATTGGATACTAGGATGAGAGAGATTACTCAATCATAAATTTTTTGAGAGATTTCTGGGACGACCCTTGAGAATATTATAACAAATTCTAATTCAAATCTTTTTCCTTATTTCCGTTCGCTCTCACTTGTAGTTATTGAATTCGATTCTTGGAGACTCGGTTATTGAATTTAATTCTTGGTGTTGTTGTTGAGTTTGATTTCATATCGAGATAAATTTTATAGACTAAATTACGGTATCATCTGATAATATATGTTGATGAGGACAGTGAGAAAGATGAAACACCTACTTTATTTATGGAGCCTAGAGTTTATCGCAGCCATATTAGCTAGCGTGACGAAAATATAGGAACCTGACTTCGGATGTACATATCTTAGTTATAAAATTTAGAGTTTTTTGCAGCCATACCGGGTGGTGTGGTGAGGATTCTAGATGACATAATTGTAGAGTTGCATACTTTAATTATGGAATTTTTGTGGACTTATCATCCATGGCGTACATAGGGTTAAGTACGGATGATAGGTTTAGGCGACAACCAATATTGTGACAGTCGATTGCCAAAATATGAGGTTTTCTCAGAGGTAATGTGAACGTGGCAAACCCTACTGAAGAGAATGTTAGGACTATAGTTCAGAGGTAGTATGGATGTTAACTTTTGCCCGAGGGAACTTATTTGTTTAAGTGTTTCACGCGAGAACATGTCGATGTACCTGAGAACCGCCCTACTAGGGGATTTTTTGAGGAACTATTCTTTGTCACATATCTAGGAATTATGTATACAGATAATAGCTTTTATAATAATTTATAGGAAAACTCGTGCCGTACATTTGTACTTGTTAGGGATGACACAAAATATAAACAATGTACATCTTAGTCGCCCTGTTGGGGATAGAGGGAGTACAAGCCTTACTTAGACATAGTACTTTTTTAGAAACTTGCCATTGATCGTCATCATCAACAAGTCTCTATTAGGTTTTGCAAGTCGGTATGCACAATTGGAATACATTGATTCCACCTCGAAGGGACCATCTCATTTGGCTTGGAACTTCCCATCCATCTTGTGCGTCATGACCATTGGTCTTCTCACTGCTAAGATAAGGTCACCCACTTGGAATACTCTTCCTTGACTCGTTTGTTGAAAGATCCAGAGAGGCCTGCTTGGTATAAGTCAATATGCTGTTGAGCTAAGAGATGCTTCTCGTCGAGTGCTTCCAACTCAAGTAGCCATCGCCAGTAGGTTTCGCCAGCTGTCAACTTGCTGGAGAGGGCCACCCGAAGTGAGGGAATTTGGATCTTCATAGTGAGTATGACCTCGCTTCCGTAGACTAGGAAGAAGACATACTGCAAGTTGGTATTCAGACTATTGTAGGATAGGCCCAAAAATATTCCCCTAATTTCTTGTTCCATTCACGTTAATTAGACAATATTGCTTCTTGAGTAGTTTTATGATAGTCTTATTAAATACGTCCATTATTCCATTCAGTGCTGGATTATAAGTCTTCGAAGCTACATTTTGAATTCCATTTTTATCGCAAAACTGGTAGAAAATGTAGCTCACACATTGTGGACCATTGTCATAGATAATCCTCTGAGGTAGTTCGAAATGGTAGATGACGTAATGCTTGACAAAGCTGATCACATTGGACATTTTACTTCTGTGAATGGTATGGCTTCCGTCTACTTGGAGAAGTGGTCAGTTATGGCAAGAATGAATAAGTATCCTTTCGACGATGGTAGGCTAATCGGTCCAAAGATATCCATTCCCCATGGTTCAAATGGCCAAGAAGCCACAGTTGGGTGCAAGAATTATGAAGGTTAGTAGATGAAGTCCGTATAGATTTGATACATCTTAAATTTCTTTGCATAGTTGACAACATATGCTACCATCTTTAGCCATTAATAGCCCATGTGCTAGAGACGATCTTGTAGCTTAGGACCGGGTTGGTGTGTGCTGCAAACACCGTCGTGAGCTTTACGGAGTGCTTGTTTTGCCTCTTTGTCCTATAGGCACCGTAAGTGGATGCACCATAATAGAACCAGAGGAAATATCTTCTAACAAAAGTGCCTTCCTTCGAGTTGTTTGGAAGGATCCCATAGACTGCGTAGTCTATGAAAGGGAGCCTCCAGTCTTTGATGTTGATGCCCATTTCCATCGAGTATACCAGACATAGGAAGAGGTTATTTCTCCGGCAGACCAGTTCTTGACCAGTTACAATAATCAATGAATGGGTTTCAATCAGGACTAACAAGGAAGTTACAAGACCGACCAGAGCGTCGGCCTCGATATTTTGTTGTCGTGGTACGTGCTCTATGAAGAACCCGATGAAGGTGAAGATTATTTTAATCGCGGCCTGGTGATAAGAAACTAAGACCTCGTGTCGGAGTTCGTATTTGCCTCAGTGCTGACTAACTATTAACTAGGAGTTGTCGTAGGCCTCTAGGTAGTCCACCTCTATTTGTTTGGCTAGTTGGAGCCTGATAATGAGAGTGTTATATTCTATTACATTGTTGGAGCACGTATCCGTGAATGAATAGGCTCAATAAATGACCAAATCAAATTATACTGGAGCTCAAGGTGAGTATAGTCCTACAAGCATCAAGGATTTTGGAGCAGGCAAACCAAGAACCAGGAAATAATTGTGAGTCGAGCAAAATTGCTCTAGCTGTCACCATTGGTGCTAATTACACCTTTTTGCGATCATCCGCTCCCCTATTTTCGGATGATGCTCAAGACACAATTCGGGAGGTCAAGGAGATGCGAGCTCATTTTGATTCGATGAGCAACTGAGACGCATTTTAGAAACTCGGGATACAATAACCTGATTCTTCCGAGTGAAAAAATATGGTATACCCGCCTACGAACAAACCACACTCGATGATTTCGTTCAAAGGTAAGACATCTACTTGATAGTACATGAATTACATTAATTCAACCGCGGGACTTCTACCTCATGACGATGCCCTCCTTGTGTTTGATAATAAACGAGAGAGAAATATGGAAACGAGGTCTTATACGAAAACCCGCCCTTTCTTCCGTGTTTACAAACAAGATTGTATAATTTAATCCTATACGAGGATATCTAAGTTCAATTTCTTTAATCTGGGTAAATATTGCTATAGTTGTCTGATCTGCAGTCGATCACTTTGGCCCTTGGACTACACGATGTTGAAGAAGTGCCGTGGAAGACAGAAAGCGGCTTCGAAGGTTGCTAAAGAGGGTGGATGCCCGATGCCAAAGTCGTCGATCCCTTCTCTTCGCCTGAGCTCTGGATTCTTCTCTCTCTCTTGACCTCTCTCTCCCAATTGTCGACCATGGATCTGATACTGGATTCCTTGACTAATCTCCGATCGTTCGACCTTCAATCTTTTTGACCTCTTTTTCTTTGACCTTTCTCCGACCTTGTCCTCTGTTGATAGAGGTCTCTATTTATAGAGTTTTTAGTGACAGTGACCACACAGTCGGCGTAGAAGTTGAGTAGTGGAAAGTACAGCACCCTTTTACACGACGGTTCAAAATAATCAATGCCTGCGTATAGATGACCTTTTGAATGAGCAAGTGACGCGTGTCCAACTAAGGGACAAGAAATGCGTATAACTGCGGCAAAGATCACGACGTAGAAGCCACGTAGGTAGTTATCCCTTGTGTAGAAGAGGTTGGCGTAGAAGCCAATGACTGTCACCATGGCGTAGAAGCCAAGTAGGCATAGAAGCCGAGTAGGCGTAGAAGCCAAGTAGGCATAGAAGCCGAGTGGGCGTAGAAGCCGAGTGGTCATAGAGGTCGAGTGGACGTAGAAGCCGAGCGGGCATAGAAGCCGAGTAAGCGTGGAAGCCGAGTGGGTATAGAAGCCGAGTGGGCATAGAAGCCGAGTGGGCGTAGAAGCCGAGTGGACATAGAAGCCGAGCGGGCATAGAAGCCGAGTGGACATAGAAGCCGAGCGGGCATAGAAGCCGAGCAGGCGTGAAAGCCAAGTGATGTGGACGTTTTAGCCGAAATTATGGCTCTTGGAGATATAATTAAATCTCTTGCATTAAATTCAGAGATCTGCCCCCATCCTGCGCATTAAATGCAGAGGCTTGTCTTTAAGATTTGCCATCATTCTGCGCATTAAATGCAGATACGCACCTCAAATTTTGTACGAAGAGTAACTGCTGATGTGGCGGTCTGTTTGCCTTCTGCGGAGCGTAACAAGCTCACGTCTGCCAGTGTAAAACTGGGCAGCATCTCCCTTATATGCGTAAGAGCAGTTTACGCAAGGGGAATGTCACTAGACGATGGTTTGGTGATATTTAATCAAATCTCCTGCATTAAATGCAGAGATCTGCCATTATCCTGTGCATTAAATACAGAGGAGTGTTTTGAAGGTCTGCCACCCTTCTGCGCATAAAATGCAGAGACGTGTCTCGGGCATCTGTCAGTATTCGGCGCATTAAATGCAGAGACGTGCCTTGAGAACCTGTCACCGCTCTGTGTATTAAATGCAGAGACGCGCCTCGAGCCCTGTACGAAGAGTAGCTTTTGACGTAGCAGGCTGTTTGTCTTCTGCGGAGCGTAAACAGCTCACATCTGCCTGTATAAAACTAGGCGACGTATTCCTTTGTATGCGTAAAAGCGGTCTACGCCAAGGAAATGGCAGTAAATGACAGCCTGGGTTGCAGTACCACGCCATCATTATAGCCATCGCTTGGGTTATCATGCAGTACTATTTGTCAGGAGCCCAGAAGTCAGGTTCATTGCATGATCTGATAGGTTTATTTCGAAGAATACAAAGCATTCCTCGTACACTTTAATGCTGCATTGAAAGCAGATGAGTTTTATGCCATAAAGGCGATGTAGCACCCTTTTTACGCTGAAGCAGCCTGGACATACTGCATTACGCGGATGGTCCTTGAGCCTATATTTTACGCTGAGCTCAACGGAAAAGCTCTGTTGCACGTTTGATGGCTCCGAGGTCCTCTGTTTACGCTGCCCTGTATCAACATGCTGCGTAGAGCTATCCGGCGTATTTTTCATGCTTCTACAAGACCCCCTTCAAAGCTTTTAAATTCTTCGTAATTTGAAACACTTTGAATGAAGCATGAACCGTTCCTCAAAATTTAAAACGCTCTGAATGGAGCCTGAAACGGTCAGGTCTGACACATTCTTTCAAGGCTGACTTTATGGCAGAGTTATTGGGGATCGGTGTGATCTCTTTCGCCTATAAAAAGGCTGAGGAGTTAACATGTTCTTCTCATATTTCCTTCACCACACAGAGATGATGGCCGGAGTTCGTTAGGTCGACTTGAGGAAGAAGGAGACCATGCTCTTCCAGCATGTAAGGAGCCGAAAAAGATGGCGTCTTCGAGAAAATATTCTCTGCAACGATGGATCAGGGAAGGATATTATAGCCTCCTTTGCTCGGGATTATCAGCATCTTTGTATGGCGGTTCTTCGGGAGAGAGAAAGGGTTGCAAGCGGCACCTTCTCCCGTTACCTGCGGACGAGAGCGGGCAAACTGGCTGCTGTCCGAGATTGAGTTGGGTGAAATATCTCAACTCAATCTGTCACGGCGCTGGATGTAGGAAAGTAGATTTACCCTGCTTCCTCGTATTGGAGGATGGGTCTAGGCCTATTTTGTATCCTCCCGCCGTTGATCATATGTCAATCAGTTTGCGATCACCGACTGGCTGCTGGAGAAGATGGATGAAGAATGCCGCCCATGCGAGAACCTGGCCGAACAGATTCTGGGCACGATCTTTAAATAAAAATGCAAACCCTTTGTAGATGGGATTTCCCTCATATGTAACCATGAAAATGAAAAAAAAACCCTTGTAGACTGGATTTCTCTCATATGTAATCATGATTTTTAATAAGATCGTCTTCTTCTTTTGCATATGATCATCTTGCCATACTTTGCTGTAAAGTCTGAATATGTGTAGCTTTGACACGTCAGATAATTTATGCCGACTCTGTTTAGAAAGAGTGCTAGGTCCTGTCCTGTCTTTTACGCATAACTAAGGATGCACAGAAAGCCGCTTTAGCAGTCGAGTGTTCGAACTGTCCTGCTATTAGGAATGAGGAACCGCGTAGAATTCTGAACTGTTTTTACTTCTGATAAACAGAATCCTTGTTCAGACCATCGTCTTCAAGAATGATTTTCTCGAAAATCCCTTGGAACAGGGCGAAAAATAGCTGTCAAAAACTGAGTCGCCATCTTGAACTGTTTAGACGAAATATTCAGACTAGATTCTGGATGAACTTCGAATCGACCCATGAAGAAGAGTATCTTTCAATGTTTGAACTCTGTATGCCTTGGGTACTTGGGATATTTTGAGGTCAAGGAGGAGGATCTTCTGTGTGAACTCCTGTAATTGACCGCCTTGAGAATCGTTCAGATGTACTGTACTGGCCTGCGTATTTTTCATATATGCGGAAAGTCGTGGAGCGTAAAATCATAAGTTTGTTGCCTCCGAGCGTAAAAAGCCACCGAGCGTGAGATCATAGATTCGTAGCTACTGAACGTGAAGTCGTAGGTTCGTAGCCTCTCGAGCATAAAAGCTACCGAGCATAAAAGCATCCGGGCGTAAAACCATAGACTAGTAGCCTGTGAGCGTAAAACCGTAGATCCGTAGCCGTCGAGCGTAGAAAGCTCCTTAGCGTAAAACTGTAGATTTTGTAGCTTCTAAAAAGAAAATCTTCCGAGCGTGAAGTCGTGGATCTGTTGCCTCTGAGCGTAAAAAAGCCACCGAGCGTGAGATCATAAATTCGTAGCTGCTGAGCGTAAAGTCGTAGGTTCATAGCCTCTCGAGCATAAAAGCTACCGTGCATAAAAGCATCCGGACGTAAAACCATAGACTAGTAGCCTGCGATCGTAAAACCGTAGATCCGTAGCCGTCGAACGTAGAAAGCTCCTTAGCGTAAAAACCGCGAATCTTCTTCGTACGAAAACTTTTCGAATTCTCTGACTGTCCGCCTTCTCTGAGTAAATATGCTGACGTAGTCCCCAATCATAACCAAAAATTAAATGTGAGATTTGGTTCGGGATTCGAGGAGTCCATCCGAACTCTATATATACCCCAAGTTTCTGAGAGAAAAACTTTTCATCCGTCTTCTGCGAAAGAAAGCTTTTGTCTGTTCGAGTTCTCCTTCGTTTCTTCTCCGAGTCTTCGAAGTTCCTAGTAATGGCCTCGAAACAAGTCTCCTTCTCCAAGGGAAAGAAGGTTGCTTCTTCTTCTCGTTCTTCTGCCCAAGCGGGGGCGACTTCCGTCGGGTACGGCGAGCTTCATTCTGAACGGAGTATCCCGCCGACTAGCAGTACACCCGGCCTTAAAGGTAGAGCTTTTGGGATAAAAAAAGAATGACTGAAAATCCTTCGCACACGTTGTACGTGAACGTGCTAGGTCGTCTTCTGTGCTGATAGCCTCTTCGAGGAAGTTGATGCACAGAGATGTTTCATCTTTTACGCCCATATTTCTAATGTGTCAGCGCAAAAACTCCATATTTTCGCAGTCTGGCATAAAAGCTTTGACAGCCGAAAGTTGGCGTATACGATATAATTTGAGTGTTACGCAGGGATGGAAATTCCGGCGTAATAACTCAAATTTTGGCAGTCTAGCGTAGAACACAGACTGTCGAAAGTTTTGCGTATACTGTCAGTCTTGAATTTTATGTCTTGGAATGGGTTTCCAGCGTAATGATCAAGTTTTTACAGTCTTGGCGTAAAGCACAGACTGTTGATTTTTCTGCACATAGAAACTGACTTGTCTTTCTTGTATTTTGCAGTTAACTTGCACGCATCTCCGCTAGCCGATGTGATGGGCTCTGTCGCCGGGATGCTGTACTCCAAATATCTGGAGGATCTGTCGCACGTGACATTTCCTATCTCCGGGCCCCAGTATCCTGAAGGAAGAGAAATTTTAATATCGGCTCAGGGCGAGCGAACGCTGCTGAACTTGATCAACGGAGAGCCCCTGACGTACATAGATGGGGACCAATACATAAAGCCGGCTTTCCTCTTCGGGGACATGATTGACAAGCAGTCCCAGACGAAGCCCAAGAAAGAACTCTGGGTTTTCCCTGCCGGGAGCTTGGTTTTGTATCTGCCCAAGATGCCGAGAGACTGTCCAATTTCGGCATTCTTCCATGCTACACATCCCAGGAGGATGTCGTGGACGCTGACTCCTGATCATCACGGCAGGTCGGGGAAGATATTTTATCTGAAAGGAGTGGACCAGGGGTCGTTTGTCAGCCGTGAGTGCCACCAGTATTGGGTTAACTCTCAACCCCAACCTGTTTTTGGCACTGATGGAGCGATATATCTCGCTCACCGGGACTTTCGCCACTCCACTGGGGGAGTTGGGATTGACCCTCCAGGAGATGGCAGAGATCTCGAGACTGCCGATGGAGGATACTCCATATGAAGAGTATGTTCCCACGAACCGGGAGCTGGAGAATACGGACCCTCAGGTAGTGGAAGTGTATCAGGAGCTGATGTGCCACTACCTCGCTTGTACCACTTTTTATGACGAGCCTTCAGATTTGGCTCACATCAGTAGATGGACGTCCTACCTCTTCTTTCACCGGTCCAGGACTGCTAAGCCGAAGAAGGTATTGGAAGGCAAGGATCTACCTTTGAATCCTCTGAGCGTGCTTAATGCTCAGGTAGTTGACGATCTCATGGAAGACGCTGGGGCTCCGGACTTGATCCTCGACGAAGGGATAGGGAAGTATCCCGTAGGCACCAAGGCCTATAGTTATTTGAGGTGCTGCCGCAGGCCTCTGTCCAGGGAAGCTCAACTGGCTGGCTTCCTCTCCATATGGCTGTACCGACTGGTGGTACCCGGCATCGCATCTGCGGACCGCATTCATCGCAACACGCTATAGCCTGCAGTGCGTTTGGTGTTCGGGACAAGACTGGGCTTGCTCCCTGCCATGGTGTGCCGCATTCAAGCTGGCCTGAGGGCCATGACTGACGGGCTGCTCGTCGATGAAACTCGGCGTGATAGCTTTCCCAGGGTAGAATTACCATACCTGTATCTGATGGGATGGTTAATTCTTCATAACCCCAGGGTTATGTCTTCCGGCTGTGGCAGTAGTTCGGGGGATAGTTTCTTGTTGAACTATCAGAAATCCTCCTAGAATGTGACCACAGTTATAGACTATCGGCGGGCGCTGAATCTTAGTCACAGCTGGAAGCTCTTCTGCACTGTTCCTCCTGTACATCTAAATCAGCAGGGGATCAGACTTCAGGACTTAGGCGACGGGAAGACCGTTCTTTCTCCCAAGTCTTTTAATTGGTTGGTCTGCATTAGACCTTCCCACCTACTATACAGGAGTGAAGACCATTGCTTCTTCGAGCCCTACTTGCCTAGTCGGTTTGCTAGGCAATTCGGGTACGACCAGTTGCACGTGGGCAATGCCGTCACCAGCTTCAGGTCCAGGGGTGGACTCATTGATGGAGCCAGAGGATGGCAATATTTTATCATGGGTTGCACTGAGGCAACTTTCACCGTGCCCGTCATTTCACTCTCCACGGAGCTGCGCATTCTCCACTCGTATGCCCAGTTCTATGTGGCAATCAACACCTTCCATCGCGATTTTGATATGCATGGAAGTTATAGGGTGCCCTCTTCCAAATCTGGGAGAAGAGTCGAAGTCCCCTCGATTTCTTCTGACGAGGGTGGGGAGTCCATCAATCCAGATGAGCCTCTATTGGCGGTATCGAGGGGTGAAGTACCTCTGCCTGCAGGGCCTTTGGTAATCTCTGGGAAGCGAAGGGCTCCTACTCCGAAGGAGACTTTCCCTCGCAAGAGGAAGAAGAAGACGGTTACTCGTCCTCTCCGGATTCCTGGTATTGAGGCTCCTAGAAATGAGCCAGCATCTCCCTATGTTGGGGATGATTCTTTGATTGGAGGTTCCTCGCCTTTTAGAGAGAGAACCTCGACAGTCCCGGCTGGTGGCATCGAAGAATTCTTGCTGGAGGCTGCTGTCGTTGCTACCGCTTCGGGCAGTGGAACGAGATCACCTTTGGGGCCAAGCCGAATAAGGATATCTTTATCCGGGTCAGCATCGGGAGAGACCCCTGCCGTGTCTGTTAGTGCACCCAGTGAGATTTCAGTCGATGAACCTCGGTTGGTGTTTGATGAGGACCTGGAAGAGCATTCCGTGCCTACTGCAGCTGGAGGATCAAGGCTATCCTAATCCCTACGGTTATGCCCGATAGTACATGGGGAGAATGATTGGATCTAAACCTTTATACAGGCATGCCTCTTTTTCGGGCTAGCTCGAAAAATCTCGCCATTGCTCCTTAGAGCACCCCCTTCTCCAGGTATGACAGCTTGTCTAGCATCATTAAGGAATAATTTAGCTGTACTGGCCGCGGATGCGACATATACACCACTGGCCATGGGTAAATATCGTCTTTTATGCCTCTCCTTTTAGAAAAATTAACATTATGCTGATATTAACTTCCTTTTGTCTTCTTTTCAGGGGAAGACATCTTCGGGGAGGGCAGTATAGATGCGCCCTTTGGCTCTGTGTCAGGTCCTGGCGGCGACACGGAGGTGCCTGATTTTGAAGAGGAGATATCTTCGGGTGCCGGCTCGCCAGGTGAAGAGATTCAGACATCTCAAGAGGAGGACGAGCCTGTCATTGCGACAATGCCTCCTTTTGAGTATGCCGGTCACTTCGTCCGGTGTTGGCGCTTCTTCTTTTGTCGCACCTCCTGTTGAGGCGATGGCCGTGGCAACATCGTCTGCGGTTGTTCTTGGATGGGGACTCGCCACTATCGTGGCCACTCCCAGCGTCCATTCGGATCTAGCTGCTGTGACCGAGCAGTACACTCGTATGTTCTATGCCACCATAAAAATGTTAATATCAATGGTGTTAGAGAAGAATTTGGGCTTTGCGTCGCTGAAGAGGGCCTCCCGGGCCTCTATAGTGCCGATCCGAGAATTTAACGACACCGAGGTAGCTGAAGCGCTGGAGGAGATAGTTAATGGTTTGGAGCAACCCATTAACGAATACTTGCAGCTAGCTCGAGGCAACATTGACAGTCTCATTTAAGCTAGGTACGACTCCCTGACTGCGTAGCTTGCTGAACAGGTGGCCTCTCTGAATAAGTCCATTGAGGCTCAGCAACGGGAGATGGACGAAGAACGTGTCCAGTTGGGGTATGTCATCCCCGAGTTGACCCGATGCGAAGTCGAATATGAGGAAGCGGCAGCGCAGGCCCGCATATTGAAGGATGAGCTCGTTCGAGTAGAGGCGAAGGTTCTCTCTTTGTCGGCAGCCCGAGATGTGCTGAAGGAGTGACGGGCGACTGTTCAGCAGAATCTGGCACGCGTGGGTGCTTTCCACTCAAGTTTTGTGCGGGCTCGGTGTGAGCTAGCTACTTTGGACAACGATGCGGCAAGGTTGGAACGGGCTCGCGCCGACGTCTTGAACTCCCGAGATGAGAGGATGGTTGCTCTGGCGCAGCAGATTCACGACCTAACTGCTCCCCTCAAATGATGTACTTTTTTCGCTTTTTAGTGTACTTTCGCTCCCTTTTGGGAATAATAAAGAGGCTTTCATCTGACTTTGTGGATCCATCATTTTGGAATATAAATGACAGGTTTGGGTGAAAGTAATATCAGAGGTAATATGGACATGATATACTCTCGGTAAGTTTTAGCAGGACGCATCATGATAGAATACGATCCCACTAGTTTCGTTTTGGAAGTAGTTTTGTCAGAATGAGATTTTTACCATATTCTACTTCAGCAAAGTAGGTTAAGCATAGTACCTTTTCAGGAATTTGCCGTTGATAGGAGCCATTAACCGGTCTCCATTAGGGTTGGCTAACCTGTAAGCGCCGTTTGAGAACGTTGTCTCGATCACATAAGGGCCTTCCCATTTGGGCTAGAATTTGCCCTTGCTTCTGTGAGTTAGAATCATCGGCCTTCTCACAGCTAAGACTAGCTCGCCAACTTTGAACACTTTTTTCTTTACTTTTTGATTAAAAGCTCTAGAAATGCGTGCTTGGTATAATGCGATGCACTATTGGGCTTGGAGGTATTTCTCGTCTAATCCTTCTAGCTCTTGAAGCCTTAAAAGGTCATTCTTTTCTTGAGTCAGCTCATTAGCCACGGCTATCCTGAGTGACAGAATCTGGATCTTGATGGGGAGAACTGCTTCGCTCCCGTAAACCGGTGAGAATAGGGTACAACCTGTCGGTGCTCGTACCGTCGTACGGTATGCCCAGAGACATTCTTCCAGCTTCTCATTCCAATCCCTCTTGTTCGAAGAGACGAACTTTTTTAAGGGCTTGATAATGGTTTTGTTGAAAGCTTCCGCCAAACCATTAGCAGCAGGATTATATGCCGTAGAGGCCATATTTTGTATACGATTTTTATCATAAAATCGATGAAACGCTTGGCTGATGAATTGAGGCCCATGGTCATAAATTATTCTCCGGGGTATCCCGAAGCGATAAATGATGTGATGCTTGATGAAGCTGATCATATTAGACGCCTTCACCTCAGCAAGAGGGATCGCCTCTGCCCATTTGGAGAAATAATCCGTGATGGCCAGTATGAACATGTGACCTCTGGAAGAAGATGGGTGAATAGGACCAATGATATCCATACCCCATGCTTCGAAAGGCCAGGACGCAACCGTAGGATATAGATGTTCAGGAGGTTGATGGATAAAGTCTGCATGGACCTGACTGGCTCTCCACTGTCTTGCATACTTTATTGCATCTGTGATCATAGTAGGCCAGTAATAGCCCATTCTCCTGATACGATCCTGTAGCTTAGGCCCGGGTTGGTGCGCTCCGCATACACCGTCGTAAGCTTCACGGATGATCCGCTGTACCTCATCATCTGAGAGACATCTCAATAGCAGTCCGTCGTAGGTTCGGCGATATAGACACTGTGAGGATGCCTCGAAATAGAAGCGTAATGATCGTCTTTTGACGGATACTGCCTCTTTAGGGTCCTCCGGTAAGATTCTGTATGCTACAAAATCTATAAAGGGACTTCTCCAATCTCTCCTGGGAGGATCTGTGTTCACAGCGTAGCTGCATTCTATGTAAAAGTTGTTTTTCACATAGAATAAATCTTTGCTAAGAAGGATTACCGAATTCTGCCTTCTTATAGGAATAGCTAAATCTGCAGCTAGACTGGCTAGGGCATCAGCTTCCAGATTCTGAGATCGGGGTACATGCTCCAGGAAGAATCCTTTGAATGTCATGGCTATCTCGACCGTTGCTCGGTGATAGGGGATGAGGTCTGGATTCTGGACTTCATATATTCCTCTGACTTGATTGACGATCAGCAGAGAGTCACCGAAAGCTTCCAGAGATTCGACGCCCAATTCTTTAGCGACTTAGAGACCGATTAGTAGAGAGTTATACTTTGCCACATTGTTAGAACAGGGCTCGCTAAGAGAATATACTCGGTAGATGACGAGCTTATCAGGAGTAACCAGGACAATCCCTACTCCCGATACCACGTTTCCCCTGGGACCAGTTCTGGAGGCACCATCGAAGAATAGTTGCCATGCATCGCCTTCCATTGCAGAATTACACTCTGCAACTTCGTCTGGAATGTCCTCGTACAGTTTGGAAGCCTCCGGGATCGGATGAGCAGCTAGAAAATTAGCCAATGCTTGGCCTTTGACGGACTTCTGAGGGACGTACACCATGTCATATGGTGTTAATAACATCGCCCAAGTCGCAAGTCGGGAATTAAGAACGCTTGGCTTGTTCATCAGTACTCGAAGAGGATTGACCCTAGAGATGATGTGAATGGTTTGGCCTGTGACATAGTGCCGCATTTTCTGGATAGCGAACATCAGAGCCAAGCATTCTTTCTCCACTGGGTTGTACCGATGTTCGGCTCCGACCATCATCCTGCTGAGGTAGTAGATAGCCTGTTCATGGCCCATATCGTTCTTTTGTGCGAGAAGAGCTCCCAGAGAATGATCCATCGCTCGAACGTACACCACGAATGGTCTTCCTATGACGGGAGGCACCAGAACTGGGGGATTAGTGAGGTAGCATTTGATATCACCGAACGCTTGCTGACAAGCTTCGTCCCATATGAAGGATACACCTTTCTTCATGAGACGAGAAAAAGGGATGATATCTCCCAGAAAGGTTGGAATCTCCGGATATAAGCCAGACGGCTTTGAAATCCCCTGAGTTCTCTCAGATTACGGGGCGGTCGCATTTCTAAGATTGCCTTGACTTTATCAGGGTCCACTTCAATGCCTTTAGCGGTAATGACAAATTCCAGGAATTTGCCACTAGATACCCCCAGGAAGGACTTTGTAGGATTTATTTTGAGTTGATGTTGGCGCATCAATTCAAATACTGTCTTCAAGTCTTGGATGTGATTGTCCTTGAGGCGGCTTTTGACAGCTACATCGTCCATGTAACATTTTACTGTCTTGCGCAAATGCTTATGGAATATGTTACTCATAGCCCGTTGGTACGTAGCCCCGGTATTCTTTAATCCGAATGGCATGACCGTATAGCAATATACCCCCTAGTGGCATCCGGAAGGCAGTGTGCTTCTCGTCTTCAGGATGCATCTTGATTTGATTGTATCCTGAAAATCCGTCCATGAAAGACATACGTTCAAAACCGTATGTATTGTCAATCATGACGTCTGTGATGGGAAGAGGAAATTCATCCTTGGGGCAGGCTGCATTCAGATCTCGGTAATCGATGCAGACACGTACTTTTCCATTTTTCTTCATGACCGGGACAACATTGGCGACCCAGTCGGGATATTGTTCTTCTCGGATGAAGCCACAGGCTATCAACTTCTTGACTTCAGCTTCGATGGCGTCCATCATATCCGGACGGAACCGACGTTGGTACTGCTTCACAGGCTTCGAATCAGGCAATATATTGAGCTTATGAGTAGCCACCTTTGGATCAAGGCCTGGCATGTCCTCATAATTCCACGCAAAGACATCGATATATTCTTTTATCAGCTGGATAACTTCTTTCTTTTCTGCTTCGGAAAGATTGTTACTGATAAATATCGGCTTTGGCGAAAGTTCATCCCCAACGTCAATCTGGATAACTTTATCTTCAGTAGGAGGTTCTCTCTGCTCGAAGCGGAACTCCCATCGTGTATCCATTTGCTGAGCCCAAGCGTCATTCTCAAACAGTTCAGATTCTTGTTCGTCTGCTTCTGTAAACTCCCTTTACCAGAATTCAGTAATTTAGAATTATTTTTAGCTAATTAGAATTATTACAACTTTTTAAATTATTTTTGTTTACATATCCTATTAATTTGTGCACCTGTCCTTCACACAATTATTTAGGACATTACACTAGCTGTATTTTCCAAACAAAATTCACATACCTACCCTAGACATGTTAGACTATTTTTCTGATTTTTGTACAACTCCCAGATGCTTATTTTGAGCCTCGTTTGAGACGCACAAATATCGTTACAAAAGTTCGTATTTAATTCCTATTTAATTTTCTTGCTCTTTACCCATCTCTGTACCCCTAGGAATTGAGGCCCAATCTGCACCAGTTTTGTCCAAACAAAAATACGATAATATTCTACTTTGAATATGCTATAATTTGTATATTGACACCGTAGTAAAATTATGGCCCTACCTGCCTCTAAATAATTAGAGAACACCGTGCGCAGTATTTATTAAATAATAAATACGATGACCCGTATCACCAGTAAACCAGGCCCTGCCCCTGCCCCTGCCCAGACTCACCCCCACCCCCTCAGGACCCTCCCACAGCTTTTCTCTCTCAATTCTGAGCATTTTAGTATTTTCTGGGAACAGGGTATTTTATCAGACAATTTACGTAATTACGTAAAATACCAAATTTGGGACCTATTTGCAATTTATAAAATTTTAGGAGTTTTTATGCAAATTTCTAGTGTGAGGTGGCATCACCTCATTGGCTGGTGAATGTGGACCGTCCACGTGTCACGTGTGACCCACAAAATATCACAAATATCTGTTAAAAATATCCTAAAAATCAAATTACCAAAATACCCTAGGATTTCCCCTTATTTACCAAATTGCCACTCCCCCTAAACCTATAAAACCCGACCCCCTCTCATTCCCAACCCACTCACACCCTCACAGCCACCACCCTCCGCCACCACCGGCCACCCCACTCCGGCGAAGCCCTCGCCCCTATCCCACCTCCCCTCCGGCCAAGCCTCACCCCCTCCGGCCGTCTGCTCCGCCGTGGGCAGCCCCCGCAAGCCAACTCCCCCAACACCATCACCCACAGCCACCACCACCCGAACAACTTCCACCACCGCCTTCGACCACCGAGCACCCCCACCACCACCACCACTCGACTCGCCCCGACCCCCTCTACCCGACCACCACCCTTCCACCGCCCCACGACCGTCCCTCCGGCCGTCCTCAGCCCCGCAGCACCCCCAACTCCCCCTAACCCTAACAGCACCCTTCACCTCCGACCGCCTCTAGCCACCACCACCGCCACCGTGGACCCCCGCCACCACCACCAACCTCACCGCCACTCTTCCCTCCAGCGTTTCCCCACCCTGCACCGCCGCCGCAGCCACCGACGTAGCTTCCAAGAGCTGTTGCTGCTGCTGCTGCTGGCAGCAACTACTGCTGCTGCCGGTCCACCGGCCAGCCACCGCCACCTCCGCCGTCGTCCTCCCGCCGGCGACGACGCCTAGGTTCCCCCCTGTCAGTAGGTATACTCCCCCCTCTTTTTTATACGTATATACGCCTAATTCTACATATGTATGTATATATGTATATGTCGGAGGTGAAAAGCTTTCTAGGACTTGCCGGATATTACCGGAGGTTCGTAGAAAACTTTACAAGAATCTCGGAGCCAATTACCCGACTTACCCGCAAGGACCAGGAGTTCATCTGGTCTGAGGTATGTCAGGCAGCTTTCGATGAATTGAAGAAGCGTCTGACTACTGCCCCCATTTTAACCATACCATCTGGATTCGGAGGTTTCGTAATCTATAGCGATGCATCCGGAAAATGATTAGGTTGTGTCTTAATGCAACATGGGAAGGTTGTAGCTTATGCCTCAAGACAACTGAGGACTCACGAGAAGAATTACCCCACTCACGACTTGGAGCTTGCCGCAGTCATCTTCGCCCTGAAGCTATGGAGACATTATCTATACGGCGAACGAGTAGAAATATTCACCGATCACAAGAGCCTGAAATACGTCTACACTCAGAAGGACCTGAACCTAAGACAAAGACGATGGCTCGAAGTGATGACAGATTTCGAGATCGATTTGCAGTACCATCCAGGAAAGGCTAATGTAGTGGCTGATGCACTAAGCAGAAGACCCTCGGCATTCTTTATGATCACCCAACCAGGTCTGCTGAAAGATCTAGAAAAGTTGGGAATAAAGGTCATTATGCCAGGAATCGACGGCCAATTATCAAACTACCAGCTACAATCAACATTGGTCGAAAGAATCAAAGCTGCTCTACCAGCAGATGCAAGATTTTAGAGGCTTCGCCAAAGAACAGAGACTGGAATCCAGACAGGATGTCGCATACACGAAGATGGGACTCTGAGATGTGGAGAACGTCTTTATGTTCCAAATGGAGAACTTTGCGAGGAGCTGATGTCAGAAGCTCATAGCTCAACATACTCTATACATCCTGGAGGCACAAAGATGTACAGAGATCTGCGACAATACTACTGGTGGCATGGAATGAAGCGAGAGATAGCACGCTTTGTGGCAAAGTACCTGATGTGTCAGCAAGTCAAGGCTGAACATCAGAGATCTGCCGGTTTACTTCAACCCCTCCCAATACCCGAGTGGAAATGGGAACACATTACGATGGACTTTGTTACGGGCTTTCCAAGAAGTCCCAGTGGACGTAATGCTGTATGGGTGATCGTAGATAGACTCACAAAGGCTGCTCATTTCCTACCTTTCAGAGTCGAATAATCTACTGAAGTCTTGGCGGACATGTACATGAAGAAGATAGTGTGTCTGCATGGAGTACCAGTCAGCATAGTATCTGACAGAGATACAAGGTTTACATCTTACTTTTGGCAAAGTATGCAAGAAAGTCTTGGTACCCGTCTCAAGTTCAGTACCTCGTAACACCCGCAGACAGATGGCCAATCAGAACGCACCATCCAGACACTTGAAGATATGCTAAGAGCCTGCATGCTTGATTTCAGCGGATCATGGGAAGATTATTTGCACCTGGTAGAATTTTCCTACAATAATAGCTATCAAGCGAGCATTCAAATGGCTCCCTTTGAAGCTTTGTATGGCAGGAAATGTCGTTCCCCAGTATGTTGGAGTGATGTTGGCGAAAGACAGATCTTGGGACCAGAACTGGTTGTTCATACGGTGGAGAAAGTAAAGAAGATACAAGGACACCTACGAGCTGCACAAGACAGACAGAAGCAATGGACCAACGTTCATCGACGACCTCTAGAGTTCCAAGTGGGAGAGCATGTGTTCTTAAAAATCTCACCCACCCGAGGTACTATCAGATTTGGAGGAAGAGGAAAGCTGAGTCCAATGTACATTGGACCCTTCGATGTATTAGAACGCATCGGAGAAGTTGCCTACAAGCTAGCCCTACCTCAGACCCTGGAAGGAGTACATGACGTCTTCCACGTATCTCAGCTGAGGAGGTACATTCCAGACCCGAGTCATGTACTGGACCATTCAGAGATTACCGTCGGCCCGAGCCTACCGTACCAGGAGGAGCCCGTGGAGATCCTAGATTGTAGCGAGAAGGTGTTGTGAGGCCAGACTATCCCTCTAGTTTGTGTTGCATGGAGACATCATGCACCAGATGAATCAACCTGGGAACGAGAGGAGGATATTCGACAGCGTTTCCCCCATCTATTTCCAAACCAGGGTATGTCCTAATATTTCAAATCAATCTTTCATTCTCATTATATGTCTGTTTTTATTTCGAGGACAAAATATTCTAAGGAGGGTAGATTGTAAACTCCCTCGACCAGAATTCAGTAATTTAGAATTATTTTTAGCTAATTAGAATTATTGCAACTTTTTAAATTATTTTTGTTTACATATCCTATTAATTTGTGCACATGTCCTTCACACAATTATTTAGGACATTACACTAGCTGTATTTCCCAAACAAAATTCACATACCTGCCCTAGACATGTTAGACTATTTTCCTGATTTTTGTGCAACTTCCAGATGCTTATTTTGAGCCTCGTTTGAGACGCACAAATATCGTTACAAAAGTTCGTATTTAATTTCTATTTAATTTTCTTGCTCTTTACCCATCTCTGTACCCCTAGGAATTGAGGCCCAACCTGCACCAGTTTTGCCCAAACAAAAATACAATAATATTCTACTTTGAATATGCTACAATTAGTATATTGATACCGTAGTAAAATTATGGCCCTACCTGCCTCTAAATAATTAGAGAACACCGTGCGCAGTATTTATTAAATAATAAATACGATGACCCGTATCACTAGTAAACCAGGCCCTGCCCCTGCCCAGACTCACCCCCACCCCCTCAGGACCCTCCCACAGCTTTTCCCTCTCAATTCTGAGCATTTTAGTATTTTCTGAGAACATGGTATTTTATCAGACAAATTACGTAATTACGCAAAATACCAAATTTGGGACCTATTTGCAATTTATAAAATTTTAGGGGTTTTTATGCAAATTTCTAGTGTGAGGTGGCATCACCTCATTGGCTGGTGAATGTGGACCGTCCACGTGTCACATGGGACCCACAAAATATCACAAATATCTGTTAAAAATATCCTAAAAATCAAATTACCAAAATACCCTAGGATTTCCCCTTATTTACCAAATTGCCACTCCCCCTAAACCTATAAAACCCGACCCCCTCTCATTCCTAACCCACTCACACCCTCACAGCCACCACCCTCCGCCACCACCGGCCACCCCACTCCGGCGAAGCCCTCGCCCCTATCCCACCTCCACTCCGGCCAAGCCTCACCCTCTCCGGCCGTCTGCTCCGCCGTGGGCAGCCCCCGCAAGCCAACTCCCCCAACACCATCACCCACAGCCACCACCACCCGAACCACTTCCACCACCGCCTCCGACCACCGAGCACCCCCACCACCACCACCACTCGACTCGCTCCGACCCCCTCTACCCGACCACCACCCTTCCACCGCCCCACGACCGTCCCTCCGGACGTCCTCAGCCCCGCAGCACCCCCAACTCCCCCTAACCCTAACAACACCCTTCACCTCCAACCGCCTCTAGCCACCACCACCGCCACCGTAGACCCCCGCCACCACCACCAACCTCACCGCCACTCTTCCCTCCGGTATTTCTCCACCCTGCACCGCCGCCTCCGCCGCCACAGCCACCGCCGTAGCTTCCACGAGCTGCTGCTGCTGCTGCTGCTGGCAGCAACTGCTGCTGCTGCCGCTCCACCGGCCAGCCATCGCCACCTCCGCCGTCGTCCTCCCGCCGGCGACGACGCCTAGGTCCCCCTGTCAGTAGGTATACCCCCCTCTTCTTTATACGTATATACGCCTAATTCTACATATGTATGTATATATGTATATATATATATATGTATATATATGTATATTTATATATATATATATGTTTATATATAATATATTATATATATTATATATTATTATATATTGTATAAATACAGTATATTTATACAATATATATATATATTATTATGTATATATTATTATTATATATGTATGTATATATTTATGTATATATACATATATATACCTATGTATATATATATGTATAAGTACATCTTTATTACTTGTTATATATATATATATATATATATATATATATATATATATATATATATATATATATATATATATATTTATATATCTATGTAGCATATATAAATATATGTATACATATATTTATATATATTCTATATATAATTACAGTTAATCTATAGATGCAATATATATATATAATTATTATATAATATGTATTTATGTCATTATTGCTGGATAATACAGCATATGTATTTATATATGTATTTATTTCCTGCACTGTCTTTTAAGTTATATATATATATATATGTATATATATATATATATATATATATATATATATATATATATATATTATCTACATATAATATATTGCTGGATAATACAGCATATGTATATATGTATATTTTGCATTCTGCACTATCATTTCCTTTTTATCATATGTATACATATATCTATATATATATATATATATATATATATATATATATATATATATATTATCTATATACTATATAATACTGGATAATACAGTATTGATATACGTATTTATATTTTCAGCACTGTCAATTCCTTTATATTATATATATGTATACATGTATATATATGTGATATATATATACTATATAATACTATACTGGATAGTACAGTATATATATATATTTTTTCACTCTTGCACTGTCATTTCATTTTTATTATCATGTATATATATATACCTATGTATATATATATGTTATCTATATATAATATATACTATATAACATAGTACTGGATAATACAGTACCTATATATTTATATATGTATTTAAAATTTTCTGCACTTGTCATTTCTTTATATATATATATATATGTATATCTATATATATATCTATATACATATTATCTATATATAATATATATTATTTAATACTATACTGGATAATATAGTATATTATATATATACATTTACATTCTGCACTGTCTTTTTCATTTAACTATATATTATATATATAAATATATATGTATTATATATACATATATTTATATTATATATCTAATGTATATTGGATATACAGTATATAAATATATATAATTCCACTTCTTGAAATTTCTTTTCTTTATTATATATATATACTATATAAATATATATACTACTATATATACTATAGCTATATGTATATATATACTCTATATATATATATATGTGTACTCTATATTATATATTTATTGTCTTATATGTATATATTTATATAAGTGAATATATTGTTATATTATACCCCTGATATTCACGAACCCTGTATGTTTTAACAGAAAACATCTCCAGCACAGCCAGTGACCCCCTGTCACAAGCACCCTCAAACTTGACTGTGAGATCAAGTTTTCAACACTATCAGGGAGTAGGCAAGTATACCTTGCCAAGTGTAACCTCCGAATTTCAAATTTCCGAAATAATTAGATTTTTAATTTTTATATCAAGATTATAGCATATTTTCTCCTTGAAATTGTAGTATTAGATTTTGAGCAATGTTTGATTTTTGTAGGTGATTTGAAATCTTTTATAAAATTCATTTTTCCTGAATGTCGATTTTCTTATAAAATAAATAGATAAATAATGATGTAAATATAATACAATAGCTTCGAATATTTTTGGCGTGAAATCATAAAATTATTTGTTTAATAAAAAAATTATTATTGAAAGACTAGTTGTTCATAATAAATTTTCAAATCCATTTGGGATAGTAAATAAATGCATTTCATATTTTCTAGGGTTTTCAAATATAGGTTTGTTTAGTAGCTAATTTTATCAGTTAGCCTTGGAAGCCCTTAAAAATATTTTTCTTAAATTATAATATTTTCTATTAATTTTTATAAGGTTACCATCATCCAATTTCACCCTCATTTTTTCCCACATGAAAACTCGTTTGTTTATTATCCTGGCCATTCATTATTGGGCCAATCCTCACCCTTTAGCCCACAACTCTCTCCCCCTATTTAAGTCCCTCATCACAACTCCTTAGAAACCCTAGCTAGCCCTCACAAATCCCCACAAAGCCAAAGCCACCACCATTTTTGTGTGCTCGTGTCCGTGTGTCCAGCATCACCGTGTCAGCCGTGATGGCCTCGGGTCCGATCCCGGGTGTCCCACCGTATCCATTCATTTTTCTTTGTCCAGTTATTACAATATTATATTTTCGTGTCCGACACACCCGGACACAACCCCACACCACAGTACATTCAAACCTGTGTCCAACACCCGGACACGTCCACCCCCAATACCAGTACAGCAACCCATCGTGTCCTGCCCCGGACACGATCCACAGACACGATTCACAGAAACCCTAAACCTAACCTAGATCTACCGCCGGTGGCCATGCCTCACCCGCGTCGAGCCCTCGTCGAGTCGTCGACCGCCGCGTCGAGCTCGGAGATCCGCCTCGGACCTCCTCAGATCCGTCGATCTTCGCCGCCGCCGAGCTTCGATCCGCCGCCGCAGCAGATCCGGAACGCCGACCGCTGCCCTCGAGCTTCCACTATCGCCGGCGCCTCAGATCCATCGACCACCGCCGAGATCGAGCACCCGCCGCCTCGAGTTCGACCGCCACAGCAGATCCGTCGACGCCGCCGCCTCAGATCCAGTCGACGCCGCCGGTCGCCTCCTCGAGCCGAATAACCGCCGCCGCTCTCGGGTTTCCACCACCGCCGACGAGACGAGCAGACCCGGCGAGACTCCTCCGCCGGCGTCGAGACCCATCGTGAGCCTCTTCCTTTTTTCCCTCTTCTGTAAAGAATTAGGTTAGTTATAAATCAGTTGATTCATTAAACAATATGTAATTAGTCATATTAATTAATTAGTTGAATTATATTAATTAGTTTAGTTATAATTAGATTAATTAGTTAATTAATAATCAGTTAAGTAATTTCTTAATAAATTAGTTAATTTGTAATTAGTTTAGTATTAATGTAATTTGTTTAGTAATTAAATATATTTAGTTTAGTAATTTCATGTAATTAGTTTAGTAATTAAAATATAATTAGTTTTATTGTTTTAATGTATGAAATTAGTCATTTATTATGTGTAAATTTAGTTATGTATTATATATAAGGATTTTTGATTGATATATATATATACAAATATGTATTTTGGTATAAAAAGTATATATGTATATACATCCGTTAGTGTATATACACAAATACGTATTTTATACAAATTACTAATAGACACTTATATATATATATTATATACGTTTTATTGGTATAATAAGTATTAATGTATGTTTCAGTATTTAAATATAAATAAATGTAAATTGGTATATATGTATATATATAACCGTATTTTGGTATAAATATGTGTACCTATATATATAAACATGTATAAACATATTTTTTGGTATATATATACATAGTATATATATATAAAAACTGTATTGATATATATATGCACTTGTAAAACATATTTTTGGTATATTACCTGTATATAGTATTGTATTATTTTGGTATGTATGCATATATATATATATATATATATATATATATATATATATATATATATATATATATATAATATAAGTTAATATGTATTTTGGTACATGTATACTAGTTTATATGTATGAGTGATGTATAATTTTTCACATAAATAAAATATATTTCCACTTATGTACATACAGTTATACCTATTTTGTATACTTTGGAATATATATATATGTATTAAATTATTTATTAATTGGTAAATTACTAGGACCCTAGTTGACTAGTGCCATACCTGATAGAGCCCCTGAGTTCATGTATTTGTGATGTGTTAGTGTAGCACCTGATGCAAATGTTGTATTTGATATATTTTAGGACTGTTGGTTCCTCCAGACGATACTCTGGGACAGGACATTGGTTTTACCAGCTAAGGACCCAAGGCGAGTACATTCTCTGATTAGTTTCTAATTTATGATATCTCCTATGTTCACTGTATCTAGTGTAAATATTCATGTTCTTGACACATAGGTTACACGGATTGGTATACACGGATCTCGTCATGAGATGTTATTCCTTATTCATGGTGTAGCTTGTACAAGACTTGTTTTCTTTGTTATCTTGTGCATGTACAGACACTGATTCCCGGGGAGATTTGCTACCTTCCTGGGGAATCTCGTGCCATAGCGTACCATGATTGGATCTACTATACCAGTCGGGGTGGGGAGTATTTTAGTATAGATATGTGATCATACCCAACTTTTCATGCATCATAGCTCACCCCACATCTCACGTCGGGTGCGGCCTGACCCTCTCCATTCTTCATAGCTGTTACGTGTGATTAGTCTGACCTATACATGCATCATAGCTAACTAACGGTTAGCCTGACCTTCGTGAATCATAGCTAATCACATGTAACCAGCCTGATCAAGATCCCAAGCTGATCACATGTTAAAGCTAGTACTCACATACTTAGTCATAGGTTTCTTGCTCATGGACATATTGTTTCTTTTCCTGCAGTTACTTATAATATTTCCAGTATTTCTTTCATTGTACATTTCTCGTACCTATACATGCATCTGGTATATTTTCATCTAGAACTGCTACATAGTTTATGTCATTTATATAGAACTGCTATTTAGAGATGTACTTTGCTCCTTCCTGACTGGAAAATATTTTTCCAGACTGTGACCTTAGTAGACTGGTTTCCGACACACTTGGGGATTGAAAGTTAATGATTGCAGGTATGATTATTTTGTCGTTAGACTTGCCTTGTATTTCTTGCTTGCCTTGATATCTCATCGTGCTTTAGTTTATGTGATTGAGTATTTCTAGCATTATTTTATGATATCCACGTCTCCTTATGGAGTTGGGTATTCACGTGAGTTGATTAGATAGTTACATGACCTAGACAGCGTTCTACCGCCGATGCTGCGGCGTAGGCTGGACGTACCCACGCACTCGTGCCCCTAAACCGGGTGCGGGTCGTGACACATTTTTAGTGGTGGCCCATGCAGGTCTGACTTCGCTAGTTGTGCGATATCGTAGTAGTGCGACGTCATCGTTGTACTACTGCATACCTGCTATAGGATATAGGACATAGGATACTAGGATGAGAGAGGATACTCAATCACAAATTATTTGAGAGATTCCTGGGACGACCCTTGAGAATCTCATTATAAATTCCAATTTAAATCCTTCCTCCTTGTTTTCGTCCGTTCTTACTTATTGATATTGAGTTGATTCTTGTTGACCAGTTGTTAAATTTAATTCTTGGTATCGTTGTTGAATTGATTTCATATCGAGATAAATTTTACGGGCTAAATTTACGATATCATCTGATGACATATGTTGATGAGGACAGTGAGGAAGGTAAAACGTCTACTTTGGTTATGGACCCTAGAGTTTATCGTAGCCATATTAGCTGTAGTGACGAGAACGTAGGAACCTGACTTGGATGTACATACTATAGTTATGAAACTTAGAGTCTCTCGCAGCCATACCGGTTGGCGTGGCGAAGATTCTAGATGACGTGATTATAGGGTTGCATACCCTAGTTACGGAACCTGTCGTTTATCGCATCTATGCTTACTGGCGTGGCGAGGATTCTGTGTGTTATGATTTCTGACAGACGTGTATGATTATCAGGTTGTATCTTAAATTGGTTCTTAAAGTATCATCTCAAGACTTATCTATTTATGTTATTCCAGGACTTTGTTCCATCGCTTCTTTTCTTTACTAGCAGTAAAGATACCTTTCGTCCTTGATCCAGTTCCTTTTTGAGCTTATTTTCTTTGAGGATTCTTTGTTAGTATGATAATTAGTGACTTGTAATTTTGGTTGTGTCTTGTATTAGTTTGACTGAGTGTGACTTGTGAGTTTGTAAGTGTTTTTTAGTTGGACATGGGAGCATTAGGCATTGATCTAGAATTAACCCATAGCATAGTACCTTGTACCAATGGTCCTGGGATAAGAGTCATTAGAGTAGAAGGAGAGTATAGAGTATCAGTGATAGTTCTCAGAGTTAGTATCAGAGCCAATTACCCGTCCTGGAAAATCATGGTTATGTAATTGAATGATCTATGTAAACAATAAGGCATCAAGGAATTGTGTTAAGGATTAATGGAGCATGACGTTCAATTTGATGATTTAGATCGGGTGTGTTAAAGGTAAAGAAATATATATACATGAGGAGTAATAATGAGATGTCATGAGAAGAGAAATATCGGAATTGGTAATGAAGATGGTGAAGCGTATCACAGATCAGTTTAACAGACTGAAAAAGTTAAAGGGGAATACCTATACATCAATCGAGATGAGGAACCATACACATACCCATGAGGGTAAAGAAACATGAGTGTAATAGAGGATTCAGGTGATCATGAGTTCTAATGAGCTTGATGAGATAATCCATTAATAAAGCTAGCGATATAATACCAAGAGTGCTAATGATTCTATATCGAGGATTTGTCGAGAATAAACGTTAATAACAGTAAGCACTCTGTGTGATGATAATTAGATGATATACCAGTTGACATAAATTGAAATCATGAAAGAAAACACAGTTGATGATAACTTTGATCATTGGAGGTAATAGTATAAGTGATTCAGGCAGTACAATTTTAGTACACAATTATAGACACTAGATGCATTGAGTGCACCTTGAGTATCAGAGACCGTGAGCACTGATATGTACATTGTGGAGTTATAAATTAAAAGGTGGAAATAAGATTTTATTTTTAGAATAATAGAGGAGTTGAGATTATGTCATTAAATTTTTGAGGATTTCAAATATGAATTCACTAAACATGGTTAAGGCTACAAAGATTTTTAGAAGTGATTAAATTTTGTGTCGATGTTGAGTATCTAATTTTGAGGAGGTATATACAATTCATTTTTAAGTTGATCGAGAAGTTAAACCTTGACAATTATTTTGAGGATTAATTTTTGGTAGATGAGAGATATGAATATTAATATATGAGTAGATGATATACATGTGTAAGGATCTGATAACTTGAGCAGGATTGAGATGGCACCGCAGGCTGACTTGGGTGTCCATCTAAAGTTGTATTGGAAAGAGCAGTACTTAGTATGGTATTGCACTTGACGTGTATTGAGTGATAAGGACGACTAGTATGAACAATTGTAGTAGGAACGGGAACTGACAGAGGGTATGGTACTAAAGAGATAGAGGGATCAACTTGGATGCATTATTGAACCATGGTAATATTAGAGGTTCTTGGCATCAGATTTGGTATTAATAAACAGGTGTGTGCCATATGGATATATTCATGGATCTTGTGGATAAATGACTAGTTGATATGGGTACCAGTGTACAGGAATAGAAAATTAGTTAGTGAATGTGCTAGAGTTAAGTGTTTGATAGCAGATACCGCAAGTAATATGTTAGCAGGTTCTTTCTTTATCTCCTAATGATTCCTTCTTCCATCTTTCGATTGATTGATTTTCCTAATACTGTAGTTCGTATTCATGATTTTCTTGTTAGATATAACTAGTAGTACACCTTAACAGAGACTGAAATACCATGACAAAAGATACATGACCTATATATATTTTTCTTAAATTGCATGGCTGTAGGTAGAGTTTCCTTAAACCATGATCATTAGGGTTTTTGACCATAGCGAAGGTCTATGACAAGGTTATGACCGACAAAAAGGGACAAGATGATTAAATTATGGATGCGCATTAATTTAAATAAAGAATTTATGGGATTGTTATAACAGAGTAGGTGGATCATTTATTTTGCGAAAATCGAGGTATGATTGAAATTCGAGAATAACATTAACTTAAATGGAGAGTTAAGAAATTCACAGGGCAAAATGGAGGATTTATAAATCTTAGGAAGATCTTGATATGATTAAATTGATTATTAAAATTTGAGAAAAATTGGAGAGATTATCATTTATCTATTTGATTGCAAGATAGAAATTTAAAATTTTATATTATGAATGTTGCATTGAAGATTCTGAAAGTATCGCATCGTTGAGTATTTGAGGAAAAAGGGAATCAGGAAAATAAAAATCGTTAATGGAATAGTGTCGAATTCAATTCTCGGGATGAGGATTTGGATTTGAATAAACATCAGTTGAATCTGAGTTAGAGGAGTAAGATGATTGATGAGTGTTTAAAATTTAAATTTTGGGATACAGATTTTTAAGTTTTATAAATATGCATTGATTGGATTTCAATTGGAGGATTGGATATTAAATCCTTGGGTAATTAGATGCGAACTTAAAATTTTTTTTGGAGGAGATTATGACAAAGGGGATTTGATTTTAAACTTGAAGATTTTTTAGGAATATGATGTTGTATAATTTTTGAAAGGTTGTGAAATAACATTATGAAATTACTTCATGATTATTGGTTTAAAATTTAAATTTTGATAGAAATAATATGATGAGTAAAGGCAATTATGGAGAATCCTAAATTTCGAGGACGAAATTTTTCTAAGGTGGGTAGACTTGTAACCTCCGATTTTCAAATTTCCGAAATAATTAGATTTTTAATTTTTATATCAAGATTATAGCATATTTTCTCCTTGAAATTGTAGTATTAGATTTTGAGCAATGTTTGATTTTTGTAGGTGATTTGAAATCTTTTATAAAATTCATTTTTCCTGAATGTCGATTTTCTTATAAAATAAATAGATAAATAATGATGTAAATATAATACAATAGCTTCGAATATTTTTGGCGTGAAATCATAAAATTATTTGTTTAATAAAAAAATTATTATTGAAGGACTAGTTGTTCATAATAAATTTTCAAATCCATTTGGGATAGTAAATAAATGCATTTCATATTTTCTAGGGTTTTCAAATATAGGTTTGTTTAGTAGCTAATTTTATCAGTTAGCCTTGGAAGCCCTTAAAAATATTTTTCTTAAATTATAATATTTTCTATTAATTTTTATAAGGTTACCATCTTCCAATTTTACCCTCATTTTTTCCCACATGAAAACTCGTTTGTTTATTATCCTGGCCATTCATTATTGGGCCAATCCTCACCCTTTAGCCCACAACTCTCTCCCCCTATTTAAGTCCCTCATCACAACTCCCTAGAAACCCTAGCTAGCCCTCACAAATCCCCACAAAGCCAAAGCCACCACCATTTTTGTGTGCTCGTGTCCGTGTGTCCAGCATCACCGTGTCAGCCGTGATGGCCTCGGGTCCGATCCCGGGTGTCCCACCGTATCCATTCATTTTTCTGTGTCCAGTTATTACAATATTACATTTTCGTGTCCGACACACCCGGACACAACCCCACACCACAGTACATTCAAACCTGTGTCCAACACCCGGACACGTCCACCCCCAATACCAGTACAGCAACCCATCGTGTCCTGCCCCGGACACGATCCACAGACACGATTCACAGAAACCCTAAACCTAACCTAGATCTACCGCCGGTGGCCACGCCTCACCCGCGTCGAGCCCTCGTCGAGTCGTCGACCGCCGCGTCGAGCTCGGAGATCCGCCTCGGACCTCCTCAGATCCGTCGATCTTCGCCGCCGCCGAGCTTCGATCCGCCGCCGCAGCAGATCCGGAACGCCGACCGCCGCCCTCGAGTTTCCACTACCGCCGGCGCCTCAGATCCATCGACCACCGCCGAGATGGAGCACCCGCCGCCTCGAGTTCGACCGCCACAGCAGATCCGTCGACGCCGCCGCCTCAGATCCAGTCGACGCCGCCGGTCGCCTCCTCGAGCCGAATAACCGCCGCCGCTCTCGGGTTTCCACCACCGTCGACGAGACGAGCAGACCCGGCGAGACTCCTCCGCCGGCGCCGAGACCCATCGTGAGCCTCTTCCTTTTTTCCCTCTTCTGTAAAGAATTAGGTTAGTTATAAATCAGTTGATTCATTAAACAATATGTAATTAGTCATATTAATTAATTAGTTAAATTATATTAATTAGTTTAGTTATAATTAGATTAATTAGTTAATTAATAATCAGTTAAGTAATTTCTTAATAAATTAGTTAATTTGTAATTAGTTTAGTATTAATGTAATTTGTTTAGTAATTAAATATATTTAGTTTAGTAATTTCATGTAATTAGTTTAGTAATTAAAATATAATTAGTTTTATTGTTTTAATGTATGAAATTAGTCATTTATTATGTGTAAATTTAGTTATGTATTATATATAAGGATTTTTGATTGATATATATATATACAAATATGTATTTTGGTATAAAAAAGTATATATGTATATACATCCGTTAGTGTATATACACAAATACGTATTTTGTACAAATTACTAATAGACACTTATATATATATTATATACGTTTTATTGGTATAATAAGTATTAATGTATGTTTCAGTATTTAAATATAAATAAATGTAAATTGGTATATATGTATATATATAACCGTATTTTGGTATAAATATGTGTACCTATATAAATAAACATGTATAAACATATTTTTTGGTATATATATACATAGTATATATATATAAAAACTGTATTGATATATATATGCACTTGTAAAACATATTTTTGGTATATTACCTGTATATAGTATTGTATTATTTTGGTATGTATGCATATATATATATATATATATATATATATATATATATATAATATAAGTTAATATGTATTTTGGTACATGTATACTAGTTTATATGTATGAGTGATGTATAATTTTTCACATAAATAAAATATATTTCCACTTATGTACATACAGTTATACCTATTTTGTATACTTTGGAATATATATATATGTATTAAATTATTTATTAATTGGTAAATTACTAGGAACCTAGTTGACTAGTGCCATACCTGATAGAGCCCCTGAGTTCATGTATTTGTGATGTGTTAGTGTAGCACCTGATGCAAATGTTGTATTTGATATATTTTAGGACTGTTGGTTCCTCCAGACGATACTCTGGGACAGGACATTGGTTTTACCAGCTAAGGACCCAAGGCGAGTACATTCTCTGATTAGTTTCTAATTTATGATATCTCCTATGTTCACTGTATCTAGTGTAAATATCCATGTTCTTGACACATTGGTTACACGGATTGGTATACACGGATCTCGTCATGAGATGTTATTCCTTATTCATGGTATAGCTTGTACAAGACTTGTTTTCCTTGTTATCTTGTGCATGTACAGACACTGATTCCCGGGGAGATTTGCTACCTTCCTGGGGAATCCCGTGCCATAGCGTACCATGATTGGATCTACTATACCAGTCGGGGTAGAGAGTATTTTAGTATAGATATGTGATCATACCCAATTTTTCATGCATCATAGCTCACCCCACATCTCACGTCGGGTGCGGCCTGACCCTCTCCATGCTTCATAGCTGTTACGTGTGATTAGCCTGACCTATACATGCATCATTGCTAACCAACGGTTAGCCTGACCTTCGTGAATCATAGCTAATCACATGTAACCAGCCTGATCAAGATTCCAAGCCGATCACATGTTAAAGCTAGTACTCACACACTTAGTCATAGGTTTCTTGCTCATGGACATATTGTTTCTTTTCCTGCAATTACTTACAGTATTTTCAGTATTTCTTTCATTGTACATTTCTCGTACCTATACATGCATCTGGTATATTTTCATCTAGAACTGCTACATAGTTTATGTCATTTATATAGAACTGCTATTTAGAGATGTACTTTGCTCCTTCCTGACTGGAAAATATTTTTCCAGACTGTGACCTTAGTAGACTGGTTTCCGACACACTTGGGGATTGGAAGTTAATGATTGCAGGTATAATTATTTTGTCGTTAGACTTGCCTTGTATTTCTTGCTTGCCTTGATATCTCATCGTGCTTTAGTTTATGTGATTGAGTATTTCTAGCATTATTTTATGATATCCACGTCTCCTTATGGAGTTGGGTATTCACGTGAGTTGATTAGATAGTTACATGACCTAGACAGCGTTCTACCGCCGATGCTGCGGCGTAGGCTGGACGTACCCACGCACTCGTGCCCCTAAACCGGGTGCGGGTCGTGACACCAAGTTACTGTCTAAATTCAAATACTGTTATATGCTATATTTTTCCTGAATTCCATATAACTATGAGTACCTGAGATTGCCTCAGGTACAGTCAACAGATACGTTGACTTGTAGCTTAATTAACTTAGTCTTTTCAGACCTACCAACATCTGTGAGGGTATCCTAATATCCTCCTAGACCCTACCACGGGAACACGCAACATGGTTGCAATACATATTGGGATGCAAGCTGCGTATTTGATTAGCTACCAGTACGTGTGACACACATCACGGCTTAGCATAAAATCAGGAAAACTCAGAACAGTACGACTTGGCATTTAGTTACATTGGGCGGGAAAGATAACTAGTAGACGTATGGGATAGCCCCTCCTTATATGTTTTACCTTCGTTCCATACTCCTCGGAGATGGACGATTGCAGAGTACCCATGCGTCTGGGGGCATATGACACATATACTAGCCAGTCACCACGATTGGTGAATTAAGTCAGCATATGTCTAACCTACACATTCCCATGCGTACTACAAGGTCTTTACTTTCTATTTCACTTAGATGGTTAGCACCCTGTATTTATTTATTTATTCAGTAGTTTTTATACCTGGCATGTTATTTCCTGTATCTTGTTATGTCCCACTGAGGACCTGGTTCCCTTCCAGATTTAGACGAGGCCTACTACCCCACGGTGTATGGTCCAGGACAGGAGACTAGGCATACCACCGAGGAAGAATTGGAAGAGACACCATCAGAATCTACCTGATTCTGGGAGATTCTCTCTTGGCGATGGAGATGTTTTGCTAGATAGACGATGCTCAGTCTATCTTGTTTTCTGTACTATTATTATATTTTGGCAGTGGGTTTGTTCCCACAAGATGTGTAATATGACATTTTCAGACTCAGCATTATATATTTTTAGCACTATTTCCTGATAATTTCTATGGATGAGATAGATTTGCCTGTACTAGACTTGTAGTATTTTAAGGACAGCGTAGCACGTTCCTTTGGGTCCATTAAAATGGATTAAACCCTTAGTGACGTGTCAGCTGGCCAATGCCACGTGGCCTAGTTCCTTACATTTTTGGGACTGGGGCGTGACAGCTTTGAAGGAATCCATCACTACCATATTTATTGATAATGTTCGTTCGAGAGCATGAGATGAGTCGGAGGGCGCTGAGGAAAATATATCTTCGTTTGACTCAGAAGTTGCAAGGGAGGTGGTATACCCTAACCCAAAACGAGTTTGTTGATAGTAGGGATTGCTGTGCAGCGGCATTCGTCTGCCTTTCCCGTAGTTGAGACCTGGTTCCTGCTTCAAGTTATAATGCATACTTTGCATGATCTTCAAAGCTTACGGGCTGTATCTGTGAACCTGCATTTTACCGGCATCGTCATCGGAAGAATCTTCTTGCACAGTCAGTTCATTGTGCATGCGGCCGAAGACTATTGAATGCTGACTGCTGCAAGTGGGCGGGACAATGAAGATATAATCCTCATGTGGTCCATATGTCATGGTGACATTGGATGATGACGCCACTTCCCACATATACGGATGATAGGAATCTATAGCTTCCAAGAATTTTTGTGCTATAGGTTCTATGTCGTCATGGGGAGAGGATTTCTGGTTCGGAATTTGAGCGTCGATATACTGGAAAAGAAGATGTTTATTATCATCTAAAACTTCGTTCCCGGTTGCATTTACATCGGTCGGCTGCCTGCTGCGCCGAAGGTTGATGACCAAGGATGGAGGCTTCTGGTTCAAAGTGATCACTAGAGGATCACCCCCTTTTTCTGACCTAGTTTTGTTCCGGTGGATCGCCATAGGCTCCATGGCTTTTGGACGACTAGTCCATCCTTTTACCTTGATTGACAGCGGTTGTTCGGCAGAGGGTTCTTCTGGCTCCCGGTGAGATTCCTTCTCTGCTTCGGCTGTCACCTCCTCCGTGTAGTCTTGAGAGTACAACACGGCATCGGAGTAGTAGGATTCTACTCCTCTAAACGGGTTCAGGTCAGCAAACTCCGTTTGTACTATTCCTTAGGCGTCTACATATTTAAAGCATTGATGTAGCGTTGAAGGAATGATGTTGTGGTCGTGGATCCAAGGTCTGCCCAACAGAATGTTATAGGATACCTCTAAATCAATGATATAACATGTGGCCACTGATCTGAGGTTACCGATCTGGATCCTCAGGCAAATTTTTCCCAATGGCTTACTCTTTCTAGCGTTGAAACCCACGATTATAGTGGTGGTGTAAGCCAATTCGCTGGTAGGAATCCTCAGTGGTCTGAGCAGACTATGAGGAATAATGCTGATTGATGATGTCGGATCTATGTGAATCTGGTCGACCTTCATGGAACCGACGTACCCGGTGTAATTGAGGGGTCGGTCATGCCTGTTATGTTTTAACAGCATGTCATGTTGAGTGAAAGTGATGTTCGGGACCACCTCCATGACATTGCGGCACTGGGGACACGCCACTGGTTCTTCGTCAGGGGACTTGAGCTGGGTCAAGTATGCATCCGCCTGCATCAGTGCTTCGCTCAGGGCTAGATGAGTGTCTTGGGAGAGCTTGAGTAGTTCGAAGATAGACAACCTGGCTGGTGTATTAGCCAATTGGGCCAGGATGTCGAAGTTGTACGACTTCTCTAAACCTTTATTTTGAATGTTTTTCATAGGTTTGTCGAAACGTACTTCCTTTTGCTTCCCTTTGTCCGCCGAAGTTGGTCTCGAAGGACCAGCCCCTGGTACGGCAGGCTCTGGTTCTGACGGCTTGGTAGCTGGAGCGTCTACCGGTGCATCTTCCTGGCTGGCTTCATGGTCCTTGAGGTAAGCCCTCCCTGAACGGGTTCCAGTGGCCAAGACCTCGTCTTCTGACGCCGAGTCTGCCGCAACCATGTGACATAGTTTACGCTTCGAGTTCTTCTTAGCCTTAGCAGCTTGAGTCTCTTTCTCGATCCCAGGCACCAAATCTGGATGAACCCACATAATCTCGCCTCGCTGGGTAGTTAGTGGTACCAGGTCATGATTTTGACCTCTAGCGGGAGGGAGATTAACGATGTTCATCGTCGTCCAGGAAATAGGTGTAACACCGTCCGGGATTTCTTGGGGAGGCAGATCGCCAAATTGCAGAGAGATCATGTTGGCTGTGACCGTCTTCTCGCTGTTGCGCAGAGTGATGGGTTTAACATCGATCAGCTCCTGGCTCTTCCTTTTTAGTATATAATACGCCTTTGTGGGGTGGTGTATGTACCTATGGAAGATGCAGTACTTGGGGTTGTTGGTACTGCCGGCCTCATTGGGCCGTCTCACCTCAGGAAGGGTAATCTTGCCGCTTTTGACGAGACATTCGAATATGCTTGGAATATCGTCGTCGTCGAAAGAGTACACTATAATGGGCCTGGTGGTCCCGAGTTTCGTCTGTATGGTAGCCACAGTCTTTTGCCTGGACGTGTTGATCGCCAGAGCTTCTTTACCCTTGGTACCCCAGGGATGGTCGATGTTGGAGGATGACCTCTTGCCTTTATCAGAGGCCGAGATCATGATGCCATTATCGTGCGCCTTCTGACTGTTGTCCTCCGCGGCTACCGCTGAGATGATGAACGAGGGCCAATCATGGAACTGATATGGTCCTGTGAACATCGAGATTACGGGGAGAAAGTTTTTCTTGCAGATGTCCACCAATGCCGAGTTTGGAACTCCTGGAGGCATTTGCAAAGTGGCTTGACGAAAACGTTCGATGAAAGTACGAACATTCTCTTTTTCCTTCTGCTTGACTTCGATGAGAGAGGACATAGATATGTCCATCCCTCCTTCATAGAATCGCGTGAAGAATAACGCCTTGAAGTCTTCAAAAGAAGTAATGCAGTTGTCCGCCAGACTTCGGTACCACTGATAAGCTACCCCCGATAGACAGCCTTTGAACACCCGAGTGAGGAGGGCGTCGTTCCCTTGTAATAACACCGTCCTCATACTGAAGTAGTTCATGTACTGACTCAGTGACATTTTTCCTTCGAACAAAGCCATAGTCTGTGGTTTGTATCTAGGAGGAAAAGTGACCTCTTCCCAGATAGCTGGGTAAGGTTGGTTGATTCCCAATTTCTTGAGCTGATCTTTGTGCTTCAGGGCATCAAATTGGGCTTTCAACTCCCGTACTGCCTGCATCGAATCTTCAGCTGGTAGCGGGACCACGGAGTGATGAGGAATCGATTGCATCGCGACTCCGACGGGAGGTAATACATTCTCCGAGTGAGGAAGCGGAGGAACTGCTGACTCCTGATCTAGGGCAGGCTCTTGGATCACGTTGGATAGTGGTAAGTCCACCCCCACACGTATCTGAGTTGGAGGGACCGACGCTTAAGCCATAGCAGCTGTGTGTTGAGTCAGCATCATCTGGTGCATGTTCTCCATCATGGATTGCATTTCTTTCAGAGATGTCTCCAGTATAGTAATGCGCTGCTCAGCGCTCCCGAACGGGGAAGCTTCCTCGTGTTCATCTCCAATGGCATAAACTCCCATCTTCCTGGGTGTCATTGAAAGATTAGTATAGGTCTCTGTAGAAGTTGACTCTATACTTTCAGTATCTGATTCGGGAGACTGACGATCCCCAGCTTCGGAATCAGAAGAGTACGAAGTCGGTTGTCGCAACCTCGAACGGGTGTTTCGGAATACCCCAGCTTCAGTGTTCCTAAGGAGCTGGTTGAATCTCCTTCGGTTCAGAGCTCTAGAGGGATGACATCTTGAGCCCGATCTTTCTCTAGGTATGTGTGAAGCCATGTTCACCGATGCATGTGTGGGCTCTTCTTCCTGGAAAGATGGAGAGTAGCTCAACCGGTAGAAAACTGACCATTTTGCTTCAGAACAGCAACAATTAATTACAATCCTATGACTATTACAAGAGTGCTCGTTAGGAGGCGTAATAGACATGCTGGAAGATCCCCTATCCTTGCGTTTCTGGATCAGGTACTTGCGCAGGTCAGGAGGAGTTACAGAAGTAGAAGATGACTTGTTCCTTCTGCTCACATCAGTGGGCATGCGGATGTTGGGAACCCTAGTTTTCCCTGTGCCTCCTGTATACAACAGGTTGGCCGTCTGGGTGGCGAATAATCCCCGAGGAGGGTGTCTTTCCATAAATTGATCCTTCTTTACGCTGAGGGGCTTCTTCTGGCATAATTTGGAGCTCTGCTCCGGTTGGCGTAAAGCTGAGGATGTCCTCAGTCGGCCGTCAGCCTTTCGCGTAATCCGGAGGGCTGGCAGATTCTTCCCTTGCTGGCGTAAAGGCCGAGAAGTTGAGTAGTCCGCCGCTTGCTTTCCCTTGCGTAGATTACAGGGGTCATCTGCTTTTCCGTGGAAGGCAGATGCATTTTTACGCGCGGAGCGTATTTGGAACTTCTGATTTGGTGCTAAGGCCTTGTCAGAAATTTTGTCTGTTCCGCCAGGGACGGAAGACTGATTTCTACGCACAGAGCTCGGTGTAGGCTTCTGGACTAGCGCTGAGGCATTTTTCGAAGTTTCGTCTTTTTCGCCAGGGACGGGAGATTGAATTTTACGTGCAGAGCGCGGAGTATACTTCTGGGTTAGCGCTGAGGCATTGCCAGAAGTTTTGTCTGCCCTGCCAGAGACAGGCGACTGAATTTTATGCGCAAGACGCGGAGGAAGCGATGCTACAACCTTGTTGGTCGGAGAGATCGGAGAGGTCGGAGAGTCCACAGGAATGGTAGAGGATGTCTTGTGCATCCAGACCTTACGCAGCTTCCTGTTGTCTTGGACAGAGAGAGAGAGTGAGAGCTACCCCCGGTTCGAAGCATGTCTTCGTAGGCAGACTGGTCGAACTGGACGACCAGTGTCTTCTTTACGGATCCAACGAATACCGCATCGTGTTGAGCAATTGCTTTCTCGTCAGAAGAGAAAGACGTCCCCAGCAGAGTCGCCATCTTGTGTTTGATAATAAACGAGAGAGAAATATGGAAACGAGGTCTTATACGAAAACCCGCCCTTTCTTCGGTGTTTACAAACAAGATTGTACAATTTAATCCTATACGAGGATGTCTAAGTACAATTTATTTAATCTGGGTAAATATTGCTAAAGGTGTCTGATCTGTAGTCGATCACTTTGGTCCTTGGACCACACGATGTTGAAGAAGTGCCGTGGAAGACAAAAAGCGGCTTCGAAGGTTGCTAAAGAGGATGGATGCCCGATGCCAAAGTCGTCGATCCCTTCTCTTCGTCTGAGCTCTGGATTCTTCTCTCTCTTGACCTCTCTCTCCCAATTGTCGACCTTGGATCTGATACTGGATTCCTTGACCAATCTCCGATCGTTCGACCTTTAATCTTTTTGACCTCTTTTTCTTTGACCTTTCTCCGACCTTGTCCTCTGTTGATAGAGTTTTTAGTGACAGTGACCACACAGTCAGCGTAAAAGCCGAGTAGTGAAAAGTACAGCACCCTTTTATACTGCGGTTTAAAATAACCAATGCCTGCGTATAGATGACCTTTTGAACGAGCAAGTGACGCGTGTCCAACTAAGGGACAAGAAATGCGTATAACTGCTGCGAAGATCACGGCGTAGAAGCCACGTAGGTAGTTATCCCTTGTGTAGAAGAGGTTGGCGTAGAAGCCAATGACTGTCACCATGGCATAGAAGCCAAGTAGGCATAGAAGCCGAGTAGGCGTAGAAGCCAAGTAGGCATAGAAGCCGAGTAGGCGTAGAAGTCGAGTGGTCATAGAGGCCGAGTGGGCGTAGAAGCCGAGCGGGCATAGAAGCTGAGTAAGCGTGGAAGTCGAGCAGGCATAGAAGCCGAGTGGGCATAGAAGCCGAGCGGGCACAGAAGCCGAGCAGGCGTGGAAGCCGAGTGATGTGGACGTTTTAGCCAGAATTACGGCTCTTGGAGATATAATCAAATCTCTTGCATTAAATGCAGAGATCTGCCCCCATCCTGCGCATTAAATACAGAGGCTTGTCTTTAAGATTTGCCATCATTCTGCGCATTAAATGCAGATACGCGCCTCAAATTTTGTACGAAGAGTAACTGCTGATGTAGCGGTCTGTTTGCCTTCTACGGAGCGTAAGAAGCTCACGTCTGCCAGTGTAAAATTGGACAGCGTCTCCCTTGTATGCGTAAAAGCAGTTTACGCAAGGGGAATGTCACTAGACGACGGTTTGGTGACATTTAATCAAATCTCCTGCATTAAGTACAGAGATCCGCTATTATCCTGTGTATTAAATGCAGAGGCATGTTTTGAAGGTCTGCCACCCTTCTGCGCATAAAATACAGAGACGTGCCTCGGGCATCTGTCAGTATTCGGCACATTAAATGCAGAGACGTGCCTTGAGAACTTGTCACCGCTCTGTGCATTAAATGCAGAGATGCGCCTCGAGCCCTGTACGAAGAGTAGCTTTTGACGTGGCAGGCTGTTTGTCTTCTACGGAGCGTAAACAGCTCATATCTACCTGTGTAAAACTAGGCGGCGTATTCCTTTGTATGCGTGAAAGTGGTCTACGCCAAGGAAATGGCAGTAAATGACAGCCTGGGTTGCAGTACCGTGCCATCATTATAGCCATCGCTTGGGTTATCGTGCAGTACTCTTTGTCAGGAGCCCAGACGTCAGGTTCATTGCATGATCTGACAGGTTCATTTTGAAGAATACGAAGCGTTCCACATACACTTCAATGCTGCATTGAAAGCGGATGAGTTTTACGCCATAAAGGCGATGTAGCACCCTTTTTACGCTAAAGAAACCTGGACATACTGCATTACACGGATGGTCCTTGAGCCTATATTTTATGCTGAGCTCAGCGGAAAAGCTCTGTTGCACGTTTGATGGCTCTGAGGTCCTCTGTTTACGCTGCCCTGTATCAACATGCTTCGTAGAGCTATCCAGCGTATTTTTTATGCTTCTACACTCCTTACCAAGATTCTTGTTAAAACTCTTACCGGAGTAGCCTATAACAGGTTTTGTAGTTTCCTAAACAACTGTATTTCATCGTTCGAAGATCTACGATGCCTCTTCCTTACTCTATTATGTGATGGTGGAATGGACATGACTATGAACTCCCTCATGGACATAGTTCAATAAGAAAAGGAACCTACCCGTGAGTTTATAGAATAATTCAGGCAGGCGGCACTAAAATTGCCCGATGTTATCAAGATTTTCCATGTACCGATGAAAGGTAACAAACTCCAGCTACCTGATATTAAATGACCGGAGGAGGCATATAAGGTCGACGATCCCAAGTACAGTCTCTACCACTGATACAAGCATCATCCAACACGAGATTGTTACATATTGAAGAAGCAAATCCAACAAATGCTCGACTCCAAAACTCTCACTTTAGACTTTGAAGACAAGGTAGTTACTGCAAACATGGTCTTCCTCTAATTTGGTGACTTCCCAGCGATAGAAGCCCAAGATGGAGTTTTCCTGATACCTAGGACAACCGTGGAGGTCGTTAACCTCCCACCAGCTTGAGCTGTTAGGCTGGTACCACTTACCACTCTAATAAAGTAATCAGTGCCTCTAGCTACAAAATATGATAAAGCAAGACATTGTCCCAGATCTGATAAAGCAATTAGCATCTCTCGCTAAAAATCGAAAGGAAAGGCGACCAGGTACTGTCACACGCTCTCTCCGTCGACTAACGAAGTCCTAGTTGGGGTAAACAGGTCAGGGCAAACCTATCAACGAGACTATAAAGCGGCTCTAGATGATAATATACCTTTGACTACTATACCCACAACTCCAGTAGCACCTGAGCCAGGTCTGTTCCAACCTCCTATAGCAGACAGGCAGAAGCAGAAAGAGATGCGCTTTGACAAACCTCTAAAAAAGACGTAGCTCACGGGCTGGAAAAGCCTTACAACTTTGACATATTGGCACAACTTGCCAATACCCCAACAAAGTTATGACTCTTTGAGCTCCTTCGTCTCTCCAAAGAGACTCGTGATGCCCTGAGTGAGGCATTAAAAATGCTGACTCCTACCTTGTCCTAGTCAAGCCACCGGCCGAGGATCCCACTGCATGCCCGCACTATAATAATGTGATGGAGACAGTCCCGAATATCATGTTCTCACAATAAGATATATTACTAAAAAATAACAGGCATGATAGGCCCTTATAATATACAAGGTATATCGGTGCCATTAAGGTGGACCAGATGCACATTGATCCAGGATCATCTCTCAATATTAACCTCCGAAGTCTGCTCTAAACCTTAGGGATCCCCATGCATTGGTGGTGTCATGCCCCAATCTTCCGCAAGCCCAATAGTCCCCGCTGAACGTGAATCACCACGTTGCAGCTCTCCCGCAGGACAATCATTCTCATTGGAACGTGATGCCGTACAAGCCTAAAGTGCGCTTGCACAAGGCCAAAGCTTTGAACAAGGGCAAGTAAGTTATTCAATACTGAAGCAGCGGCACATATATTGCAGAAAAGTAAAGAACATAATGACACATGAAAACAGGCTCTTTTATAGATAATCAAAAGTGTTATAAGCGGCTCATGGCCGAGGTTACAAATCGCTCAAGTACTCTATCTCTCGAATACAATGACACCATTCCATATATCATGTCCCTCTATACAAAAGCAACTCAAAGCAGGCACAATCTCGATGCGGCTCAAGGCATCGACTCCAGATTTCTGGTTCCTTGGGATGAGGCACGGCTATCGCTTCCTCGGACGAACAAGTGCCTGAGAACAAGCAAACTGTTGGTAGGTCAGCACTTTATACAAGTACTGGTAAGATAAACAACTGAACAGAAGCTACACCCCATGAAACCCACACTAAGTAATCATGTGGCAAAATATTGCATTACTAGTGATCTTGCTACTTTTACCTAAGTTCATTTCATGCAGCTCAGAACTATAGTCAAATTTTATCTTTTGAAAATATAACTTTGAAACAGTTTTGCATATTCAAACTATAAGCATATGATTGGGATGGTGCTCTATCGTGCAGTGTGCAGCATGTATTATGCATCAAATCTAACTCTTTGGGGCAAAACTTATCTAGGAGACTGATCATATCGAATCAAGGCAAACATATCAAGTGGACTATCATTTCTTTCATTAGCACACAAGCTGAAACATCTATATGATTTCGGTCCCCGAGAAACTGAAGATCGGTAGCGGTAATCCAGCTAACCAATGACTCATATTCTGATACTATTAGCAGCTATGACCGAGGTTCAGCTCTACACTAATAGTCATTGTCTGACCGATGCAATGCTTGAAGCACTAACATATAATCTCTATGATGCAGACAAAATAAACAAGCAGGCTAATGTATAAATTCATATTTCTTACCCCATTGCCGAATGGTTATCCCTGCAGCAGACACACAAGTTTGCCCTAATTTGCATATTCATAACTCACAGATAAAACTTTTAGTGCCATTAATCGATAGGTATGCAAGAAGGTAAACATAGCATGTGCCCTATCTATATGACGGTCCATGGGTTGCCCCATGATTAGCAGCGGTTGCCCAAGGTTCAGCTCTTCACTAGCACGCATGGGTGTCGGCAACTGTGACTCATGGTTCAGCTCTTCACCAACACACCCGAGTACTAGCAGCTGTGACATCATGGGTTCCATACAACACTAATAGACATATTGTTCCACTAGACCCTTGCGAGCTGTACACCTCAGGGCGATCCAAAAATATCTTCCGGACCGAGCGATTCCCAGTGCCTCAGGAATCGTTCAAGAGACAAGACCTTGTGCACAAGTTTTTCGAGACCAATGCAATGACATAAACACATAGTACAAGCAAAACAATGATCAAGTGAAACATATGCGGTCTTAGCAAAATACATCTTATCAAACGAAGCATATCTTTCTCAGACGAAGCACACATTTCACATATCTAATAGCACACCCCACTAGACCCTTGCGAGCCGTATCCTCAGGGCATACTATTAGTCATTGCACTCACACAATTACTTAGCAGTTCGATATAGCAAATAGACAAATGAAACATAAAATTGCAAGCACGATTGATTCATATCTAACATGCAATAACTATCTCTTTCTTAGCATATTTAAAGGGACATATTCAAGTGATTCATTTACTTATCTTCTTAGCATAGCAAGGGTTCATTTGATAGCTGTGTTGGTATTTCTAAGCATGCAATATTTCTTATACTCTTAGCATGGCAATGGTTCTATCTCAATTCTGACAAGCATACATATTCTCTAGTTAGGCAGCAGATTCGTTTCAATGACAAGCTATGTAAGTTGTCTTATTAGCATGCGGAGTCGGTTCTATCATTCTTCTTATGAAACAATCTTCTTAGCAAACAAGCATTCAAAAACTCAGATTCATTATTAAGTCGTGCAAGAATCAGAGAATGCAGTTCTGCCCACTCACTTTGATCAATCGGTCAAGAACTCTCCGAGAAGACTTTCGTTCGAGCAAGCAAGGCGATATCACTTGTACATAGCGCCGACGCGGAGCGGGGCGCTGCATACTTATCCACCAACAAAGAGTTTTGTCCTCGAAACTCAAGGAGAAACTCACGAAAACACAGAGCAGCGATAGTCCTCATCCCTCACCTTCCTTAATCAAAACACAGCAATCCAGAAATCATAAATCATATCTCAAGTAATGAAAACAAATCCAGAAAACTTTTGTGCGCCTCTTTTGAGAATATCTATGGACTTATTGTATGGAACGTTTATTGCAACACAATCATAACTCAGAGTCGGAGGCAACAGAATGGGCAAAGAATCAAGTTGCTCTGATACCATTATGTCATGCCCTAATCTTCCGTAAGCTTAATAGTCCCCGCTGGACGTGAATCACCACGTTGCAGCTGGCTTGCACGGCATCAGGTCCCGATGAGAATGATTGTCCTGCGGGAGAGCTACAACGTGGTGATTCACGTTCAGCGGAGACTATTGGGCTTGCGGGAGATTGGGGGTGACAGGTTGGCAGCGACCAACACGACCATCAATAGCTTCAATGCAGGGAGAAGTTATCCTCTGGGGAAGATTCGCCTGAATTATTAAATAGGCAACCTCCGGACAGAGGTAACTTGTTATGTCATCAATATGGTGGTGTCCTACAATGTCCTCCTAGGATATCCTAGGTTACATGAGTAAATGATTGTGCCATCGACTCTCCGCCAATGCATGAAATATGTTAACAAAAATAGCATCATCAAGACATAATTTGTTGATGTTGATCCTTTCAAAGGAATCAAATCCTACAACTCTGAATCAATCTTTTATAAACAAATCCACGAGGATGAAGAAGGTGACGATGCCTATGATAAAATAAAAGGTTATTTCAGATCAAGACAAACTTTAAATGTCCATATTAAAGGACGCCCAGCCTAGGTGTCTGCTCCTCTCATAGTCAAGCTTTACGGAAGGGATCCCGAGGATTTGGTAGTCAAGCTTTGGAGATAGGGACATCTATCAAACAAAGGTCCTCACATCATAAAACTCTAGAACCTCTGATTGTCAGACTCCGCAGGAAGACTCTAGCACCGTCAGCATTAGTAACAGGCACTAAAGGAGATGAACTAGAAGAGTACATCATGGCTTTCGCTGATATACCGTCTTAGGATGATATAATTTCCTCAGAAAAATATCGTATTTCCTCAATAAAGGGATATCTTTGAATTATTCTATTATTGCACATTGGAATGTCATATGTTCTTTAGAATATGGTTTAGGTCTATACATGCACACACAAATAACTACCGCTCACACAGTAGACCAAATACTCCCTAACTAGGATTCCTACTTCATAATTTCTGCAAAGAAAAAAGGTGATAAACCCTTCACTATTAGAAACGTCAAAGGTCGTCGAAACTTTATTGATGAAGAACCAGAACCGGAGAGTGGAAGAATACAACTTCACCGCTATAATATACAAACCAAACGTATCCTCCAGAAGATGGGATATGACCTAAAAAGTGACCAAGGCCTGAACTATGGCAAAGGGCTGAAAGACTGTGATGGCACCTCTAGAGAGGATGAATAGAGTGCAACAGAATAATCTATCCAAATAAAAATTATCCAAAGTAAAGGCAGTTAACTACTAAGAGTAATGAGCAAGAAAAATATATAAAGCAATAAGGGTAAGAGAGAGCAAACGCATACACCAAGATTTTATCTTGATTTTTCTCTTAAAGGACTAGTCCAGGCACGAGAACTCTTGCTCGAAGTTGTATCTACTATAATCACCAATAGTGAATCAGAAGCTTTGATATGAAGGCTTGCCACTTCTTTACAACCACAAACTTTGATCCGAAGGCTTGTAACTTCACAGCTTGAGATAGTAAACTTGCTGAGCCAAGCTCTAACAACACTGATAGACTTCTAGACCAAGATCTCACTGGGCACTTAGAAGGCTAGGGAGTTGATCTTAGAGATAGGAAGGTTAAGGCTTATGGTATAGTTCACTAGAAGATAAAATAAAGAAAAAAAAATGTGAGTTGGATGATTTAAAATATAAAAAATCCATGCTTAATTATAGGTTGTTACCAAAGATAATTCAACCAAAATTCGGTATAGGATATTCAAATTTTTGAATGTTGGGGGCCACAAAATTAGGTATTTTATAACTTTTCATATTTTTAAAATATACTGATCGAGTTCGGTCAGAATTCTATCTGAGTTCGGTTGGTTCATTTTGGCAGAATTTTGGTTTTATCTGTGGCTATTTTGGGTTTGCATTTGGTGGGTAGGTTTAAGGCTCATTTGAGTGGATTTGATTTATGTCAGTGCGACTTGTTGTACATCAGTCCTTGAATCAAAATAAAGTAAAAGATTACATAGAAGAATTACACAAGGACGCAGTAAAACTAGCAATCTTCGCAGCATTATTGAGTCTTCAGTTGTATCATATTGTGACATATCGTGACATGGTTTAGATAACTATCAAAATAAAGTTGACAGAGACCGAATAGGCCAACAATCTCCTCCATTTTAATAATTGACAAACTATAAAAGATACTACTAAATCTTGTAAGAACATAGCTCCCCCGTAATTTGTGGAGTAATTTGATAAAATGTTGTCAAGTATCATGTTTGCATGTCTTCTCTCCCGTTGTTATTTAATCAAAATGACGTGCTCTCCCAAAATTGGTAGAGGTTTATGTTTGACAAGAAAATAAGAGAGTGAAACAACATAAATAATAATATCCAATTATTGTAAAAAGTTGATAGCATTGTATTTTATCGAGTTAAAATTCATAAACTAAAAGCATACAAAAAAAATCTAAAAAGTGATGTGAACGTCATAGTAGAGCAAAAATTAAGTCTTTAAGCTTTAAAATCTATTGTGACATATAATTATCATCTTCATCTTCATCAGGTTCAACTGTTATGTTATGATCATAGAAGGCGTCGGCTGGATCCAAGTATTTCTGAACATAAGGATGACCAATGCGATAACCTGGTCGATCGTGATCTCTAAAAATTAGAAATGGTTCGAATGGGTGTTGAGAAAAAAAGTATAGTAATATCCATCAAAGTGTTTCCAAGAGCCTTAGTCTGGAGTGTCTAATGATAATAAAAAGTATTATAATGTTCGTCTTCTATTTTGAAGCGATCATGCAACAGAATAATGATGATTCCAAGGTGGCTGGTGGCTCAGTAGCATAAAGAGGACTAGCAGTATGTGCGTTGGAGTTAGAGAACTAGTTATATGGTAAAATAAATGCGAGCTCAATCTTATGTACTCGATTCAAAGATCGTGGTTCATCAAGATGTGGACAATTGTCAAGAGCAATATCAAAGTAAAAGAAAATAATTTGCAAGTACATGGCGTAAAGTAATGAATGCCCTATCTTGCGATATTGAACCATTTATAATATAATATTCTTTGGAAGGTTGAACAGAATAGAGAAATACAGATGATATAGTACGGACATTTATAAATAAGAGACTTCGTCATGGTTAGTCTTCTTATGTAGAAAAGTTGAGAAAATGATGCGATGTATTTCATAGAAATAATTGTTCAAAAATCTTGCATAAAAATGTCTGGATGGACAAATGTGTGTGGCAAAGAGAGAGTTTTTGAAAGTTTCTAGAGTAACATTGTCTTCAAATTGAACTTGATTAATATTGACGAGGGTCCACCTTCAGCAGGAATGTGTAGGATTTTACCCAAGTTATTTGCGTCAAATTTGATTCGAATATCGCACACCCTTGATGTGATGATGTTGTTATTATATGCTAAGTTACAATAAACATGCGGACAACATTAAGAAAAATGATAACGTGTTGCAATGACTTCTTCGAATTAGAACTTTTAAAAAATGGATAGGTAGTCATTATAGTAGAGAAAGTCAATAGGGTTACCAGAAAAAATAGTGCGTTTGGAGAAATCATTAAACCATTTAGTGGAGTTTTCGTGGTTTCTAAAGAGAAAGCCATCGAACTCGCCAATGTTTGGCATAATGGAACAAAACAGAGGACTAGGAGAGGTTTCTAACTTCCTTTTTGGGGCCATAAAAAGGTTTTAGAAGAGAGAAGAACTAGGGTTTTTGAGAAGAGGAGCTCGTTTTTCGTTGGTCTGAAGGTAATACCACGAAGAAGATATATTTATAGAGCAGTAAAACAATTAATTGTGAAGTTGTTAATTTAGTGAATATTCTGGAATAATGCAGATAGAATTCGGTCAGAATTCGGTTCTATTATGAACCAGGATACAATGTCAACTCTATTCAATAATTTATTTTCCTGATTTGATAAATAGATAAAAAAATAAGTACTAAATGGGCTTTATCAGATCATAAATTTTTGTAAGTGAAATTAACTCGGAGTAGCTGTAGGGGGTGGTTCCCAACTAATGGTGGTTCAAAGACACTTAAATACCATGGCGCTTAAGGTTATTTACACCTTGTTGACAAAAGGGCCCTTTTGGCTTGTATCCAAAATTATCAGAACTTTAAAGAACTTAGATTGACCAAGAATTTAGAGTAACTTATATTCTTATATTTTATCAGAATTGAGAAGTCTTAATTCTCGACGGATAAAGTTGAATCGATCATCAGCCAAAGGTTTACTAAATATGTCTGCTAATTGATGTTCTGTGTCAACAAATTCCAAACATATATCTTCGTGCTGTTTATGGTCCTTGAGAAAATGATTTCTAATATCTCTATGTCTTTAGTGCATAAATGGCATATTTGATTCTTAGTGAGATTAATAGTGCTAGTGTTATCATAATAAATATGAATGTTCTTGTAGTGCAAATTCAAGTCTTCTAGGATTTGCTTCATCCACAAAATGTGCACAACACCATCCTGCAGTGATATACTCAGCCTTATTTGTTGATAATGCAACAAAATTTTATTTTTTGCTAAACCAGGAGACTAAAGACTTTCCTAGAAAATGTCATGTGTCATTGGTGCTTTTTCGATCGACTTTGCATACAGCAAAATCAGCATCCAAGTAACCAATAAGGTCAAAGAACGTGGTTCAGGGATACCATATAACCACCCGAGAATTTTTAATATATATATATATATATATATATATATATATATATATATATATATATATATATATATATGTATGTGTTAGGATTTTTATACTCATGATGGTACATGAGTACCTCTTAATGATACAATAAGAACAAATACAAATTTTGTATATGCTCGTATAATAATAATAATAATAATAATAATAATAAGAATAATAATAATAATAATAATAATAATAATAATAATAATAATAATAATAATAATAATAATAATAATAATAATAATAGTAATAGTAATAATAATAATAATGAAAACTAAAAGTAAAGTAAAAATATTATTATAGTGTAATTATTTAGATGTGGAAAATAGGTACAAGAAAATATAAAAGAAAAGAAAGGAAAAGAAAATAGAATTAAAAGAAAAGAAAAGAAAAGAAGGAAAACCCTAAACTAATCCTGACTAGAACCTTCAGACGCCTAACTCTAATCCCTTAAACTAAATCCAACTCTAACCTGACCCTACAGCCTACCCGAGAACCCGCGACCTCCCTCGACTCTATCTCTCTCTCTCTATATATATATATATATATATATATATATATATATATATATATATATATATATATATATATATATATATATATATATATAACCATATAAGCTTCATAAGATTTTTTAGGTGCCCTAGATTGAACGAAAAATTGATCGAAAGTTGGACGAAAAACTGTTCGAAATAGTTCAGAAATTACGTCCAAGTACCCATATTTATGCCTAGTTTTGTACCAACTCTTTAAATATTTTCAAAATATATTTGAAGGGACTTACTCACAACATATCCAAGATTTTTTTTATTTTTTTATTTTTTTATTTTTTCTTAGTTTGGCTTATTTGTTAAATTTTTTTTTTTTTAAAACAACTAAAAAATTATGGTTTTAAAACCCAAAATTTTATGATACAGAGTGCGCCCTGCCAAACTGGGCTGCTTTATCGTATACGAATTACAATAAAAGGCGTGTATGGTATATCTGACGTGTGGACTATCGTGAAAGTTAATTTGGATGTGTGTGCACGCCGAAATTAATATGTATCCATAAAAAGTCTTCCATATTGATATTTTAAAATTTTCTCTATTAGTTTGTGTGTGCTCATCGGATCACCACTAAACTTGTGCCATTGAACTCGCAGTGTACGAATTATCCTATGACCCAATTTTCATTCGATTCTGAGTCAAGTCAATGAGTCGCCGTTTTGCAGGTCCGACGATACGACTTGACGAGCAATTTTGTGATCGGTTCACCGAAATCCAAAATTGGACATACCATTGAGTTTGTATCATAGATTAGAAATTTTTTTGACCTATAATTTGTCCTATTTAGAGATCATTATCATTGGCATGCTTTTCGGTGTAAGGTGGGACATAAGTGGCCTCCATTTTGGTCCAAAATTATCGTTTTGCCCCTGTGTCCAAATTGGACGAAAGGGTAGTATTTTTTAACTATCACGCTGATTTTTGGACTATTGTTGATGTCTATTTCAGCATCAGGAGAATTTTGTTCAAAATTCGTATCTTCTGGTTCCTTGTGGTTGTCGTCTAGACCTCATTAGTATACCAAACCCTTGCCAGGCAAGTATACCTTGCCACTACTACTGTTTATCTCCATTCACATCTGCATATTTTATTTCTGTCATTTATTTTCTTATTTATGTATATTATTAACCTGTGCATCTAAGAAAACTTGGCTGCAACGACGGATGATGACGTCTTTTATTTTTTATTTTAATTGTTATGCATATTGACCTAGATTTAAGGGGCCACCCCATGATTGTGAGGTATTTTTATATCTCTTTCGGCCATGACACTTTTGATACACGAGTTGTGAGTCCTATATAGATTATGGACTTGCGTATTGTCCGGCCGACAATGCGTAGGGGACGTGCGATAGGAGATGACTGCTAATAGATTTGCATGCTAGAAGACTTGGCAGTCATTAGAGGTATTGTAGTATTGTGGATACGACACGAATAGGAGCTTGGGATGGGGAGGACAACTGTTAGCATAGGGGCTCTCATGTTTATTTACTTTTCCTTGAGTTAACTACGGGTGACTCAGCAGAGCGCTACGTGTGTCGAACATTTATTTACTTTTCTCTATATTGGCCACTAGTTACTCGGTTGAGCACAACAAGAGTCAAGCACTTGTACGAGTTGAGTGCTCCTCATTGGATGTTGTCCTCAAAGTGCATTTCACTTAAAATAGTGTCACTACCACTTTTCCATATAAGGGGCATTTGTGTAATTTTACTATTTTTTAATAATTATGAATTTAATTAATTTGATGAGTTTTATAAACTATTTACATATTATTAGTGATATTTGGTTTAAGGTAGAAACCCTAGAACGCATTAGGGCAAACCCTAATGACCAAACCCTAATTTTGTAAACCCTATTCTAGCAGAACCCTAGAATTCTAATTTTAGGGTGAACCCTCAAAACCCTAGACTGACTTAACCTGAGTCTATTAGGTTCTACATGAGAGGGCCAGGGGTTTAACCCAAAAGGCTATACATGGAAACCCTAAAACTAGGTTTTATATAAAAGGAAGCCTCCTTCTAAGCTATTCTTCACGTAGAGAGAAAGGAAACCCTAGCCTCCAGAAGAGAAACCATCTCCCCACTCCAAAAATTCGAAACCTAACCCTAGGTTCCATTTTCTCCTCCTCCAAAGCAAGGAGAGCAGGGAACTTGGGTCAAGGAAACTTGGGAAGGAAGAACTTTCTTAGGGAATCATCTCCCTGCAGGTAAAAACCCTATTTTAATCCTTTTAATTCTGTTTTCTGTCGATTATTGGCCATTAGGAACCCACCCTACTGTGTAGATTTCGATTTAGGTTTTTTTTTTATTTGGTTTTGATGATATGTGGGTGTTTTTCCTAAATTCTGGAACCCAAACCCTAGGGATCTCGTGGAGGCACCATTACCATCTCCTATATTAGTCTAGATCTCGATTTTAGGGTTTGTTTTGGGGGCAATTTACTGTTCAGTAGGTATTTAGGGGTTTCCCTATGAAATCGGGTTCTGTGGGAGGAAATCTGTGTGTTGGATTTGTGCACAGTCGGGTATGGAGACAGTGTGCAGTATGGGTAGTTATTTCTCTGTGTATCAGACATTAGGGGGGGATTTCTGTGCAGTGTTGATACTTAGGGCTCGTGTATGGTTGGCATGGGGTTTAGTATCAGTGTTAGGATTTGATGCATTAGAACCTATGTGAGTTTAGATTCAGTATGCATTAGCAGTCAGTTCAGTGGTATGCCAGGAGGAGCAAATTGATGTGTTAACATTTGGGTGTGCAGTGAGGAGCCTGTGTCTGAGTTGAGAGTGTAAATACTTGAATGTGTAGAGTTCATGTGTTGGGTTGTGTATCAGTATCAATATGAGGGAAGGTTTATTTCAGTGAGGAAAACTGTGCATGTGTGTGTATTCCCAGGTAAATATGTGTGCGATTGTGTATCATGAATGGGGGTTAAATGGCTGTGAACTAGGGAGCCACTATGTATGTGTGAGGTGTCTTCCTGTGTGTAGTATCTCAGAAATCAGTGTGTGGGTAGATGATACTTTGAGTATCCAAATAACTGTGGGTATATGTGTGTTCAGTGTAGCAGTTTGTGTGTAGATTAGGTGAGTGTTTTGATGACTGTGAGTACCTATGTGTAATTATGTAGTGTAGGATTTATATTATTTTCAGTATCTAGGTTGTATTTGTGAGATTGGTTTAGAAGTTTATGTGTCAGTATATGTGTATCAGGGTGTATGTGTGCAGTGTGCTGTGTGCACTGAGTCTTGATGTGTCAGAGTATATCAGGACACTGTCTCATTGTGTGTTACAGTAAGTTCCTGTCAGTGTGTATATTCTATGTGTGTGTGTGTCATTGTGAATCTCTGTGTGCAGCATGTGTGGTGACCAGTTGGATTATGTGCAGTGTACATCTAGTGTGTAGGCATTGTCTGCTGTGTGTCTTAGTAATGTGGGTGTGTGAATGCAGTATGTGCATTGGAGTGTTAGAGCCTTGTATCAGTGTGTTAAACCTGTGTGTGACAGAGAGTGTGTGTGGGTCTTAGAGTTTCATTTGGGGGTTTCACTTCACAAGTGTGTATTAGTTAACCAGTGTGAGTTTTGCCTGTGGTTAGTGTATCAGTAGGTTGTAGGTAAAGTCTGAACAATTTTAGAATGTGACTAGAGAGTGTAGAATGTTCCAGGTTTCAGTCAGATGCCTGTGTGTGAGATGAGTGCCTGGGCATTTTGTGAGTTTCCTGTGAATGCCAGTGAGTTGGACCTATGTGAATCAGTGCAGTGGTTGTGACTGTGAGAACTCAGTGAGGAGTTCAATTATCTGCCTGTGTGTGTGTGTGAGTTGATTTTAGTTGTAGTTCAATGTGACTGAAGGGCAGAGAGATTGTTTCAGTAAAGTTCTGTAGGTGTGAGAGTAGCTGGGTATTTCAAATATCTAAGGGTGTTGTGTAGTTAAGATTAGTAGAGTGTGTTAATGTGTGCCACAGAGCCTAGTAGTGTATTCCAGGACTTATGCCAATACCTGTGTTGCCTGTGAGCAGCAGTTAAGTGTGCAATGAGGACTGTTAAGACTCAGGTTCAAAATCATTGAAGGATGTAGGATTTTTGTCTTTTGTTCAGGGAGTACTAGGTAGGCTGGGAGTTTGGGGTACAATAATGGAGTTGGATATAAGTTGGTGGTTTAGTGCTATTTTACAAATATTAGTAGTATGTGTGTGTGTTTTAGCATGTTAGGTATCTGTCAAATGTAGGGAGGCAGAGTAATAATTTAGGGTTTAGTAGGTTCAGTATCAGTTGATGCCAAGGGTAGTGATAAAGTGTATAGGTAATGTGATACTAGTAGTTAAGTTATTGATTATATGTATACCTAACTATATATATTGTATGATACTTAGTATCCTTAATATCTAAGGAGATCTAGAATCTAGGTATTGACCAATACTAAGATACGGACTAAGATATTGTGGTTCAGGGTGAGATATTCACTATAGGTCAAGATATTTTAGGTAATAGGTTATATATGGGTGATATAAGCTTGAACTTACTAGTATGGACTTAGAAACCTAGGTATAACCTAGTTTTGTCTAGTATTAACTAGTTTTGACCAAAAACCTAGAATTGGCTTAGTAACACCTAGTATAGACCTAGAAATGGCCTAACACCCCATTTCAACTTAGCTAATCACTTTTATCTTTCCAAACACCATTTTAACATTGTTATCTTATATATAGGTCATTGTGATTTCACTTTGGGCATCGATCCTCACATTTTGCTCAGGACCAAAGGCGAGTACATTCTCTGATTAGTTTCTAATTTATGATATCTCCTATGTTCACTGTATCTAGTGTAAATATCCATGATCTTGACACGATGGTTACACGGATTGGTATACACGGATCTCATCATGAGATGTTATTCCTTATTCATGGTGTAGCTTGTACGAGACTTGTTTTCTTGATATCTTGTGCATGTACAGACACTAATTCCCGGGGAGATTTGCTACCTTCCTTAGGGAATCCCGTGCCATAGCGTACCATGATTGGATCTACTATACCAGTCGGGGGTTTGGGGAGTACTTTAGTGTAGATATGTGATCATACCCAACTATCCATGCATCATAGCTCACCCCACATCTCACGTCGGGTGCGGCCTGACCATCTCCATGCCTCATAGCTGTTACGTGTGATTAGCCTGACCTCTCCATGCATCATAGCTAACCAACGGTTAGCCTGACCTTCCATGAATCATAGCTAATCACATGTAACCAGCCTGATCAAGTTCCCAAGCCGATCACATGTTAAAGCTAGTACTCACACACTTAGTCATAGAATTCTTGCTCATGGACATATTGTTTCTTTTCCTGCATTTACTTACAGTATTTCCAGTATTTCTCTCATTGTACATTTCTCGTACCTATACATGCATCTGGTATGTTTCCATCTAGAACTGCTACATAGTTTATGTCATTTATATAGAACTGCTATTTAGAGATGTACTTTGCTCCTTCCTGACTGGAAAATATTTTTCCAGACTGTGACCTTAGTGGACTTGTTCTGACACTTGGAGATTGGTTGTTACTGATTACAGGTATGATTGTTTTATCATTAGTCTTGTGTTGTACTCTTTTGTTCTTCAAATTTTTATCGTGCTGTAATTGTGATTGAGTATGTTGTTCATCTTTATAGTGTTATCCGTGTCTCCTTATGGAGTTGGATACTAGTGTGAGATTATTTAGATAGTACTTGACCTAGACAGCGTTCTACCGCCGATGCTGCGGCGTAGGCTGGACGTACCCACGCACTCGTGCCCCTAAACCGGGTGCGGGTCGTGACACGTTTTTAGTGGTGGCCCATGCAGGTCAGACTTCGCTAGTTGTGCGATGTCGTGGTAGTGCGACGTCATAGTTGTACTACTACGTACCTGCTATAGAATATAGGACATAGGATACTAGGATGAGAGAAGGATACTCAATCACAAATTCTTGAGAGATTCCTGGGACGACCCCTTGAGAATCTTATTTCTAATTTTAATTCCTTTCCCTTTGTTTTCGTCTGTTCTCGCTTGTTGATATTGAGCTTGATTCTTGTCGACCAGTTGTTAAATTTAAAATTCTTGGTATCGTTGTTGAGTTGATTTTATATCGAGATGAATTTTTACGGGCTAAAATTTACGGTATCATCTGATGACATATATTGATGAGGACAGTGAGAAAGGTAAAACGTCTACTTTGGTTATGGAACCTAGAGTTTATCGCAGCCATATTAGCTGTCGTGACGAGAACGTAGGAACCTAACTTGGATGTACCTACTTTAGTTATGAGATTTAGGGTCTCTCGCAGCCATACCGGTTGGCGTGGCGAGGATTCTAGATGACATGATTATAGAGTTGCATACCTTAGTTACGGAACCTGTCGTTTATCGCATCTATGCTTACTGGCGTGGCGAGGATTCTGTGTATCATGATTTCGGATAGACGTGTATGATTATCAGGTTGTATCTTAAATTGGTTCTTAAAATATCATCTCAAGACTTATCCATTTCTGTTATTCCAGGACTTTGTTCCATCGCTTCTTTTCTTTACTAGCAGTAAAGATACTTTCTGTCCTCAATTCAGTCTTTGAGCTCCTATCCCTTGAGGATTTCTTGTTAAGTATGATGATTAGTGGCTTGTAATTTTGTTGTGTCTTGTATTAGTATTGACTGTGTTGCTAGTGAGTTGTAAGTGTTTCCTAGTTGGACATGGGAGCATTAGGCATTAATCTAGAGATACCCATAGCATAGTACCTTGTAGCAATAGTTCTATGATAGGTGTTATTATAATTACTATTGGTATTATAGAGAGAGGAGTAAGAGTATCAGTGATAGTGCTCAGAGTTAGTATCAGAGCCAATTACCCGTCCTGGAAAATCATGGTTATGTAATTGAATGATCTATGTAAGCAATTAGGTATCGAGGAATTGTGTTAAGGATTTATGGAGCCTGACGTTCAATTTAATGATCTAGATCGGGGGTGTTAAAGGTAAAGAAATATATATGCATGAGGAGTAATAATGAGATGTCATGAGAAGAGAAATATCGGAATTGGTAATGAAGATGGTGAAGCGTATCACAGATCAGTTTAACAGGCTGAAAAAGTTAAAGGGGAATACCTATACATCAATCGAGATGAGGAACCATACACATACCCATGAGAGTAAAGAAACATGAGTGTAATAGAGGATTCAGGTGACCATGGGTTCTAATGAGTTTGATGAGATAATTCATTAATGGAACTAGTGATATAATACCAAAAGTACTAATGGTTCTATACCGAGGATTAGTCGAGAATGACGTTAATAATAGTAAGCACTCTGTGTGATGATAATTGGATGTTATACCAGTTAATATAGATTGAAAATCATTGGAGAAAATATGTGTGATGATAACTTTGATTATTGGAAGTAATATTGCAAGTAATCCAGGCAGTGCAATATTCAGTACACAGTTGAGAGTTGTAGATAATTGATGTATTTGTGTGCACCTTGAGTATTAGAGACTGTGAGTATATATGTGTACTTAGATGCTTGTGGATTTAAATTTATAATTTGTAGAGTGGAACTGAATTTCAATTTTAAAGAATTTTTGAGGAGATGAGATTTTATGTTTTGAGGATTCAAAATTCAATTCAATAAACATAGTCAAAGCTATAAAGATTTTAAAATTGATTAAATTTTTCGATATTTGAGTATCTGATTTTGAGGAGGTATATGCAATTTATTTTTAAGTTGATCGAGAAGTTAAACCTTGACGATTATTTTGAGGATTAATTTTATGGTAGATAAGAGATGAATATTAATATATGAGTAGATGATATACATATGTAAGGATCTGATGACTTGAGCATGATTGAGGTGGCACCGCAGACTGACTTGGGTGTCCATCTAGAGTTGTATTAGAAAGGGGTCTAGCACTTAGTATGGTGTTACACTTGGTGTGCACTGGAGTGATGAGAAAATAGTATGGACAATTGTAGTAGGAACGGGAATTGACAGAGGGTATGGTACTAAGGAGATAGAGGTATCAACTTGGATGCATTATTGGATCATGGTTATATTAGAGATTCTTGGCATCAGATTTAGGTGTTAATAGACATGTGTGTGCCATATGGATATATTCATGGATCTTGTGGATAAATGAGTAGTTGATATGGGTACCAGTGTACAGGAATAGGAATTTGTTAGTGAATATACTAGAGTTAAGTGTATGTTAGAGATAGGAGATACTGCAGGTAATGTGTTAGCAGGTTCTGTTCTTTCCTTCATTCTGTTCCTATCTATTTGATTGATTGATTGATTCCATAGTACCGTGGCTTGTATTCATGATTTCTTGTTAGAATATAGCTAGTAGTACACCTTTACGGAGATTGCAATACCATGACAAAAGACACTATGACCATACATATTCCCCTTAGAATGCATGTTGTATGATTGTAGGAAAGATTTCCTTGGACCATGATTATCGAGGTTTGACCATGACAAAGATTCATGAAGGAGTTATGACTGGACAAGAGAGACAAGGTGATTAAAATTCAAGGATAAATATCGATTTAAATAGAGAGTTAGCATGGCAAAACGGATGATTTATTAATTCCAGGAAGATTATGACATGATTAAATTGGTTATAAAATTTGGAAATTTTGGGAGATCATCAATATATTTTTGATTGCAAGTTATGAATATTAAAATGTTATGTTGGGATGTTGCAGTTGGAGAACCCTTAAGTATCGCATTGTTAAGTATTTTGAGGAAAGAGGAAATCGAGGAATAAAATTATTGATAGACTAATGTTTGAATTCAAACTTTTTGGACGAGATTACATTTTTATATATGTGCATTGATTAAAATCAAATCTGAAGAGTGGATATTAAATTCTGAGTATTGAATTGTTAACTAAAAATTTCGGGGAAATTTTTGATAAAAATGGACTTTGATTCTATTTCGAGGATTTTTCAGGAATGCAAATAATTCAGAGTTTTTGAAATTGTGAAAAGACATTGTGGATTATTACCTGATTTCATAGATGATGAATTTAAACTTTGAGGGAAAATAATAATGTATATGAATAAACACTACTATGAGGATTTTAAATTTCGAGGACGAAATTTCTTTTAGGAGGGTAGACTTGTCACTACCACTTTTCCATATAAGGGGCATTTGTGTAATTTTACTATTTTTTAATAATTATGAATTTAATTAATTTGATGAGTTTTATAAACTATTTACATATTGTTAGTGATATTTGGTTTAAGGTAGAAACCCTAGAACGCATTAGGGCAAACCCTAATAACCAAACCCTAATTTTGTAACCCCTATTCTAGCAGAACCCTAGAATTCTAATTTTAGGGTGAACCCTCAAAACCCTAGACTGACTTAACCTGAGTCTATTAGGTTCTACATGAGAGGGCCAGGGGTTTAACCCAAAAGGCTATACATGGAAACCCTAAAACTAGGTTTTATATAAAAGGAAGCCTCCTTCTAAGCTATTCTTCACGTAGAGAGAAAGGAAACCCTAGCCTCCAGAAGAGAAACCATCTCCCCACTCCAAAAATTCGAAACCTAACCCTAGGTTCCATTTTCTCCTCCTCCAAAGCAAGGAGAGCAGGGAACTTGGGTCAAGGAAACTTGGGAAGGAAGAACTTTCTTAGGGAATCATCTCCCTGCAGGTAAAAACCCTATTTTAATCCTTTTAATTCTGTTTTCTGTCGATTATTGGCCATTAGGAACCCACCCTACTGTGTAGATTTCGATTTAGGTTTTTTTTTGATTTGGTTTTGATGATATGTGGGTGTTTTTCCTAAATTCTGGAACCCAAACCCTAGGGATCTCGTGGAGGCACCATTACCATCTCCTACATTAGTCTAGATCTCGATTTTAGGGTTTGTTTTGGGGGCAATTTACTGTTCAGTAGGTATTTAGGGGTTTCCCTATGAAATCGGGTTCTGTGGGAGGAAATCTGTGTGTTGGATTTGTGCACAGTCGGGTATAGAGACAGTGTGCAGTATGGGTAGTTATTTCTCTGTGTATCAGATATTAGGGGGGGATTTCTGTGCAGTGTTGATACTTAGGGCTCGTATATGGTTGGCATGGGGTTTAGTATCAGTGTTAGGATTTGATGCATTAGAACCTATGTGAGTTTAGATTCAGTATGCATTAGCAGTCAGTTCAGTGGTATGCCAGGAGGAGCAAATTGATGTGTTAACATTTGGGTGTGCAGTGAGGAGCCTGTGTCTGAGTTGAGAGTGTAAATACTTGAATGTGTAGAGTTCATGTGTTGGGTTGTGTATCAGTATCAATATGAGGGAAGGTTTATTTCAGTGAGGAAAACTGTGCATGTGTGTGTATTCCCAGGTAATTATGTGTGCGATTGTGTATCATGAATGGGGGTTAAATGGCTGTGAACTAGGGAGCCACTGTGTATGTGTGAGGTGTCTTCCTGTGTGTAGTATCTCAGAAATCAGTGTGTGGGTAGATGATACTTTGAGTATCCAAATAACTGTGGGTATATGTGTGTTCAGTGTAGCAGTTTGTGTGTAGATTAGGTGAGTGTTTTGATGACTGTGAGTACCTATGTGTAATTATGTAGTGTAGAATTTATATTATTTTCAGTATCTAGGTTGTATTTGTGAGATTGGTTTAGAAGTTTATGTGTCAGTATATGTGTATCAGGGTGTATGTGTGCAGTGTGCTGTGTGCACTGAGTCTTGATGTGTCAGAGTATATCAGGACACTGTCTCATTGTGTGTTACAGTAAGTTCCTGTCAGTGTGTATATTCTATGTGTGTGTGTGTCATTGTGAATCTCTGTGTGCAGCATGTGTGGTGACCAGTTGGATTATGTGCAGTGTACATCTAGTGTGTAGGCATTGTCTGCTGTGTGTCTTAGTAATGTGGGTGTGTGAATGCAGTATGTGCATTGGAGTGTTAGAGCCTTGTATCAGTGTGTTAAACCTGTGTGTGACAGAGAGTGTGTGTGGGTCTTAGAGTTTCATTTGGGGGTTTCACTTCACAAGTGTGTATTAGTTAACCAGTGTGAGTTTTGCCTGTGGTTAGTGTATCAGTAGGTTGTAGGTAAAGTCTGAACAATTTTAGAATGTGACTAGAGAGTGTAGAATGTTCCAGGTTTCAGTCAGATGCCTGTGTGTGAGATGAGTGCCTGGGCATTTTGTGAGTTTCCTGTGAATGCCAGTGAGTTGGACCTATGTGAATCAGTGCAGTGGTTGTGACTGTGAGAACTCAGTGAGGAGTTCAATTATCTGCCTGTGTGTGTGTGTGAGTTGATTTTAGTTGTAGTTCAATGTGACTGAAGGGCAGAGAGATTGTTTCAGTAAAGTTCTGTAGGTGTGAGAGTAGCTGGGTATTTCAAATATCTAAGGGTGTTGTGTAGTTAAGATTAGTAGAGTGTGTTAATGTGTGCCACAGAGCCTAGTAGTGTATTCCAGGACTTATGCCAATACCTGTGTTGCCTGTGAGCAGCAGTTAAGTGTGCAATGAGGACTGTTAAGACTCAGGTTCAAAATCATTGAAGGATGTAGGATTTTTGTCTTTTGTTCAGGGAGTACTAGGTAGGCTGGGAGTTTGGGGTACAATAATGGAGTTGGATATAAGTTGGTGGTTTAGTGCTATTTTACAAATATTAGTAGTATGTGTGTGTGTTTTAGCATGTTAGGTATCTGTCAAATGTAGGGAGGCAGAGTAATAATTTAGGGTTTAGTAGGTTCAGTATCAGTTGATGCCAAGGGTAGTGATAAAGTGTATAGGTAATGTGATACTAGTAGTTAAGTTATTGATTATATGTATACCTAACTATATATATTGTATGATACTTAGTATCCTTAATATCTAAGGAGATCTAGAATCTAGGTATTGACCAATACTAAGATACGGACTAAGATATTGTGGTTCAGGGTGAGATATTCACTATAGGTCAAGATATTTTAGGTAATAGGTTATATATGGGTGATATAAGCTTGAACTTACTAGTATGGACTTAGAAACCTAGGTATAACCTAGTTTTGTCTAGTATTAACTAGTTTTGACCAAAAACCTAGAATTGGCTTAGTAACACCTAGTATAGACCTAGAAATGGCCTAACACCCCATTTCAACTTAGCTAATCACTTTTATCTTTCCAAACACCATTTTAACATTGTTATCTTATATATAGGTCATTGTGATTTCACTTTGGGCATCGATCCTCACATTTTGCTCAGGACCAAAGGCGAGTACATTCTCTGATTAGTTTCTAATTTATGATATCTCCTATGTTCACTGTATCTAGTGTAAATATCCATGATCTTGACACGATGGTTACACGGATTGGTATACACGGATCTCGTCATGAGATGTTATTCCTTATTCATGGTGTAGCTTGTACGAGACTTGTTTCCTTGATATCTTGTGCATGTACAGACACTAATTCCCGGGGAGATTTGCTACCTTCCTTAGGGAATCCCGTGCCATAGCGTACCATGATTAGATCTACTATACCAGTCGGGGGTTTGGGGAGTACTTTAGTGTAGATATGTGATCATACCCAACTATCCATGCATCATAGCTCACCCCACATCTCACGTCGGGTGCGGCCTGACCATCTCCATGCCTCATAGCTGTTACGTGTGATTAGCCTGACCTCTCCATGCATCATAGCTAACCAACGGTTAGCCTGACCTTCCATGAATCATAGCTAATCACATGTAACCAGCCTGATCAAGTTCCCAAGCCGATCACATGTTAAAGCTAGTACTCACACACTTAGTCATAGAATTCTTGCTCATGGACATATTGTTTCTTTTCCTGCATTTACTTACAGTATTTCCAGTATTTCTCTCATTGTACATTTCTCGTACCTATACATGCATCTGGTATGTTTCCATCTAGAACTGCTACATAGTTTATGTCATTTATATAGAACTGCTATTTAGAGATGTACTTTGCTCCTTCCTGACTGGAAAATATTTTTCCAGACTGTGACCTTAGTGGACTTGTTCTGACACTTGGAGATTGGTTGTTACTGATTACAGGTATGATTGTTTTATCATTAGTCTTGTGTTGTACTCTTTTGTTCTTCAAATTCTTATTGTGCTGTAATTGTGATTGAGTATGTTGTTCATCTTTATAGTGTTATCCGTGTCTCCCTATGGAGTTGGATACTAGTGTGAGATTATTTAGATAGTACTTGACCTAGACAGCGTTCTACCGCCGATGCTGCGGCGTAGGCTGGACGTACCCACGCACTCGTGCCCCTAAACCGGGTGCGGGTCGTGACAAATAGTTAGGAACATTTTTGGATGTTTATTTTCAGTATATTGTGGCATACGATTATGTATCTTGTTACGTCCTTCTGAGGACCTGGTCCCTTTCCAGGTGTTTTCCTTTCAAGATGTTGAAGATCTTGACTATCCGTAGGAGTATGGTCCAGGGCCTGAGGAATCATTTTCTGTCAAGGAGGTCTTACCTTCCGAGCATCCATGATTATATCTTAGTTGATGGACTTATTAGTGGCTACTCACTTTATTTAGCATTTTATTTTATAATTGGACTTTATTTCTCCTCTCTTATTTTGGTTTTGATATAGTCATTTGGTAGTGGATTTGTCTCCACCCGACTTATTTACTTCCTAAATATTTCATACTTAATCATTTTGATCTATTATCCTAGTTTATTTATTGACTTATGTTATGGATGAGATCTAGTTGCCTGTAACTTATTTGATAATTGTCACGTCCTAGTCCCAAAATACATAGGACTAGAAATACGTAAGCATGCGATTCATATATATATGGCAACTCCAATATATGGAAACCATGACACATACGTACGCTGTATTTTAAATAATAATTCACAAGTGGTATATAATATCATAAGTCATGGGCAAATAAATCTCATCCACAACATAAGTCAATAAATAAATAAATGAAACCAATATAGTTCCAAATGATCTAGTCCAAATAATCCATAATAATAGTCGGGTGGAGACAAATCCACTACCAAACTTGGATAGAAATAGAATCTGACTTATTAAAATAAATAAACGACATAAAAGTATCAACTCTACTATGAACCAATAGACACGAAGATAAATATCTCCTCGGAAGGGAATAAAGTAGCCGATCCTGATCTGTACTTCTACAAATAGTCATGATCGTTTACAACTGAAAATGGTGCCAGGTCCTCAGAGGGACATAACAAGAACACAAGAAATCAACATGCATTAAAGTAAAGCAGTAAACAAAAAAAATGATAACTAAACCATCTATGTGATTTATACTTGAGATATCTCTAGTGGCACATGAGCGGGGGTAAAGAAGATCCGTTGTCCTACCAGACGTTCGACAGAACGTGGGTGTAAACCATATATAGAAAGAGAAGAATAATGTCCCATACGCTCACTAGTAGATTCTTCCCTCCCAATATACCGTCTGAACCGTATACGCGGTGCAGACATAATGCAACAACGTCAATAAAATCTAAAAACTAGGCCAAAAACTAACTACTAACCTAAGACGCGAACTCACGTATCAATGATCAGTCGACACGCTAGTCCCTGCACTCACTCACTCAGACAGAAACGTGATAAACATGTGTTAGGTCAGAAGATACCAAGTATCTTCACAATACACCAGGTAAGTCTATTACTCTAAGATACGTGCAAACACTAACAACTAAAACTTGGCATATGTAAACTAAACAATACAATCAAGCAGGGTCTACTTGCCTTCCGAGCCAAGCTGCGAGTACAACAAGTCCGGTCCGGAGCTCTCCACAGAAATGTCTCGACCACCTATGTAAACTCCCTCACCCAAAAATTGACCTACTTGGCATAGATAGAGAGATTAGGGCTAATTAGAATTCAATTAGAAATAAGACATGGCATTTTATTTAATTATATAATATTTATATCACCTAGTGCACCTTACCGTTGTTTCAATAATTAGAGCACTACACTAGCTTTTACTTTCCAACAAATTTTACAACCTTGTCCTAGACGTGCCATCCATCCATTCTGACCTTTGTGTAACTTATAATCATGCTCTCTTGTCCTATATTTTAGTCGCATAATATTCGTCACGGGCGTTTATAATTAATTCTAAATAAATACGGCTTTGTATCCTTGTGCGTTCCAATCAAAATTGGAGACACAATCTTGACCCATTTTGTGCAAACTAATTTATGATAAAATTCCACTCTGAGCCCTCTATGTCCATGATACTTGTGTCCCACCTAATTTTATTCCCATGTACTTCTAATTAATTCCAGAACACCTTGCACATTAATCTTAAATAAATTAAATCCAATTTCCATCTTTGTACAATTTTTTAATTGTTGGGCATTTTTATGCAAAAATGTATTAAGATGTCCACACCATTGGACAATACATGAAGAAACCTATTTTTCCCTTCACATGAAATTTTTCCATAATTTTTGGAATGTGCAACGCGCACATCGCCCCCTCATTTAAACCTATCCTTGCATTTTAAACAATGCAATTATAAACCCTCCAAACATCTCCATGACAAGTCAAGGCCCACTCCAAGGAGATGTTGACCAAGCTCATCCTCCTAGGTCAACAGAACCCTAAATTTTCATGAATAAATAAATCACTTTTCCTATTTTTTTATTCACAAACATCAAACCCACCCCTAAAAATCTAGCCGAATACTATTTATCCCCCTTCTCTCCCTGTTCACACTCTTCCCGATCCTCTACCGGAGTTGCCAAGTCTAGCCACCCCTTCCCGTTCATCTCTTTCCTCCCCACCTCGCCAAGCCGACCGACCTCCTCCTTTTCCTCGAACCCGCCTGAGCCCGGAGCTCCGCCTGCATCTCCTCCACCGAGACACAGCAGCTCTTCGACCTCGACCCGCTGCTGAACCACCGCAGCGCCGAGCAACTCCACTACGACGCCTAGTCGGAGCAGATCTCGACCTGTTCTCGCCTTCCATCACGCCGGAACCGAATCACCAGCCTCACTCTTCTTCCTCCGCCTGAGGACACCCGCCGCAGTCGCCTACCTCGACCCACCGCCTGGAACCCGACCCCCTCCGCCTGAATCGACCTCCCTTTCTTCCTGACTTCTTCTCCTCCCCGGCCACCTCCCTCAGCCCGTCACCACCGCCACCAACATCCTCTCCACCACCATCCCTACCACCAGAACCACTGCCACTACCACCACGACCGCCACCCTCCTCCTCCTTCCCGTTCGTCACACCGATATCACCATCAACATTTCCAGTCAGCCCCTGCCACGACTGAGTCCTCCTCTCTGCTGAGCCTCCACCTTCTCCTCTTTCCTGTCCTTCTTTCTCCCTGCTCGTCTCCACCTTGGCCGGACCTCCCCTGGCCGGAGCAACCATTACCAGCATCCCCATCATCATCATAATCATCATCAACCTATCCTCATCATCACCATCAACCTATCCACATTATAGTCTTCGTCATCACCATCGACCATATCATCATCCTCTCCAACCCTAATCAACGCCTTCACCATCGTCATCACCTTCACCATCACCATCGCCATTGTCGTTGTCGTCATCACCTTAACTATCATCGTCATCATCGTCATTATCATCGTCGTCACCATCGTCGTCGTCAACATCATCGTCATCATCAACATCGCCATCATCGTCGATCTTGTGCCCGTATGCAGGTTCGTTCCTGCCCTCCTTCATGATGGCATGTACGTATTAGTATTAGTATTAGTATTAATATATGTTAATATAAATATTGGTATATATATACATATATATATATATATAGTAAATTTCTCAATTAGTATATATACATATGTATATGTATTATATAGGTATCCCTAGTATATGTTAATATATATAGTATAAATTCAATGAGTGTATATACAATATATATATTGCATACATATTTAATTAGTGTATATAAATATATCTATTATATATGTATTTAATGAGTATTGATGTTATTGCTAGATAATAATATAGATAATTATAAATGTACTAGGTGACCCGAGCATAATTACGGATACCCCGTATTTACCATTGACCTGTGACCATATGATTTATTAGCAGACTGCCATTATGTACACTAACGTACTGGCGAGCCCCATATTATTTTGACTGTCTGTCTTGCACAGCAATTACAGACACGATACTCGTGCAATTAGACGCACACTTGACCCTAGTTGACCAGTGTCATACCTAGTTATGCCCTAAGTTCAATGTATTTATGGTTGTGTATGTGCTAGTGTAATGACTGATGTTGTGTTGTATTATATTATATGTATATAGGACATATCAGATTGTTCTGTGCGACTTCATGAGCAGGTTATTGGTACTTCGTAGCTTTCTTGCTAGGCAAGTATACCTTGCCTTATTGTACTGTTTAAATTTAGTTATTATTTTAGTTGCATGTTTATTATTTTAGATTATATAATTGTGCGTGTCCGAGAAAGACTCGGGTACAGTCAACGAAGGCGTTGACGTTAGGACTTGTGTCTGACCTAGTATCTAGTAGACCCACCTAAAGTAGTAGAGTTATCGGTATGACTTCCCAGGGCTTGACACGTATCATTTCACGTCACAGAGTGAGTTCATGTAGGGACGCATGCCTCATACTCCACTGGCCATCGGTGTGAGCAACATGTGTGACGGTATTTAGCTTAGTTGTTTATTCCTATAGAGACTTGCATTATAGTACGTGGTATGCACGTCAAGTATTCAACTTGTATATTTACATTGGGCAGGGAGGACAACTAGTAGGTGTTTGGGATACACACATTGGAATTCATAGTATCCGGAGGAGCCACAGATCCAATGACTCCCTCTATGCAGATTTCCCGTTCTACGGAACGGTATGGACGTTATGCCTACGCCTACCCATACGTACCAAAGTTGTCCTCAAATTGTATTCACTTAGATGGTTAGCACACCCCTTTTATTTATTCAGTATTTACTTTATGGTATGCTTCTATGTATCTTGTTATGTCCCTCTGAGGACCTGGTCCCTTTCCAGGTGTAGATGTTCATGATTATTCGTAGGAGCGCAGATCTGGACTAGCTACTTATATTTCGAGGAGGTCTTCTCTTCGAGCCTCATGATTATTAGTTGTTGTACATTATTTTGTTTATTTTATATTTAGTTCGGCAGTAGATTTGTTTCCATCCGACTGTAATCTTTAGATACTTTATATTGAGATCTAGTTTCATAGATATTGATTATTTAATTCTATTTAATCTTTGTGGTTGAGATTAGACCATGTGACTTGTGATAGTTTTTACCACTTATGAATTATTGTTCATAATACAGCGTACGCATGTGTTATGGTTTTTATATATTAGAGTTGCCATATACATGCGGCTGGCATGCTTACGTGTCCTAGTCCTATGTATTTTGGGACTGGGGCGTGACATGTTTTTAGTGGTGGCCTATACAGGTCAGAGCATATTGTCTCAGTTACGTTATTGTACCGAGCAAGCCTGCAAATATGATTAGAGTATAGGATCTCATCCACATTTGACTATGACTCATCTTTCTTCCAATCCATTCCATTTGAATAATCGTATCCTGCTTGAATACTGTCCTTCCCTAATATTCTTTGAGTATAGCCTTCTCCTAGAATATAGAAATCACTGTTGTTAGGATGATAATTATGATAATATTCCTAAGAAGAACACAATTAGAGTATTGACACATCACTAAGTTTAGAATACTTAATGAATCCTAGCCTTCCTTACTACTTAATGAACCCTAGCGTCCCTTACCTATAGATTAATTTACCATTATCCCTTGATGTGTTTATGTATGACTTGAGAGTAATATAAACACTACTAGGATTAGTTTAAAATTTAACCATAGTGTTTGACCCTAGTATTGAGGAACCAATAGAATCCAAGGTTGAATATTAGGACCAAAACTTAACTTTTATAGTGGGATAGTATTATAGAACTATAAATTTAAGTTCTTGTCCTGATACTAGCAGACAGTACCTTAGGAAGCCAAGAGAAATGAATATAATATTTTCTTCGATCATACCTCGAACACAGATATTAGCATACCACCTTCCCCTTAGGAAACCATGATATTATCTAGAGTCCCTCTATTGTAATTTTATATCTTGTTCCTCTACAACCTTAACGTTCACTAATTGTGCGACGACTAAATTATGTTCTTCTTTTCGTCATCTTTCAACTCGTGCCACCTGACACTTCTGATTGTAGGCCAAATGAATTCTCTTATGTTAAGGATATATAGTTGCTAGGATTATAGTTATAAATCTTGAACTTTGAAATTAGGTGCTTGGTAGCTAAAGCTTGATGGTTTGAGTTATTCTTTTAGATTGTGATTTGATTATTCTTCGTTTAAATCACGTAATTTGTACCTCCACCTTGATACGAGTTATATCCTCTTTCACTTGAGAACCAGTAACTTTTTTCATTCTTAGTATTGACACTTTGTTCTACAATAATTATAATTAAGATAACGAGGATTTAATAAAAATTGATATCTTGATATTGCGGACCAAATAATTATACTTGGGCACATGATTTAAATTTTGAATATTAAAGATTGAATCATCGATTTAAATCTTAAGAAAAATAAATGAAACTCTAAACATGAACATTGACGGATTGAATTTTAAATTTAATGATTTGAATTAAGAATTAAAGTTTTGATTGTTGGATCACCTATTTGAAATATTGAGGATGTGAATTGAATTTAAAAATTTGAAGAATACCAAATTTATAAGTGAAAATACGAATAATATTGGATTAGAAATTTTTTCTAGAGGAGATTATGATAGCTGGAGATCGTGATAAAAAAAAATTATGTGGGTTAATTAAATATTGAAGATGTTATATGGATTCAATTTAAATTTGGATGTTGATGATTTGAAAAAGTGAAAAGAGATTACAATAGGTTAAATTTTGATTTGAACAGTGATTATCTTAATTTTAAAGTGATTGCGATGGAATTGATTAGAATTTGAATTATCGCAAAGAGATTGCGATTGACTTGCCTTATGTACGTGAAGGAATAACAAACTATGCCTTATTTTAATTTCGAAGACAAAATTATTTTAAGTTTGGTAGATTGTAGACCCCCTCACCCAAAATTTGACCTACTTTGCTTAGATAGAGAGATTATGGCTAATTAGAATCCAATTAGAAATAAGACACGGCATTTTATTTAATTATATAATATTTATATCACCTAGTGCACCTTACTGTTGTTTCGATAATTGGAGCACTACACTAGCTTTTACCTTCCAATAAATTTTACAACCTTGTCGTAGACGTGCCAGCCATCCATTCTGACCATTGTGTAACTTATAATCATGCTCTCTTGTGCTACATTTTAGTCGCACAATATTCGTCGCGTGCGTTTATAATTAATTCTAAATAAATACGGCTTTGTATCCTTGTGCGTTCCAATCAAAATTGGAGACACAATCTTGACCCATTTTGTGCAACCTAATTTATGTTAAAATTCTACTCTGAGCCCTCTATGTCCATGATACTTGTGTCCCACCTAATTTTATTCTCATATACTTCTAATTAATTCCAGAACACCTTGCGCATTAATCTTAATTAAATTAAATATAATTTCTATCTTTGTGCAATTTTCCAATTGTTGGGCATTTTTATGCAAAAATGCATTAAAGTGTTAATGCCATTGGACAATACATAAAGAAACCTATTTTTTCCTTCGCATAAATTTTTTCCATAATTTTCGGAATGTGCAACATGCACATCGCCGCCTCATTTAAACCTATCCTTGCATTTTAAACAATGCAATTATAAACCCTCCAAACATCTCCATGATAAGTCAAGGCCCACTCCAAGGAGATGTTGACCAAGCCCATCCTAAATTTTACATGTATAAATAAATCAATTTTCCTTTTTTTTTATTCACAAACATCAAACCCACCCCTAAAAATCTAGCCGAATACTATTCATCCCCCTTCTCTCCCTGTTTACCCTCTTCCCGATCCTCCACAGGAGTTGCCAAGTCCAGCCACCCCTTCCCGTTTATCTCCTTCCTCCCTACCTCGCCAAGCCGACCGACCTCCTCCTTTCCCTCGAACCCGCCTGAGCCCGGAGCTCCGCCTGCATCTCCTCTACCGAGACACAGCAGCTCTTCGACCTCGACCCGCTACTGAACCACCGCAGCGCCGATCAACTCCACCGCGACGTCCAGCCGGAGCATATCTTGACCTGTTCCTGCCTCCCATCATGCCGAAACTGAATCACCAGCCTCACTCTTCCTCCTCCTCCTGAGGACACCTGTCGTAGTCGCCTACCTTGACCCACCGCCTGGAACCCGACCCCCTCCGCCTGAACCGAACTCCCTTCCTCCCTGACCTTTTCTCCTCCCCGGCCACCTCCCTCAGCCCGTCACCACCGCCACCAGCATCTTCTACATCACCATCCCTACCACCAGAACCACTGCCACTACCACCACGACCGCCACCCTCCTCCTCATTCCCGTTCGTCACACCGATATCACCATCACCATTTCTAGTCAGCCCCCGCCACGACTGAGTCCTCCTCCCTGCTGAGCCTCCACCTTCTCCTATTCCCTGTCCTCCTTCCTCCCTGCTCGTCTCTACCTTGGCCGGACCTCCCCTGGCCGGAGAAGCCATTACCAGCATCCCCATCATCATCATCATCATCATCAACCTATCCTCATCATCACCATCAACCTATCCACATCATAGTCCTTGTCATCACTATCGACCACATCATCATCCTATCCAACCCTAATCAACGCCTTCATCATCATCATCACCTTCACCATCACCATCGCAATCGTCGTCGACATCACCTTAATTATTATCGTTATTATCGTCATTATCATCGTCGTCACCATCGTCCTCGTCGTCGTCATCGTCGTCATCATCAACATCATCGTCATCGTCGATCTCGTGCCCGTGCGCAGGTTCGTTCATGCCCTCCTTCATGATGGTATGTACGTATTAGTATTAGTATATGTTAATATAAATATTGGTATATATATACATATATATATATAGTAAATTTCTTTATTAGTATATATACATATGTATATGTATTATATAGGTATCCCTAGTATATGTTAATATATATATAGTATAAATTTAATGAGTGTATATACAATATATATATTGCATACGTATTTAATTAGTGTATATACATATATCTATTATATATGTATTTAATGAGTATTAATGTTATTGCTAGGTAATAATATAGATAATTATAAATGTACTAGGTGACCCGACTGTAATTACGGATCCCCCGTATTTACCATTGACCTGTGACCATGTGATTTGTTAGTAGACTGCCATTATGTACACTGACGTACTGGCGAGCCCCGTATTATTTTGACTGTCTGTCTCGCACAACAATTACAGACACGACACCCGTGCAATTAGACGCACACTTGACCCTAGTTGACCAGTGTCATACCTAGCTATGCCCTGAGTTCAATGTATTTATGGTTCTGTATGTGCTAGTGTAATGACTGATGTTGTGTTGTATTATATTATATGTATATAGGACATATCAGATTGTTCTGCGCGACTTCAGGAGCTGGTTATTGGTACTTTGCAGCTTTCTTGTCAGGCAAGTTTACCTTGCCTTGTTGTACTGTTTAAATTCAGTTATTATTTTAGTTGCATGTTTATTGTTTTAGATTATATAATTATGCGCGTCCGAGAAAGACTCGGGTGTAGTCAACGAAGGCATTGACGTTTGGACTTGTGTCTGACCTAGTGTCTAGTAGACCCACCTAAAGTGGTGGAGTTATCGATATGACTCCCCAGGCCTTGACATGTATCATTTTACGTCACAGAGTTAGTTCATGTAGGGACGCGTGCCTCATACTCGACTGGTCATCGGTATGAGCAACACGTGTGACGGTATTTAGCTTAGTTGTTTATTTCTATAGAGACTTGCATTATAGTACGTGGTATGCACGTCGAGTATTCGACTTGTATATTTACATTGGGCGGAGAGAACAACTAGTAGGCGTATGGGATACACACATTGAAATCCGTAGTATCCGAAGGAGCCACGGATCCAATGACTCCCTCTATGCATATTCCCCGTTCTATGGAGCGGTATGGACGTTATGCCTACGCCTACCCATACGTACCAAAGTTGTCCTCATATTGCATTCACTTAGATGGTTAGCGCACCATTTTATTTATTCAGTATTTACTTTATGGCATGCTTTTATGTATCTTGTTATGTCCCTCTGAGGACCTAGTCCCTTTTCATGTGAAGATGTTCATGAGTATTCGCAGGAGCGCAGATTCGGACTAGCTACTTATATTTCGAGGAGGTCTTCTCTTCGAGCCTCATGATTATTAGTTGTTGTATATTGTTTTATTTATTTTATATTCTAGTTCGGCAGTGGATTTGTTTCCATCCGACTGTCATCTTTAGATACTTTATATTGAGATCTAGTTTCATAGATATTGGTTATTTATTTCTATTTGATTTCTGTGGATGAGATTAGATTATACCCTGTGACTTGTGATAGTTTTTACCACTTGTAAATTATTGTTCATAATACAGCGTACGTATGTGTTATGGTTTCCATATATTGGAGTTGCTATATACATGCGGTTGGCATGCCTACGTATCCTAGTCCTATGTATTTTGGGACTGGGGCGTGACAACCTACCAATTAATTATTACACTAGTTAGACTCTAATTTTCTAGTTAAATTAGGTTATTATTTAGTTATTAATTCTACATTGGTTGTACATGCAAGTAGCTACACAACTGAATATTACTAGTCATTAAAAATTGCCAAAACTATTTTTAAATTATTAATTATAAAAACTATTAATTTTGTAATTATTATTTATTTAGTGAAAAATACTGAAATAGTTGATGTTGCATGCACAAAGTTTTTTTGCGTGTCGACTAGGAGTTCAAGTAACTTGACAACTAGTTTGTGCTTGTAAGGTTGACAACTTGCATATAAAATCATTTGTTATATAAAATATATTAATTAATATTCTGAAAATTATTATTTAATTTCTTGAAATTTATATTTTAATAATAAAATAATAACATCTATCAAAACTAGGTTATTATGGTTACCACATTGCCATGTATTAGTTTCGTGTCATCAAATAGTAGTTTTGCACATCAAATTAGGGTCTCTCATGTATGGGGAAATCATCATTCGTAATATATAATGTTTATGAGTTCCTATAAAGTTTCTCACATGAAAAATATATATTAATTTTTTTTTTACAAAACTTACTTGATCATGATTACGGTAGAGCTTCTTCTTGCGACACAGACCTTTTGGAGTGTCAAACGGACTCTAAACTCCACGAAACTTTAGGGGGCTCTTGGGGGATTCACATAAGATGTAAATATACTATTTTTAGGCTTTTGGGGGCTACTTTTATAGTCGTGACACTGCTACAACCAATATATCATGTCGACATTATTAGGTGAAGGCCGACCCTTCCTTTAGGGTGCTGGTGACTTCTAGGCTAATGTGGAGGTAGGGAAGGAGGGGAATTGAACTGGAGAAGGGGAGTAAGGGCTGTAGTGGTCGTAGAAAGAGGAGGAGGGCGGCTACAAGAGGGACGAATAAAGTTAGGGTTATGGTTTGTGAGGAGGAGGCTTTATATAGATGGTTATTGGGCCCATGTTTGGGTTTTAATAGGCTCTAGCCTATGGTTCAGATCTATAAGGTTTGTTTTATCCCCTAGTGAGAGTTTGGGTGCACTTGAGTCTAGTTATTTGGGTCTTGGTTAGGTTTGAGTGGAAGTGCACAAGAAAGTTCCCTACCAGTGTCACAACTAGGACAATTATTGTGTTATTGGGTTGTTGTGCATGTGCGAGGGTTTAAGTGTGAAAATATATATATATATATATATATATAATGGGATATGAGTGTGGGATAGTGTACATGTGTCATAAAAATTGGTTTGAGAGCCCAAGTAGGGTATTTGGGCTCGGTTGGGTTCAACTATTAAAATAAGGGTAGTTTTGCAATGTCAATGGTTGTAGATGTTTGTCAATATTTTTGGAGCATGGGGGAGATCAAATTAATACAACACTCATATCCAAATGTATTAGGTACAATCAAGGTTAATAATATAAATTCGGTTGGAAGAAAAAAGATCGTGCATTGCTCAAAATATCCAAATCTTGGCAAAGTGTCATAAATATTAAAAATAATTTTAGAAATTAATTCTTTAAATATATCTAATTAAACAAAATAATAAAAATAATTTCAAATTACCAAATTATCCTTATTCCAAAATTATGGGGCTTACAATTTACCCACCTTAAAAGAATTTTGTCCTCCAAATTTAAGATCTTCAATTACATTTTTTTCCCATCAAAATTCAAAAAAATATAATCATGAAGTCAAGAAATATAATCATCAAAATTCAAGAAATATAATCATGAAGTCAAAAAGAACTTCATCATCACAACTTAAAATATAAAAGTAAATCTTTGAAATTCGAATTTATCTTCAAAATTTTAAAATCTAATAAAATTTTCTTTTTAACTCAGATTCTCAACTCATAACTCTTAAATACAATATAATATTATTTTTTCAAAATTTAAATTTTATTTATAACAGTCTTCAAAAGTTTGATAATTCAATCATTCAAATTTAATTCCATATCCAAACTTAAAAAAATTAAATCCAATCTTAAAATTTTAAAAAATAATTTAATTCCATCCTTGAAAATTTGTATCTCATATTGTAGTCATTTCTCAAAATTTTCTAATAATTTGATTTGTCCTTATAGCCATAATTTGTCTTATCCTCATTGTCATTACGTATATATAAATTTTTGGTATTTAAATTAATGGTCATCCTCAAACATCAATTAATGAGTCAATCATAGAAATTTAAAAGTTAAAAAAATCTTTAATTTAAATCCTACTAATTCATATCTAATGAATAAATTTAAAAATTCAAAGTCTCATCATCAAAATTTGAATTCGAAATCTAATCCATCAATCGTATCTCTCAAAAAAATTTCTTAAGATTTTGAATTTAAATTAAGTCCTTAAAAGTCAATTCTATAAGTGATAAAGTCAATCTTTTTATTGTTATTTGTTTGGTATAATCCAACCCATAAATAAATTTTTAATATTATATTGAACTCCTAACATTCAAAATCCTCAACATTATGCTTGAGTTTCTTGAATTTTATCTCAAACTTCAAATTAAATTTTAAAATTAAATCTTCGAAATTTTACCACTTCAAGATTTAAACTTCTCAAATTTAAATTAAACTCAATTCTCACCTTTAAAATTTATTATTATTTTACACATTCAAATTTCTTCAAAATCCTCAAAATTAAATCCTTAAGATCCCAAGTCCTCAAATTCTTAAACTTGAATTTAATTCCAACCTTTAAAATATAATTTGAATCAATATCTTGTAGTCCACTATCTATGATGTCAATCTACTTAATTTCCATAAATTTTAAATTTAATTACCCAATACTCAAATTTTAAATCCAATCTCCAAAATTTAATTCTCTAAATTTAAATTCCAAAATTTAAATTCTGCTAGATTTAAGACCTTCAAATTTAAAGAGAAATCTAATCCAGTATATCATAGCATTTTCATAATTTAAAATTTATTTTTATCATATAATACCGTTAAATTCTATCCTCAAAGTTGTCTCATTTCACCATTTTAAAATTCAATTTTCAAATAGACTTCTACTCAAATCCCCAAATTTTTGAATAAATTATTTTTTGAATCGATAATACCCGTAACTTAATCAATTTTACTCTCTATAACATCATTAACCTAGCAATCATAAAGCTACCCAACAAAATAATTCATATATGACATATTTAATTATAGCCAACCTTCTAAGATCAAATCAAATCTCCAAAATTTATAATCGTTAATACAAAATATTTTTATCTCCTCAAATCTCAAAACTTAATTTAATTTTATCTATTCTTAAAATTTAAATCCAATAAAAAACTTTAAAATAATCTCATCTAAAATTTTAAATTCCAAAAATTATTCTATCAAATTTTACTCCCCTATATTTTTTTTTTTTGTATAATCAACCACCGTGCACCATAATTTCTACTTACTTTCAATTAAACAATTATCTCAAAAGTTCCTCAAATTCACCAAATATTATTTAACCTCTAAATTTTTTTTCAAGGAAATATAAATCTATTTTATCAAACACTTCTTCAAGTTTTAATTGTTTAAATTCTATCATTTAAATTTTTTAATTTAAATCCAATTCCTCCAAATTTTATTTAATAACTCAATCTTAATAATTCATATTTAAATCCAATCATCTATTTTAAATCCAACCATTGCATATTCTCTTGAATAAATTTTAATTCAAATTCTCATCCTCAAAATTTGAATTTGAAACTATTCTCTCAATCATTTTCCTTTATATTTTTATTTTCCACACAATACTCAAACAATAAAATAATTATGAAATCTTCAAATTAAGATTCACTAATGCTCTGCCTCATGATATCTTAAAATTTTCAAATTTAGATTTCAAATCAAATCATATCAAAATCTTCAAATTTAAACTCCACAAAATTTAAATTGTTCAAGATACTTCAAATCTAAATTTAAATCCATAATCATAATCTCCTTTAAATTTAAAAACAAATCCAATCATATCATAATCTTCAAAAACTTATGGTTTAACAAAATCGCCAATGCTGTCATATCAAATTCTCAACTCTTTATTTAAATGAATATTTATCCATAAAATTTAAACTTCCCAATATTTAAATTCATCCAAAATATTTTAATTTAAAATTTTAAATCTATTACATTATAATCGCCTTAAAATTTTAAATTTAATAAATCTCTAGTTCATTATTTCATCATTTTTTCCCATTAAATTCAAATCTAAAATACCCTTTTTTTTAAATCACATAGAAGTTTAAGCCCCGAAGCACCAAAATTGATAATTCTCTTCTTCATCAATTGATTAACCTCCAAACCAATTTGCTAGTCGAGAAGCCTTCCTACCTTAGATCAAACTATCTTATCAAAACATAATATTATCTTTCCAACTCAGGCAACCATCAACTTATAAATATTCTATCAAACATGTCTTCTTCGTCTTGACAAGAATCTTCTCTTAGGGAGATCATCGCGCACGAGTGTTCGTTTCTCCGAGATAGAGAAAAATGAGAATAAAAAATAAGAGTTCAAAGAAAGTATGGATGATTTGAATTTTGAGGTTCAATGAGGATATTAGAAATCAAAGTAAGTTCCAATAGCAATTTTGGATTGAGATCCTAATAACCTTATCCTAACTATAGTCTCGCTCGGCACAATAACGTAGCTGAAACGATATACTTTGACCTGCATGGGCCACCCAAAAAATATGTCATGTCCTGTCCCAAAATACGTAGGACTAGAAATACGTAAGAATGCTAGCCTTATATATATGGCAACTCCAATATATAGAAAACATGACACATACGTACGCTATATTATGAATAATAATTCACAAGTGGTATATAATGTCACAAGTCACAGGCAACTAAATCTCATCCACAGCATAAGTCAATAAATAAATAAACTAAACCAATTTAGATCCAAATGATACATTCCAAATAATCCAAAATAATAGTCGGGTGGAGACAAATCCACTACCAAACTAGGATAGAAATAGAATCTAATTTTTTAAAATAAATAAACGACAGAAAAGTATCAACTCAACTACGAACCAATAGACATAAAAGTAAAGAACTCCTCGAAAGGGAATAAAGTAGTAGGTCATGATTCATGCTCCTGCAAATAGTCATGATCATCTACACCTAGAAAGGGTACCAGGTCCTCAGAGGGACATAATAAGTACACAAAGAATCAAAATGCATAAATGTAAAGCAGTAAACAAAAGAAAGGGTAACTAAACCATCTATGTGATACGTACTCGAGACATCTCGAGTGGCACATGAGCGGGGCTAGAGAAGATCCGTCATTCCACCAGACGTTCGACAGAACGCAGGGGTAAACCATATATAGAAAGAGAAGAATAATGTCCCATATGCTCACTAGTATATTCTCTCCTCCAAGTGTACCGTCCGAACCATATACGCGGTACAGCCATAATGCAATGACGTCAATAAAATCTAAGAACTAGGCCAAACACTAACTACTAACCCAAGACGCGAACTCACGTATCAATGATCAGTCGACACGCTAGTCCAAACACACACTCTCTCACTCAGACAAAAATGTGATGAACAGGTGTCAAGTCAGAAGATACCAAGTACCTAGATAATATACCTGGTAAGTCTGCTACTCTAAGACGCGTGTATACAGTAACAACTAAAACTAGGCATATGTAAACTAAATATTATAATCAAGCAGGGTGTACTTGCCTTCCGAGCCAAGCAGCGAGCACAACAAGTCTGGTCCGGAGCTCTCCACAGAAATGTCTTGAATACCTACCAATTAATTATTACACTAGTTAGACTCTAATTTTCTAGTTAAATTAGGTTATTATCTAGTTATTAATTCTACATTGGTTGCATATGCAAGTAGCTACACACCAGAATATTACTAGTCATTAAACATTGCCAAAACCATTTTTAAATCAATAATTATTAAAAATTATTAATTCTGGAATTATTATTTATTTAGTAAAAAATACTGAAACAGTTGATGTTGCATGCACAAAGTTCTATTGTGTGTCGACTATGAGTTCTAGCAATTTGACAACTAGTTTGTGCATTCAAGCTTGCCAACTTGCATAAAAAATTATTTAATATATAAAATATATTAATTAATATTCTAAAAATTATTATTTAATTTCTAAAATTTATATTTTAATAATAAAAAAATAACATCTATCAAAATTAAGTTATTATGGTTACCACATTTCCATGTATTGGTTTCGTGTCATCAATGAGTAATTTTGAACATCAAATTAGGGTCTCTCATGTATGGGGATATCATCATTCTTCATATATCATGCTTATGGGTTCCGAAAAAGGTTCTCACATGGAAAAATATATATTAAAAAGAAATTATAAAACTTACTTGATCGTGATTTCGGCGGAGCTTTTTCTTGCGACACGGACCTTTTGGAGCGCCAAACGGACTCCAAATTCCACAAAACTTGAAGGGGGTCATGAGGGATTCACATAAGATGTAAATCTATGGTTTTTAGGGTTTTTGGGGCTTCTTGTATAGTCGTGACACAGCTACTACCAGAAGCTCATGTCGGCCTCATTAGGTGGAGGCCGACCCTTCCTTTAGGGTGCGGTCGACTTCTAGGGTTGATGTTGAGATAGGAAAGGAGGGAAATTGAATTGGAGAAGGAGAGAAAGGGCTATAGTGGTCGTGGGAAGAGGATGAGAGTGGCTACAAGAGGGAGGAATGAAGTTAGGGTTAGGGTTTGTGAGGAGGAGGCTTTATATAGATGGCTATTGGGCCCATGTTTGGGTTTTAATGGGATTTATCCTATGGTTCAGATCTATGAGGTTTGGTTTAAACATTAGTGAGTGTTAGGGTGCACTTGGATCTAGTTGTTTGGATCTTGGATGGGTTTGAGTCCAAGTGCACTAGAAGGCTCCCTACCGGTGACACAACTAGGATAATTGTTGTGTTATTCTATTGTTGTGCATGTGCGAGGGTTTAAGTGTATATATATATATATATATATATATATATATATATATATATATATATAATGGGAGATGAGAGTGGGTTAGTGTACATGTCTCATGAGAATTGGTTTGAGAGTCGAGTAGGGTATTTGGGCTTGGTTGGGTTCAACTAGCCAAATAATTATAATTTTACAATATCAATGGTTGTAGATGTTTGTCAATATTTTTGGAGCATGGGGGAGATCAAATTAATACCAAACCCATGTCCCAAATGTACTAGGTACAGTCAAGGTCAATAATGTGAATTCGGTTGGAAGAAAAAATATCGTGCATTGCTCAAAATATCCAAGCCATGACAAAGTGTCCTACATATTAAAAATAATTTTAAAATTTAATTATTTAAATCTATCTAATTAAAAAAAAATTCAAATTACCCCTATTCTAAAATGAGAGGGCTTACAATAATATATATACCACTTGTGAATTATTATTCATAAATAAAGCGTACGTATGTGTTTTAGTTTCATATATTAGAGTTTTTATATACATACGGCTGGCATGCTTGCGTATACTTGGTCCTACGTATTTGGGACTGGGGCATGACATAACGTAAGCCTACCTACAAAGTTTCTTTAAGATATCTGAAGATACGCTTAACTACGCAACGATGTGATTCCTTAGGATTAGCCTAAAATCTAGCACAAAGACATACATAAAACATGATATTTGGGCGACTAGCAGTTAGGTATAACAAACTTCCAATCATACCTCGATACTTATGTATATTTGTGGGTTTACTACTTTCATCCAGGTTAAGCTTCGTTGATATTTCCATTGGAGTTCAGATAGATTTTGCGTTATCCATGTCAAACTTTTTGAGTAAATCCTTCATGTACTTAGTTTGATTATTGAACGCTCCTTGTAAATCTTGCTTGATTTGTAATCCGAGAAGAATGTTAGTTCTCCTATCATGCTCATTTTAAATTTACTCTACTTACACTTAGAAAATTCGTTATATAGCATCTCATTAGTAGATCCAAATATGATATCATCTACGTTAATTTACACTAAAAGCATAGAGTCATCAGTAGATTTAATAAACATGGTTGTATCAACTTTTCCTTTTGAAAAATTATTTTCAAGTAGAAAGGAGATAATATGCTCATACCAAGCTCGTGGGGCTTGTTAGAGTCCGTATAGAGACTTTCGTAGATTGAACACGTGGTCATGGAATTTGAAATCTTAAAAACCAGGGGGTTGTTTAACAAAAAGCTTTTTCTTTTATAAAACCATTTAGAAAAGCACTTTAAACATCTATTTGAAAAAGTTTAAAATTATAAAAACTTGCAAAAGCACATAGCATACAAATAGATTCTAGTCTAGCAACTAGAGTATAGATCTCATCATAGTCAATGACTTCCTCTTAGTTATAACCTTGAGCTACGAGACGTGCTTTTTTGTGTATGACTGAACCATTCTTATTTAATTTATTTCGAAAAACTCATTAGTACCAATGATCGGATAATCATTAGGCTTAGGAACAAGTTCCAAAATTTGATTACGTTAAAATTGGTTGAGTTCTCTTGCATAGCAGAGATCCAAAATTCATCACTAAATGCTTCTCCTACATTCTTAGGTTCAATTTGAGAAATAAAAACTAATTTTTCAATTATATCTTTATTTGAAGAGCATTTACTTACACATTTTGATACATCACCTATTACTAAGTCTTCTGATGATCTGTAGAGAATCTCAAATCTCTTGTGCAGACTTTCCAGATAGCTTGTACCGGTCGTATCTTCGGGGGATTTATTGGATATAGGTCTGACGTCTTCATCGTCACTGTCGTTAGGTACTTGATTGTTGAATTCATCGAATGTAACATTGTTTGATTCTTCAAAATTCATTGATTACTTGTTGAATACTCGATATTTCTTGCTTTTTGCAGCATAACCTAGAAAGATACCTTCATCGGCCTTGTAGTTAAACTTTCCTAGGTTATCTTTAGTATTAAGAATAAAATATTTTTAGCCAAAAAATTTGAAATAACTAATATCGAGAATTCTATTAAACCAAAGTTCATAGGAATTTTTTTTCGATATAGGTCGAATAAGCACCCTAGTCAAAATATGGCATATTGTATTTACAACTTCAACCCAAATGTATTTCGGAAAGATTATACTAATTTAACATGACTCTAGCCATGTCGTCGATAGTTTTGTTCTTCCGCTCCAAAACACCATTTTGTTTGAGAGTTCTAGGATAGGAGAATTCATGAGAAAAGCTATTTTTATTACAAAATCATTTGAAATCTTTATTTTTGAATTTACCTCTATGATCACTTCGGATGCGAGTAATCATAAAACCTTTTTTTTTTGAACCTTTTTGTAAAAAGTAACAAATTCAGAAAATATCTCATTTTTGTTTGTAAGAAATTAAATCTAGTGTATCTAGAAAAATTATCAACAATCACATATGCATAAAGCTTACTACCAAGACTGGCGATTCTACTAGGTCCAAACAAATTCATATGCAATAGTTGTAGTGGTCTAGAGGTACTTACAACGTTGATTGACTTAAAGGAAGATTTAGTAGCTTTATTCTTTTCACAGTCATCACATACCATATCTTTCTTGTAAGTAATCTCTGATAATCCTCTTACCAGCTTCTTCGTGGATAGGCTTGCAATAGTTTCTATGTTAGCATGTCTTTGACGCATATGCCATAGCCAACTGTCATCTTTATTGGCATATAGACATATGCATGCATTGTTACTGTCCTATGAAAGATATATATATATATATATATATATATATATATATATATATATATATATATATATATATATATATTATCTTCCTTAATACCTTCAAAAATAATATTACATGTACATCTTTATAGATAGAGTATTTGTCTTTTACGAAGTTAATACCATTATCGTGGTCAGCTAGATGACTAATGCTGAGTAGGTTATGTTTTAATTTTGTTACTAGACAAACATTTTTAATAACAAGATAAGGAGGAATACCTACATTACCATTACCAATGATATATCTTTTGAGGTTATTACCTAAGGAGACATATCATTCTTTCTTCATCGATAGCGTTACAAATAAGTTAGCATCACCAGTCGTATGTCGTGAAGAACCACTATCGAGAATTTACTTGCTTCTAGCATGAGAGGGTAGTTCCACCTATAAAATGAGTTGTAGATGTAACCCTTGGTACCCATTTCTGTGAGGTTCCATCTGTGTTAGTCTTTGGCACCCATGCATAAATATTCATATCCACTAATTTTTTTTGTTCTATAAAATTTAGATATATGTCCTTTCTTACCACAGTGGTGACATATAGCAGTGTTATTAGTGCTTGGTGTAGTATGATAGATATGAGTGTGTGAAGCAGTTCATTGTAGTTTATGTTGATATCTATAATGGTAAGCATAATCGTGTGTAGGTGTATGTTGTGTTCTTCGTGTATGATAGTGTGAGATATTGCATGCATGATTGTGTGAAGCATTAGGTTTGCTTGTTGATGTCCTTCTTTGTGTGTTTACTTGTTTAGCTATGTGTCTCGTGTTAGGTTGGGTAGTTGATTGTTCAACCTTTTTACCCAATATAATCTCTAATATTTTAGAGGTAGCATAAACTTTATCATATTTAGCAGTTAAAGCATCTATTCTATGAGCAACAATAGAATATTTCTTCTTTTTTGTTTCGAGTTCCTCTTTAAGTTTAGCATTTTCTTGAGAGATATTGTAATACTGTGAAGTACCTCATGAAGACTAAGCTTAAGTCTGGATATTTTATTTGAACCATTACAAGTAGAAGTATCATTTACTTCACTTAGCAAAGAGGTGAGTCTTTCTACTTCAGTCTGATAGTCTTGAATGTCTTTCCTAGCATGCTTGTATTTATTTCTAAGTTTTCTAAAATCCTCAAGTAAATATCTGAAAGAATTGCCTAGTTCATCAAAAGTAAAGTCCTCATAGGAGTTTTTTATTTGTTATCTGATTAGTCAGTTCCATGAAGCAAAGATTTTTCGTGTCTCGAAGCTTTTCTTCTTCCTCAGATTCACTTGCTTCGATTTTATTCCAGATACATGTATTCGCGTACTTCCTTGATGAAGTCCTTCGGGATGAGTGATCTTGCCAAATATTTTTTTATTGTTAGGCAGTCCCTCTTTAAGTGCCTTGTCTTCTAGAAGTTGTAGTACATAGGTTCCTCATTACTGTTGTCAATGTACTCCTTCTTTTTTGATATCTCGATCTTTAGGAATTTTTGGAAGTTCTTGGTGATTAGGGCAACTTCTTCATCTTGAGATTCTTCGTCGTCGGAGTCACAGTTGGAGACTTTCTTGTGATGTGCCTTGAATGCAATCGTCATTTCTTTCAGTATGGGATCTTTGAATTCCTTGAGATCTAGCTCGTGAGTCATCAGCTTGCCCATGAGCGCTCGAGGGTCATCGTGGTAAGATTTTTTTATTCTATGATTACAGTAGCCTTGGGATTAAAGTTCTTGGTGAGTTCTTTGAGCACCTTATGAATCTTATCGTGATTGATATACTCCTTGACAAGAGAGTTGACGATGTTGAGGAATCTTGTGAATATTTGAGTGATCGCCTCATTCTGCTTTATATTGAATGGTTCATATTCTTGTGTCAATCGACTTATTTTTTTATTCATTCACCTGTGAGATTCCTTCATGAGTGACCACAAAAAGTTTCTATACTTTGTGTGAAGTGCCACAAGTGGAGATCATGTTAAATTGAGTTCTTTCTATAACACAAAATAGAGCATTGATAGCTTTAACATCAAGACTAGTTTGCTTTTTTTCATTGTCTATGTATTTGTCATGGGACTTATTTACAAGGTTACCATCTACAGGTATTCTAGGTGGTTTCTTGTATCCATCTACTATAACAGCCCAGAGGTCAAAATTAAGTAACTTCAGATAAAAACTCATACGTGACTTCCAGTACGTGTAGTTAGTACCATGAAATATGGGTGGTCTATTTGTGGACTTGCGTTCACCATTGTTGGTGTGGATATATCTAACAAATTCCATAAATCTTTGGGAGGTTAATCTGGTAATAAGAGAACTTGCTCTGATACCAATTAAAGGACTATGATGGCACCTCTAGAGGGGGGAATAGAGTGTATCAGAATAATCTATCCAATTAAAATTTTATCCAAAGTAAAGGTAGTTAACTACTAACAGTAATGAGCAAGAAAGATATATAAAGTAGTAAGGGTAAGAGTAAGCAAACACAAACACCAAGAATTTATCCTGATTTACCTTTGAGAGGACAAGTTCAGGAACTAAAACTCTTGCTCGGAGTTATATCCACTATAATCACCAATAGTGAATCACAAACTTTGATCCAAAGGCTTGCCAATTCTTTACAACCACAAGCTTTGATACGAAGGCTTGCAACTTCATAGCAAGAGAGAGAAAACTTGTTGAGCAAAGCTCCTACAACTCTGATAGACTTGTAGACCGAGATCGTACTAGGCACTTAGAAGGTTAGGTAGTTGATCATGGAGATAGGAAGGATAAGAATCAGGGTATAGCTCACTAGAAGATAGAAAGATGAAAAGAAGATAGTGAGTTGGATGATTTAAAATGTAAAAAATCTATGCCTATTTATAGGTTGTTACCGAACATAATTCTGCCAGAATTTGGTATAGGATATTAAAAATTTTGAACGATGGGGCCATAAAATCATGGATTTCACAACTTTTATATTTCCAACTGACCGAGTTAGATCATAATTTGGTTAGAATTTTGTTCTTGTTTGGATGGTTCATTTTGGCAGGATTTTGGTTTTATATGTGGCCAGTTTGGGTTTGTATATGGTGGATAGGTTTAAGGCTCATTTGAGTGGACTTGAATTATGCCAGTGCGACTCAATGTACATCAGTCCTAGACTCAAAATAAAGTAAAAGATTACATAGAAGAATTACACAAAGATGTAGTACAAACAATAATTATCATAATATTATTGAGTCTTCAGTTGTATCATATTGCGACATATCGAGACATGGTTTAGTTAACTATCAAAATTAAGTTGACTGAGACCGAATGGGCCAACAAGGGTGACGCTTGCCATTTTATCACTTTGCTTCCAAGGGCAAGCCCGAGACGTACTACCAACGAACCGGTCATGGTTTAGGGTATGTCACACCTCTTACAACTCATAAAGATTCAGAGAAAGAGGACAAGCTGCAATCTCTCTCTTTGCAGTCTTTCTATTGGGACTCTGAAACTAGCATCAAAGATATGCTTAAACAAAAATTATCTATCAATAGGGTGTAGCCGACCTAGAAGAAGAAAATGAATACCCGATTGAGTTCTTTGACGTAGAACTGTGGGCTCAAAAACTTGAAGTACAATGGTAATTATGGTTCAAGCAAGAGAACCTCCTACTCAAGATGAGGTGGTATAAATTGATATGGGCAATGACTCTCCTTCTAAACCCATTTTTATCAGTAAAAACTCTCCACAGAAGAGCGTGAATTTCTTATCCAGCTGTTAAGGGAAAACATCAAAATCTTTGCATGGAGCTATGAAGATATGCCTGGCTTTAATCCTCAAATCGTAATGCACAAGCTCAATATTCTGCCGAACGCTAAGCCAGTAAAGCAACAACAATGGCGGTTCCGTTCGGACATTATGGACACCATTGAATCTGAAGTGAATAAACTGATAGCAAGCGACTTTATTCGCGAAGAGCAACATCCAGATTGGGTAGCTAATATTGTTCCCATAATAAAAAATAATAAAATTGGTGTCTGTATAGACTTTTGTGATCTGAATACCGCTTGCCCGAAGGATAAATTTCCCCTTTCAATCACAAACGTGATGATTAACAACACTTGTGGTTTTGAGCGTATGTCCTTCATGGATGGGTTCTCAGGCTATAATCAAATCAAGATATTTCCAGGTGATGAGAAGAAGACATCATTCCCATCAACTATAGTAGTATAGTGTTATACAGTAATGCCTTTCAGGTTGAAGAATGCAGGTATGACATATCAGCAAGTAATGAACACCTTCTTCCGTGAACACCTGCGAAAGACATTCGAGTGTTATGTTGATGGCATTGCTATTAAGAGCCATTTCTAGAAGGACCACCTCCATGACTTAAAGACTGTTACCCTCACATTTTCAATTAAGGGTAGTTTGATAATTGACACGGGTATTTTAATTTTAGGATGTATTGTATTTAAATATTGTGCATGTGTATTAATTATTTTTTTATATTATTTATTAATTGCTAGTTGTAGATTTATTCTAGACTTGTGTAGTGGACCTAACCAATTTATTAGTTGCATGAACCCAATATTTTAGTTTAGATTAGATTGAGCCCATTTAATTAGGCCCATGGTTTAGGGGGTTGGATTAATTAGCAAAATTATTATACTAGAACCTTCCCTCCTTAATTATTTCTTCATAAGAGGCCCCAAGGGATAATTGAGACATTTCACATTGCATGGAGAGGATGTACATGGCCGGCCCTAGTAGGAGGAGAGAGAGTGCTCTCATTTTATTTTATTTCCAATTCTTTTAGATTTACATTTTTCCTCTTCCAATTTCCTTTATTTCTTCATCATTCCTCCACTAATTCTTCACAAATTCTTTCCCTAATTCTTCATTGAGACTTCTACATCAAGAATCTACAAGAAGAAAGCAAGAAACAAGGAGGAGGAGGCCAAGATCTACTAGGAGAGGAGCTACTTTGTATTTGAAGACTTTTCATTGGAAATCCATCTCCCAATAGGTATATTTTAGTTTTTACCTTCTAATAGACTCTAGATCTAAGATTTAACATAAGAAATTAACCCACATGCATAGGCTACCCATAGAAATTAGTTTTAGGTTCATCGGAGACCTACGGTGGAAGTTATGTGCTTTTTGGTGCCAATTTTGGGAGAATTTCGAGATTGGCACATATAGTATTTGTCATTGTGACTAGTGTCGTATCTACAATTGGGTACGTATAGGTCGTATCTCATCAGTTTGATAAAACAGATTTATTTTGGAGGTTTTCCTCCGACACGGGGACTTGTACATATCACATTGTGACACAGACATGTAGATATTCTACTTACTATACGTATTGCTCATAATTAGTGTATTAGACTTATTCGTGTCCTCTGAGATAAGTTTTGATGTATGTTGGATCCGTATCACAAGCGTATCATAGAATTAGTGTGATACGGGTGCGGTGCACTCCACGTGTTTGATGTTTTGCCTTAAATTCTATACGTACATATGTATTTATATATCTAGATGATATGTATGTGATATATATATATGTATATAGTAGTGTATATGAGTTTGTGTGTATGCGTGTGTCTATGTATGTATATACTAGAGTGTATAGTGATATATATATATATATATGTGTGTGTGTGTGTGTGTTTTTGGATTTATGTATGTAAGAGTGTAGGTGTATATATATCTAGCTATAGGTAGTTATGTTTATATATGTATATGTTTATATATATATATATATATATATATATATATATATATATATATATATTCATATTCATAGGGGGTTTTATGTGTTTGTGTTGTGAGTAGTGTATGCACAATATTGTGTTATTTTATGTTTGTGTTGGTGTGTGAGAGGGTGAGTGAGCAGTCGGGCTACTGCATTTAGCAGCGAGTAGAGGAGCTAGCAGTTTCAGCAGGGAGAGGCTCAGCAGCAAACAATTGAACAATGTCAAGAGGCTCAGCAGCAATCAAGAGAGCAATGTCAAGAGGCTCAGCAGCAAACAACTGAGCAATATCAAGAGGCTCAATAGCAATCAAGAGAGCAATGTCAAGAGGCTCAGCAGGAATCAACTGAGCAATGTCGAGAGAGCAACATACAGTGCAGTCTCGGGCTGTAGTACAATATTGCATTGAACACAGTGTGCAACAACATAGCAGCAGCTAGTGTAGAGCTCATGCACACTTGAGCAGCAGCGTGCTACAACAGTCAAGAACCAGATAGTGCAGTAGCCATCAACTACAGTATGAGCACAGCGGGAACCCATTCCAATGCAGCCTCAAGCATCAATTCAACGGTGAGAATTCGTGCAACAAAGAGTCATTAATATTAGGTATCAGCTCAGTATACAGCTTGAGTCATTCAGTGCAGCACAGTATCGGTAAGGGGGAGCATAGCACGAGCAGTGCACATCAAAGAGCACTGAACAACAGTAGCAACAGGATCGGGCGTCCATTAGCAGTGAGTCTCAGCAGTATAGAAGAGGATTACTGTGCAGTCGGGTAATGCACAGTCTACTATACAGTATCAAAAATATCAGGTAACTGAAGTATCTGCAGCAAGTGAGCATCAGTGCTCTGCACAGCGAGGAGGTACAGTCCCCAGCTTCAATGTTCATTGTAGGAGGGAAGACTCGGGGAGCTACTATATTCTGTAGATAAGGGAGCTCGTGCATCAAGATATGCACAGCAGTATCAGTATCTTCACAGTGATGATAGTCTACTATGCAGTATCAGTCAGGTACATTCTGTTCAGTTTCAGTCCCTGGATATATTGGTTTCAGTACTGTGCAATGCTGCACAGTATTAGCAGTGTCATTTCTGTGCAGGTTTTTATGCATAGTTTTATGTAGGTTGTCAGCTCAGTTTTAGTCGTTATCTTGGGTTTGGGTTATCAAGGTTTCAGTTTCAGTGAGTGTGGGTTTAGCAAGTGTGGGTTTAGTAAGGTATTGAGGTTTCACTTGCGTTTGAGTATTCAAGGTATTAGAAGATGGTTAGTTAGTATTTAAGGTTATTGGTTTCAGTCGATTTCAGTGAGTAGTAGTTGTATTGATTAAATGGTTAGTCTTGAGCATTGATTATATTTAGTTTTATATTATATTGATATATATATATTATATTGTTGGTTTATATAGTTAGTATTAGCTTGGGGTATTTATATATATTGTGTATTAGCTATATATTAAGTATTTTGGATTACCTTTGGATACCAAGGTAATACCAAGGTATTGGGTCAATTCCCAAGGTATTGAGTTTAGGTATCGACATAGGTGTGATACACATTGGTACAAGGCCGAGGTATCATATTTCATTTGTATTGATATAGTATTATAATTAATGACTTGTATATATATCCAAAATATTATTTTTATATAAATGAACTTGCGTATCTTAGGATACGACTTTTTGAGTGTCTTGTAGTATCTTAGCTTAGCTAGTATAGCTTAGTTTCATAATGCATTGACTTAGTGACTTAGTATTAGACTCTTGCAACCTAGATTTCATTGGTTTGACTTAGAAATAGTCTTGTGACCAAGATATTAACTAGTTTAACTTAAATTTATTCCAACACCTTGTATTGATACAATATTTTATATATAGGTTTGTGTGACACCAGTTGGGACACAGTTTGACATTCATTTCTTGGACGACAGGCGAGTACATTCTCTATTAGTTTTCTTTATTTGATATCTACTATGATTCTGGTTTATAGCATTGTTTTACATGATTCATTGACACTTGGATACACGAATTAGTATTACATGGATCCACTTTCTTATGACACGTATATTATACTTGTCTGGCCTCTACTTCTGGACTCATTACTGGTATCACATCAGGACTCACCTACTGGAATCACCTATTTTATCTGGCTGGACTCATATTTAATTTGCATGTCAAAATTGGTTTCATTTATACTAGTCGGGCAGGGAAATACTCGAGTAGACATGTAAATATTCATAAAATCTAGAATTACCCCTCTGGTCTAATCTGGAATGATAGCAGCCGCACACCAAGTGTACGGTGAGCCGTACTTATCCCTAGCTGTTTACATGTCAAAAGCGGTATTTTGAAACACACTAGTTTGCTGGCTTCACATTACACTTGCTGGACTCACATCACACTTGCTGGACTCACTTCATACTTGTTTAGTTTAGTTCTTCTCTATTTACAGTCTTTATTGCCATGCTCTCTGGCTCACCATATTTACCTTTATTGCACTTTATATAGATGTTATTTATTTCAGTCTCTGATTCATTCTCTTTTCTGCTCATCCAGTATTACTTACTATAAGTCTTCATAGTCTTTGTCAATTAATTGGAATTACTAGCAGAGGTGTACTTCGTTCCAATCCTGACTGGATATATTTTTCCAGATGACTGGATATATTTTGTTTACTAGCAGAGGTGTACTTCGTTCCAATTCTGCTGGGGATCGAACCCAGAATCTTGGGTTCCGTATAAAATAAGGCTTCAGAGCTGTTTGGCATAAAGTAGAGCGTCAGAGCTGTACGTGTAAAACAGAGCTTCAGAGCTGTTTGGCGTAAAGGAGAGCGTCAGAGCTGTACGCGTAAAACAGAGCTTCAGAGATGTTTAGCGTAAAGTAGAGCTTCAAAGTTGTCCGCGTAAAATAGGACTTCAGTGCTGTTTGGCATAAAGTAGAGCTTCAGAGCTGCCCGTGTAAAATAGGGCTTCAAAGCTATTTGGCGTAAAATAGAGCATCAAAGTTGTCCGCGTAAAGCAGTGCTTCAAGGCTGTTTTGGCATAAAATGTTGCTATATCTTCCTGCGTAAAGTTTAAGATACGTTTGTTTTTAATGCAGCGTAAAGTTGTACGAAAAACTCTTCGTATTCCTCGGATGAATTTGTCAGACAAATCAGTGAACCTGACTCCTGACAAAAGTACTACACGATGATCGAGATGACGACTTTGATGATGATTTTTGTACAAAGATCCAGGTTGTCGTTTAGTGACATATTCTTGATATAAGTCATTTTTACGCATTCAAAGAATACGCTGCCTATTCTACATGGGCAGAAATGAGTTTTTACGCTCAAGATAAGACGAAATCAGATGCCACGTCAAAACCTGTTTTTTGTACAGAGCTCGAGACATATCTCTACATTTAATGCACGAAATAGAGGCATATCTCTGCATTTAATGTACGAGATTTTATTCTATTTTTTAAATTTTGTCATGATTGGGAAAGCTAAAACTATGGCTAATACGCTCATATCACCATCCTTGTATTTTATGCCAACCAGGCTATTTTCAACTATAGGATTTCACCGTATGCTATCTCCTCGAAATATGCCAACTCGGCTATATTCGTAAAGGTACGTGATAAGACTATTTTGCCCAGAATACGCTCAAGACCTCAGTCGTGAAGTATAATTGGCTATTTTATACTGGTTATCTATTATTCATGAATCATCAAGTTTTACGCAGAGTTTGGCCTTTTACGCCAACAAAACAGTTATTTGGCTTTTACGCCAACCATCTTTACGTAGGGGCAGTTACCTACGTGGCTTGCATGCCATGATCTTCGAGAAGCAGTTATACACATACTCAGAAGACTATGGGAACGTGGGTAGCAGTTATCATAACCACAGCGTAAAAGATGCAATCTTCTTGACAGTTTAGTCTTTTACGCCAACAAGACAGCTACTTGGCTTTTACGCCAACCTGGCAGTTATTCGATTGATCTCTATAAATAGAGACCCCTGGTCATAGGATAAAAAAGAACGGGAGAAGGCATAATCAGAGATCAGAGAGAAAAGAGAGCACAGACAGAGAGTTTTGGCTTACAACTTTGGCAACAGGAATTCTATCCTACTTGCAACTCTTGAAGCTTCTTCTATATCACTTCTTCATCATCATGTGGTCCAAGGAACAAAGTGATCAACCGTAGATCAGACTTCTATAGTAATACTTTCCCAGAATTATTTTATTGTATTTAACATCCTTGTATAGGATTAATTGTTCTCTTTTCTTGTTTGTAAGCAAAAAAAAGGTTTCGTATAAACCTCTTCTTCATTTGTTTATCCAAACAAAGATGGCGACTCTGTTGGAAATGACTTTCTCCTCTGACGAGAAAGCAATTTCTCAACACGATGCTGTATCCATCGGATCGACGAAGAAGTCTTTGGTCGTCCAGTTCGACCAATCTGCTTATGAAGACATGCTTCGTGCAGGGGGTAGCTCCCATTCCTCCTCTGTCCAGAACAACATGAAGCTGCGTAAAGTATGGATGCCTAAGACGTCCTCTACGCTTCCTGCAAGCTCTCACTCACTAATCAACAAGGTTGTGACAATACAGCCAATACGCCCTGTGCATAAAAATTTGTCTCCCATCTGTGACGTGGTAGACAAGACTTCTGGCAATACCCCAGTGCCAATCCAGAAGTTTCAAACATGCCCTGTGCATAAAACTTTGTCTCCCGTTTGTAACATGGTAGACAAGACTTCTGGCAATGCCTCAGTGCCAATCCAGAAGTCTCAGACACGCCCTCCGCGTAAAACTTTGTCTCCCGTTTGTGACGTGGTAGACAAAATTTCTGACAATGTCTCAGTGCCAATCCAAAAATTTTAAACACGCCCTGTGCGTAAAATTATATCTCCCGTCTATGATGAGGCAGATGTACCCTTTGATCACATCAAAGGAAAATAAGCGACGAATCTTTCAACCTCTAAGATTTTACGCCCATAAGAGAAAAAAGTTTCCACTTTACAGATTACGCAAACTTTCCCTGTTTTACGTGAACCTATACAATTATCCAAATTATGCCAGGATAGGTCTGTCCACGTAAAGAAGACTCATTTCATGGGAAGATACGCTCCTCAGACAGATGATGGATTATATGCTACTCATATGGGTAAACTGTTGTATTCCTATGGCAGAGAAAGGGTTATGATTCCTAATCTACACCTTCCTACTGATGTAAAAAGGCAGAATAAGCCTTCTTCTTCTTCTGGTAATCATGATTTGCATAATTTCTTGATCCAGAAATGCAAATACAGGGGATCTCCTAATATGTCTATTATACCCTCTAGAGAATATTGTTGTAATAGTCATAAGGTTGTAATTAACTGTTGCTGTTCTAAAGCAAAACGGTCAGTTTTTGACTGATTGGACTATTCTTTGTCATTACAGGAAGAAGAACCAGACAATGACATGTCTGGGGGTAGTCTCCCTCGACAAAATAGAGCAGCATCTAAAGCTGGAGGTAGAATTCCCTCTGAGTTCGAAGATGATGCAACTATGACCATCTTCCCTAAGGACCGTATGACTCAGGTATCGGAAGCCTGAAAGCCAATATGGACTTTCTCCTTCAATGAGGATGACATTATTGAAATCTTCAATATATTGATAAAGGAAAATAAGCTTCGGCTACCCAACATCAGATGCCCTGAAAAGGCTGGCAAGGTCGATGACCCAGAATATTATCTCTTTTATCGGTACATTCATCACCCTACAAAGGCATGCTATGTAATGAAAAGGAAAATCCAGGAGTTGATCAACGCCAAAGTCATCACTTTGAATTTATAAATGAGAAGACGGTTATTGCAAATGGACCTCACTCCAATTTGGCAATTTTCCCTCTCAAGGAGTACCGGATGATGAGTCCCTAAAATCTTCCCAGTGGAACAACCTTCAGATCTATCCCCACTCAGCAAATCACTCCCCAGTGAATTTTTCGGACATGGGTTCACTGTTGTCCAAATATTTTCTCCCCCAGCTGAGTTTGCCATGTCCAACTGACCTCTGAGCAAAACTCCCAGGTTGTTGCTATCGATCAGTTCACGTCCATATTACCTCTGAACTACGTCTCTCCACTTTCTCTAAGCAGAGTAAATCTACCACCACAAAAAATATTTACGTCCATATTACCTCTGAACTACTGTCATAATATTTCTCTCAGGTTGAGTTTGTCATGTCCATATTACCTCTGAGCAAACCTTCCAGATTCGGCTATCGATTATCATGTCCATATTACCTCTGATATCGGTTGTCATCTCAACTTAGCACCCGTACTTAACTCTAAGTATGTCAGTGGTGTTAGTTCCATAAAAACTGCCACATTCATATTACCTCTGGCAGGACTTGTCTTAAACTTATTACTTGCACTCTCGTGCACAAGAAGTAATAGGTCCACCAAAAAAACTCCGGTGGGATGCCCGCAACGAAAACGAATAATTCTAGTCCACATTACCTCTCAACAGAGAAAAAGTCAGTTTATGTTCATATTACCTCTGGAATATGTCTCTCCCAATCATCATCCAGATCTGCTCGAGGTTCATCGAGTGGAATCTTGCTTGAAGTACTTACAGATAAAGGAGGGGCTAGTCCCATTATTTGTCTTGTAAAAGGTATATTGATTATTGGCGAGCTCGGCCTCGAAGGCGATATAGAAGCATTACCAATAACGATAGTTGCGGCAGTAGTCGCGGGCAAAGAATCTCCAGCTCTTTCAGCTGGGACTGTGGAGGCTCCTTCTTTAAAAGGCAAAGGATCCCTAATCAAAGAATTATCCCTAACAGGGGAAACAATAGGTTCACTCCTGGAAGAGGCCCCTTTGGTGGAAGTACTTTTAGGACCTTTGGTAGTCTGCTTCTTCTTACGAGGGGAAGCCTTTTTCTGAGTAGAAGCCTTTCGTTTATTGGAAAAAATGAGAGGCTCTGCTGGTGGAGCTATTACGCCTCTCGGTAAAATCAACAAATAATTATCTGCACAAGTAGCTTCATCACCTTCGTCAGAGGAGACAGATGGTATCTCCTCTCTTCTAGTGGACTTATGGGAGGGCATTCTGAAACTTCCATATACATCAAAATCAAGATGGAAGGTATTGATGGAAACATAAAACTGTGTGTATGAATAAAGAATGCGCAATTCCATGGAGAGAGAAGTCACGGGAACAGCAAAGGTTGCTCCAATATAACCCATGATAAAATAATGCCATCGTCTAGCTCCATCAATAAGTCCACCTTTGAATTTAAAGCTGGTGATAGGATTTCCCACGTTCAACTGATCATATCCAAATTGCCTGGCGAAATGGCTAGGCAGATATGGCTCCAGGTAGCAATGGTCCTCACTTCTATACAGTAGGAAGAAAGGTCTAATGCAGACAAACCAGTAAAAGGCTTCAGAAGAAAGAATAGACTTCCCCTGACCTATATCATAGAGTTTAGCCCCCTTCTGATTGATATATACGGGGGGAACGGTGTAGAAGAACTTCCAACTATGGGCAAAATTTAGTGCTAGTCGACAATCTATGACGCTAGTCACATTCCAAAAATAATTCTTATAATTCAACAAGAAGTTATTGCCCGAACCACTGGCAGATCCGGGAGACATCACTCTGGTGTTGTGAAGGATTAACCATCCCATCCGATATAAGAATGGTAATTCCACTCTGGGATATCCTTCACGCTGAGTGGTATCGACCACCAGCCCATCAGTAATAGCCCTCAGGCCAGCTTGTATCCTGCATACCATGACAGGGAGCAGGCCCAATCTTGCTCTAAATACTAAACATACTACGGGCGATAGGGTATTTCGATGAATACGATCCGCAGACGCAATGCCAGGCACCACCCATCGGCGTAGCCAAATGGAAAGGAAGCAGCCACTTGAGCTTCTTTTGACAGAGGCTTTCGACAATGCCTCATATAACTGTAGGCTTTGGTTCCTACAGGATAACCCCCTTATCTCTTTATTAAGAACACAATCTGGAGCCTCTGCATCTTCAATAAGATTATCGATTGTGTTTGTATTAAGAATGCTCAGAGGGTTCAAAGGTTTGTCTTTGCTATCTACAACCTTGTCCTGCTTGGCATTTCTAACCTGATGGAAAAAGAGGTAGGATACCCATTTATTAATGTAGTCTAAATCAGAAGGCTCTCTGTAGAAGGTGGTGTATGAAAGATATTGGCTCATCAATTCTTGGTATACTGCCACTACCCGAGGGTTGGTATCCTTCAACTCTCTGTTGGTGGGGACATATTCTTTATTGGGAATGTCTCCCATGGGTAGCTTTGAGATATCAGCCATCTCTTGGAGTGCTAGGCCCAAGTCACCTATTGGAGTGGCAAAAGTCCCAGTTAGCGAGTTATATCACTCCATAAAAGCTAAGAACAAATTGGTGTTGATAGGCAGCCCAACACTAGTAGCACTCATAGCCTCAAATAAGTTAATACTTTCTAGCTCTACTTGAAAGTGCTTCAGGACCCATGCAGTTAAACTGGCCCATCGAAGATTATGGGGGTTAAGCCATCCACTTGTGCGAGGGTTAACCCTGGGATATACTCCTCTCTGCTCTATGAATTCATTGTAGAAAGTTACCATTTGAAATGGCTGGATCAAAGAGGAGTCCTCACTAGTGACGCTGCCTGGCAGTAATCCTCTGAAGGACATAATAGGGCCTGAGGGACTACTTACAAAGGATCCTTGGTTTAATCTTTTCTTATAAAAGATCTTCCTTGGCTGCCCATGAAGATCAGTAGTCAGAGTCCAAGCTATTCTTCTGGGATGTGTGGCATGGAAGAAGGCAGAAATGGGGTAATCTCTGGACATCTTCGGCAGGGACATAATAGTGCCCTCGACAGAAAATACCCAATCTTCCTTCTTGGGCTTCGTTTGGGATTGCTTATAAATAACATCCCCAAATAAGAAAGCTGGTTTCTTATACTCGATTACATCTATATATGTCAAGGGTTCCCCGCTGATCATACTTAGCTACATTCTTTCTCCTTGGGCCGAGATCAGAGTTCCCTTTTCTTGAGGATACTCGTTTCCAGAGATGGGGAAAATCACATGGGACAAGTCCTCCAAGTAGTTGGAATTTAACATTCTAGCAGCAGAGCCGATTACTTCAGCCAGAGGGAGGATCTGTAGGTCCACTGTAAAAAAGTAAGAGAATAAGTTTTTTTTTACGCTGGAATTTACTTCCAGTGCGTAAAACATAAGATGCTATATTTTTGTAGTATACGCCAAATTTAACAATCTGAGTTTTTATGCCAGATTGTAAAATATGGAGTTTTACGCTGGAATTTACTCCCAGTACGTAAACTGCAAGGTTTGTAGTATACGCCAACAGTCTGAGTTTTACGCCAGATTATCAAATATGGAGTTTTATGCTAGAATTTACTTCCAGTGCATAAAACGCAAGGTTTGCAGTATACGCTAAAACCTAACAGTCTGAGTTTTATGCCAGATTATAAAATATGGAGTTTTACGCTAGAATTTACTTCCAGTGCATAAAACGCAAAGTTTGCAGTATACGCCAAAACCTAACAGTCTGAGTTTTACTCCAGATTGTAAAATATGGAGTTTTATGCTGGAATTTACATTCAGTGCGTAAATTGCAAGGTTTGTAGTATACGCCAAAATCTAACAGTCTGAGTTTTTAGGCAAGACTATAAAATATAGAGTTTTACGCTGACACATTAAAATATGGGCGTATTTGCGCATACACGTATAACGTGTGCGAAGGGATTTTATTTCTCTCAAAGTTTCACATGTGATGCCCGGTGCAAAGCTAGACGGCGAAGCACTTCGTTCAGAACGAGATTCGCTTGGCCTAGTAGGAGTCACTCGTGCTTGAGCAGAGGAGCGAGATGATGAAGCAACTTTCTTTTCCTTAGCGGCGGAGGTCTGTTTTGGTGCCATGGCGAATCTGAGGTTTTTCAGAAAAAGACGAAGGGTTTTTCAAAAAGAGATGAAGGATTTTTTTCTCTCATGACCTAGGCCTATTTATAGAATTCAAACGACTCTCCGAATCCTTAACCAAATCCGATTTTATCATAGTCGGTTAGGATTTGGGACCACGTCAGCCGATCATTTGAAAAGGAAGACAGATAGTCATGCTGCGTAACGGATCCCTGATTTTATGCTCAGATTTTACGCGCAGAGCAAAGATCTATGATTTTACGCTCAGATGCTACAGATCTATGATTTTATGCGCAGAGCAAGAATCTATGATTTTACGCTCAGAAGCTACAGATCTATGATTTTACTTTCAGAAGCTACAGATATTTAATTTTACGCTCAGAAGCTACGGATCTATAATTTTACGCTCAGAAGCTACGGATCTACGATTTTACACTCAGAAGCTACAGATCTATGATTTTACGCTCAAAAGCTACGGATCTATGATTTTACGCTCAAAAGCTACGGATCTACGATTTTATGCTCAGAAGCTACGGATCTATGATTTTACGCTCAGAAGCTACAGATCTATGATTTTATGCGCAGAGCAAGGATCTACGATTTTATGCTCAGAAGCTACGAATCTATAATTTTATGCTCAGATGCTATGGATCTATGATTTTACGCGCATCTTAAGTTTTGCGGGACAGATCAGTTAGCAGAATACGTGTATATATTGATAATCTGAGTTTTACGCTCGTAAAAGCCAGTTACAAGAGTTTACGCAGAAAATGCTCTTTTTATCTGAGTTTGCAAACAGACGGCGAGTATTCAGTAACTTCTCTTCTTCTTCAATCAAGAGGACTTCCCTGAAAATGTCTGTCTTCACTGGAGATGACTTTTCTTCCTTGGCCATTGATAGTTCATTCGAAGTTTAGCCAGAATCTTCTACATCTAGTTAAGGGATGGCCTGTTCGGCAGATATTTCTTGCCCTGTCTCGAGAATCTTTCGAGAAGCCATTTTTTGAAGATGATGTTCTGAACAGATGTTCTTCATATTTATGAAAGAGAAATGATGGTTCAAAATTCTATGTGACTCCTCGTCCAAAAATAGTATGACAATTAGATTTTCAAGACAATTTAAAGCTAAAAGAGTTTTTACGTATCTTCCTTTATGCGTCAAAGTTGGAACGTGACTGGAAGCATATTTTTCAGAGTTAGCGTAAAAATTACTCAAGATTGTTGAAGCTGCATTATCAGACTTTCTCATAGCAACATGGCAAATCAATAGTGCGTAAAAAAAGACAAGTTTATTAATCATGATTACATATGATGGAAATCCATTTTTTACAAAAGATTTTTTTATTAATATTCAAGATCACGATTACGTATGACGGGAATCTATTACGCTAGGTTCTCGTCTGATGGAGATCTTTATTTCGTCTTCTACAACACTTCTTCGGCCAGGTGCCAAGAAAATGGTGAATGGAGGGAGGATACAAAACTGGGCCTGTTTAAATTATTCAAGCCCACCCCCCATACGTCATCGGCGGCCATGCTTAGAATTGTGTTTGGGATTCAGACCCAATACAATACTGGAAGACACGGCCAAGCTGCACCCCAGGATCCAGCTTCATAATAGGGGAAAATACAGCTAGCAAGCTGTGTGGTCTAATGCGACCCTTCCTCTCTCTTTGACGAATCGCCATATAAAATCGCTGATTATCTCGAGCAAAGGAAGCTATGATATCCTTCTATGGTCCATCATTGCAGAGAATATTTGTTCAAAGACGTCTCTTTTTACGGCTCCTTACATGCTGAAAGAGCATAATCTTCTTCTTTCTCGGTTCAGCCCAATGAATCTCAGCAGCCATCTTTGTGGTTAAGGGAGTATGGAAAAACAAGTTTATTTGCTTGCCCCTATATAGGCAGAAGAGAACATATAAATCCCAACAACTTCTTAAAATATCGCCAAAAAATCAGCCTCGAAGAACGAGTCAAATTTGACCATTTTATGCTTCATTCAAAGTATTTCAAATTACGAGGAATTTAAAAACTTTGAAGGGGGTCTTGTAGAAGCATGAAATACGCTGGGGAATTGTACGCGTATTATACTGTCAAAACCCCCAACATACATAAAGTCCGCATAAAAGAAATCTTTGAGGCTGTGTGGCATAAAATATGGCTTCAGAATTGTCCGTGTAAAACAGAGCTTCAGAGCTGTATGGTATAAAATATGGCTCCAGAACTGCCCGCGTAAAATAGGGCTTCAGAGCTGCCCGCGTAAACCAGAGCTTCAGAGCTGTTTGGCGTAAAGTAGAGCTTCAGAACTGTCCGCGTAAAATAGAGCTTCAGAGCTGTTTGGCGTAAAGTAGAGCTTCAGAGCTGTCTGCGTAAAACAGGACTTTAGAGCTGTATGGCGTGAAGTAGAGCTTCAGAGCAGTCCGCGTAAAGCAGTGCTTCAAGGCTGTTTTGGCGTAAAAGGTTACTATACCTTTCGGCGTAAAGTTTAAAATACGTTTGTTTTTAATGCAGCGTAAATTTGTACGAGGAACTCTTCGTATTCCTCGGATAAATTTGTCAGAGAAATCAGTGAACCTGACTCCTGACAAAAGTACTGTACGATGATCGAGAGGACGAATGTGATGATAATTTTGCACAGAGATCCAGGTTGTCGTTTAGTGACATATTCTTGATACAAGTCGTTTTTACGCATTCAAAGAATACGCTGCCTATTCTACATGGGCAGAAATGAGTTTTTACGCTCAAGATAAGACGAAATCAGATGCCACGTCAAAAGCTATTTCTCGCACAGAGCTCGAGGCATATCTCTGCATTTAATGCACGAGATGGAGGCATATCTCTGCATTTAATGCACGAGATTTTGGTTCTATTTTTAAATTTTGTCATAACTGGAAAAGCTAAAACTGTGGCTAATACGCTCACATTACCATCCTTGTATTTTATGCCAACCAGGCTATTTTCAACTATAGGAGTATGCCGTATGCTATCTCCTCAAAATATGCCAACTCGGCTATATTTGTATAGGTACGTGATAAGGCTATTTAGTCCAGAATACGCTCAAGACCTCAGTCGTGACGGATAATTAGCTATTTTATGCTGGTTATCTATTATTCATGAATCATCAATTTTTTTGCAGAGTTTGGTTTTACGCCAACCATCTTTACGCAAGGTACAGTTACCTATGTGGCTTGCATGTCATGATCTTCGAGAAGCAGTTATATGCGTTACCTTATAATGGGACACGTGTCATATGCAGATTCAGAAGATTATTCGAACGTGGGTACCAGTTGTTATAACCGCCACGTAAAAGATGCAACTTTCTTCACAGTTTGGCCTTTTACGCCAACAAGATAGTTATTTGGCTTTGACGCCAACTAGACAGTTATTTGATTGATCTCTATAAATAGAGATCCCTGGTCACAGGGTAAGGGACAACCGGAGAACCGCGGAGGGAGAGATCAGAGAGAGAGAGAGCACAGACAGAGAGTGTTGGTTGACAACTTTGACAACGAGAATTCAATCCCACTTTCAACCTTTGAAGCTTCTTCTTCTATAGCACTTCTTTATCATCGTGTGGTCCAAGGAACAAAGTGATCGATCGCAGATCAGACTTCTATAACAATACTTCCCTAGAATCATTTTATTGTACTTAATATCCTCGTATAGGATTATTTGTACTTTTCTCTTTTCTCGTTTGTAAGCAAAAGTTTCATATAAACATTTGTTTATCCAAACAAAAATGGCGACTCTGCTGGGGACCATCCATCGGCATAGCCAAATAGGAAGGAAGCCAGCCAGTTGAGCTTCTTTTGACAGAGGCTTTCGGCAATGCCTCATATAACTGTAGGCTTTGGTTCCTGCAGGATAACCCCTTATCTCTTTATTGAGAACACAATCTTGAGGCTCTGCATCTTCAATAAAATCATCGATTGTGTTGGCAATAAGTATGCTCAAAGGGTTCAAAGGTTTGTCTTTGCTATCTACAATCTTGTCCTGCTTGGCATTTCTAGCCTGATGGAAGAAGAGGTAGGATACCCATTTATTAATATAGGCTAAATCAGAAGGCTCTCTGTAGAAAGTTGTGCATGCAAGATAGTGGCTCATCAGCTCTTGGTATACAGCCACTACCCAAGGGTTGGTATCCTTCAACTCTCTGTTGGTGGGGACGTATTCTTCATAAAGAATGTCTCACATTGGCAACTTTGAGATATTTGTTATCTCATGAAGGGCTAGGCCCAACTAACCTATCGGAGTGGCGAAAGTCCCAGTTAGCGAGTTATATCGCTCCATCAAATCCAAAAACAAATTGGTGTTGATAGGCAGCCCAATACTAGTAGCACTGACAGCCTCAAATAAGTTAATACTTTCTAGCTCCACTTGAAAGTGCTTCAGGGCCCATGCAGTTAAATTGGCCCATCGAAGATTGTGGGGGTTAAGCCATCCACTTGTGCGAGGGTTAACCTTGGGATATACTCCTCCCTGCTCCATGAATTCATTACAGAAAGTTGCCATTTGAAATGGATGGATCAAAGAGGAGTCTTCACTAGGGATGCTGCCTGGTAGTAATCCTCTAAAGGGCATAATAGGGCCTGAGGGACTACTTACAAAGGATCATCGGTTTAATCCTTTCTTATAAAAGATCTTCCCTGGCTGGCCATGAATATCAGGAGTCAGAGTCCATGCTATCCTTCTGGGATGTGTGGCATGGAAGAATACAAAAATAGGGTAATCTCTGGACATCTTTGGCATATACATAATAGTGCCCTCAACAGAAAATACCCAGTCTTCCTTCTTAGGCTTTGTCTGGGATTGCTTATCAATAACATCCCCAAATAAGAAAGTTGGTTTCTTATACTCGGTTCCATCTATGTATGTCAAAGGTTCCCCACTGATCATACTCAGCAACATTCTTTCTCCTTGGGCCGAGATCAGAGTTCCCCTTTCTTGAGGATACTCGTTTCCAGAAATGGGGAAGTCACATGGGATAAGTCCTCCAAGTAGTTGGAATTCAACATTCCAGCAGCAGAGCCCATTACTTCAGCCAGAGGGGGGATCTGTAGGTCCACTGCAAAAACCAAGAGAATAAGTCAGTTTTATGCTGGAATTTACTTTCAGGGCGTAAAACGTAAAGTGCTACATTCTTGCAGTATACGCCAAAACTTGACAGTCTGAGTTTTTACGCCAGATTATAAAATATAGAGTTTTACGCTGGAATTTACTTTCAGTGCATAAAATACAAGGTTTACAGTGTACGCCAAAACCTAACAGTCTGAGTTTACGCCAGATTGTAAAATATAGAGTTTTACGCTGGAATTTACTTCCAGTGCGTAAAACGCAAGGTTTATAATATACGCCAAAACCTAACAGTCTGAGTTTTACGCCAGATTGCAAAATATGGAGTTTTATGCTGGAATTTACTTCCAGTGTGTAAAATACAAGGTTTGTAGTATACGCCAAGATTTTAACAGTCTGAGTTTTTACGCCAGATTATAAAATATAGAGTTTTACGCTGACACATTAAAATATGGGCGTATTTGCCCATACACGTATAACGTGTGCGAAGGAATTTTATTTCTCTCAAAGTTTGACCTGTGATGCCCGGTGCACAGCTAGACGGCAGAGCACTTCGTTCAGAACGAGGCCCGCTTGGCATAGTAGGAGTCGCTCGTGCTTGAGTAGAGGAGCGAGATGATGAAGCGGCTTTCTTTCCCTTAGCAGCGGAGGTCTGTTTTGGTGCCATGGCAAATATGAGGTTTTTCAAAAAGTGTAAACTCCCTCGACAAGAATTTAGTAATTTAGGATTAGTTTTGATTAATTAGATTTAAGACAAATTTTTTTAATTTTATTTATTATATATTGGTTGTGCACCTGTTCATTACAATTGATTAGGGCATCACACTAGCTGTTAACCCTAAACAAATTTCACATACCTGCCCTAGACTTGTTATACTACATTTTCTGTATTTTTAGCAACTTCCAGAAACCTTGTTTGGTGCTTCATTTTATTTTTTTCCTATTTAAATTTCTGCTCTTTACCCACCTCTGTACCCTAGTGATTTGAGGACCAATTGACACCTGTTTTGCCCAACCAAAAATACGATAATATTCTACTCTAATTGTATTACAATTATCGTATTGACACCGTAGAAAGATTATGATCCTAACAGCCTCAAAATAAATAGTAAACACCGTGCGCAGTATTTATTAAATAATAAATACGATGACCGTATCACCTGCAGAATCAGACCCTGCCCCTGCCCAGACTCACCCCACACTGTCCAAAATATTTTCCCCAGCTATTTCCCTCATTTTTGTACAATTCAGAATTACGGGAAATCAGTATCTGAAATTTGGTAAATTACGAAATTACGCAAAATACAAATTTTATGCATTTATGCAATTATTGAAAAGTTAGGGGTTTATATGCAAAATTGCATGCTAGGTGGCCTAATCCTATTGGCTAGACCATAGGTGAGTGGGACCCACCCATAACTTCCAGAAAAATCTGCTAAAAATATCCCAAAAATCCAGATTTACCAAAATATCCTCAAACTTCACCTTATTTACGAAATTGCCATTGGCCCTAAACCTATATAAACCCGACCCCCCCCCCACTCTTCAAACCCTCACAACTCCTCCCTCCGACCACCGCCGGCCGCCCAACTCCGGCCAACCCTTCGCCACCCTTCCCTCTTCCCTCCGGCCAAGCCCCACCGCCAGCGCCGCCCTGCTCCGCCGGCCACAGCCCCCGCAACCTCCCCCTTCCCTCGCTGTCCACAGCACCACCACCACTCCCATCTACCCCCAGCGCCGCCTCCGGCCACCGTGCACTGCCACCACCACCCCCACTAGACTCGCCGTCCTCCCCTCCACCGGACCACCAACCCTCACCGCCCCACGACACCTCCTCCGGCCACCCTCACCCCCACAGTGCCCCGGCCAGAATCCTGACTACACCACCACCCTCACCTCCGACCGCCCCTAGCCGCCGCCACAGCCGTCGTGGACCCCCGCGACCACCACCAACCTGACCGCCACCCTTCCCTCTCCCAAACCCGCCGTCTGCCCGGCCACCTCCGCCGCTCCTCCGCCGGCCAGAGCCCCCGCACTCCACTGTTGCTGCTGCTGCTGCTACAGCTCCTCCGGCCACCTCCGGCCAGCTCCGTCGCCGTCCTCCCGCCGGCGACACCGTGTGGGACCCCCCTTGCCAGTAGGTATAAACCCTAACCCTATAAACCTATGTATATACGTATATAGGTATATGTATATGTATATGTATATATATATGTATATATATATGATATATATATGTATATTTATATACATGTATTATATTATTATACTATATAAATACAATATATTATACTATATACATGTATATTACTATATTATATATATATATGTGTATATTTATATATGTATACTATATATTTATATATGTATATTTACATATATAAATATAACTATGTATATATATATGTATATAATACATATAATTATATATGTTATATATGTATATATATTATATATATATATATATAATATATATATCTCTAAATATATATTATGTAATAATTCACTGTGAAAATACACAGTATATATGTATACATATACTATGCATTTTGGTTTATTTATTTTATATACCTGCACTTATATTATATATATATATATATATATATATATATATATATATCTATATATATATATATATTATCTATATGTATATATATTATTATTAATATCCAGCTGGGTAATACAACTTAATTATATATATTATATTTCAATTCTTGCAAATGTTATTTCAATTCAATATTATATATTATACTATGCTGGATATTACAGCCTATCTATATGTATATTTATAGTGGTCACATATAGACCCTGATACTATTTTATATTATAATTGCTGAATAGTACAGCACTTATATACGCATTAAATTCCTGTACTGTCATTTCAATTTACCTATATTATATCTCAGTGGATATACCCTAACTATTATATTTATTATTATATCAGAGGATACACCCTGATAATATTATAATATTATATATCTATCGCAGTGGATATACCCTGCTACTATTTACCTGTATTTGTCTGTTCTTTAAATACTATATATATACTGCTATATATATACTATATCTATATACATACTATATATATATATATATATCTATATCATATATATGTATATAAGTATAAATAAATGTATACTTATTATTTGCAACCAAGATATTCATAAACACTATCTGTTGTAACAGAAACCAACTACAGCACAGCCAGTGACCCCCTGTCACCAGCACCTTCAAACCTGACTGTGAGATCAGGTTATCAACAATATCAAGGAGTAGGCAAGTATACCTTGCCAAGTTTAAATGTTTAAATCCTCAAATATTGTTCTATGCTTCTTGTTTCTGAAATTCATATACTATGAGTACCAAAGACTGCCTCTGGTACAGTCAACTAATACGTTGACGATTAGTGTAAATAACTTAGCATTACAGACTCACCAACAGCTGTGAGAGTATTTTGATATTCTCCTAGACCCTATCACGGGAACACGCAACATGGTTGCATTACATATTGGGATGCGAGCTGCGTATGTTATTAGCTACCAGTACGTGTGACCCGCATCACGGATTAGAATAACTCAGGAAATGTACGACTTGACATTTAGTTTCATTGGGATGGGGAAGATAACTAGTAGACGTATGGGACACTCCCTCCATATATGATTTATACCTTCGTACCAGTGATGGTCGATTGCAGAGTGCCCTTGAGTCAGGGGGCATACGACACATATACTAGCCAGTCGCCACGATTGGTGAATTATGTCAGCGTATGTCTAGCCATACATTCCCATGCGTACTACTGGATCTTTATTTGTATTTTCACTTAGTATGGTTAGCACCCTGTATTTATTTTCTTTATTCAGTATTTACATACATGGCATGTCATTTCCTGTATCTTGTTACGTCCCACTGAGGACCTGGTTCCCTGCCAGATCTAGACGAGGCTTTCTACCCCACTGTGTACGGCCCTGATCAGGAGGCCAGATGTGCTACTGAGGAGGAGCTCGAGGAAACGCCCTCAGAGTATGCTTGACCCTAGAGGCCTGCCACCAGGAGATGGAGATGTTTTGCTCAGATAGACACTGCTTAGTCTATCTGATTTTTCTGCGCTATTATCAGTTTTTGTAGTAGACTTGTATTCTCACCAGTTGTGTACTGTATCAGACTCAGTTTTATATATATTTTAGTACTTGTTTTTCTGATATTTTGTTGTGGATGAGATAGTTTTACCTGTTCTATACTTGTAGTATTTTAGGACAGCGTAGCACGTCCCTTTGGGTCCATCAAAGTGGATTAAGCCCATAGTGATGTGTCAGCTGGCCAGTGACACGTGGCCTAGTTCCTGACATTTTGGGACTGGGGCGTGACACGGTTTTAGTGGTGGCCCATGCAGGTCTATCTTTACATTGCTAGTGGTATGATGACATGCCCAGCAAGCCTACAATAGGATAGAAACATTAGGTCTCATCCTCACTGACAAAATTTTTTTAAATTTTTTTTATATATTTGCATCTTGCTTGATTATCAAATATATCTCCTTTGTGTTTTTTTTAATTACTCTATTTTCTTCAGAAATATGGACATACCCGGAAAACCTGCGAATAATGGGGCTGACCAAGCCACAAACACCTCGCCAAGTGTCCAAGGAACCCCGTCCAATCACCAGAATTCTGGCGAGGAGACAACACCGCAGGCGGAGACACCATTGCCTCCACCTCCAGCCTTGCCCATCCTAATGCCACAACTTGAGGGTCAACCTCAAATATTGCAGTTTCTCCAGACTATGTTGCAGAACCAGTGGCAACAGACTGAGGCCCTGAGACAGTCTCAGTGGCAGCAGATTGAAGCTCTGCGACAGACTCTGATGACGGCTTTGGAGAGAGCTACTACTCCGGCACTCGCACCTGTCCAACCAGCGGGCACAGTTCGAGGCTTCCGCCAAATGAGCCCGAGAGACTTCAAAGGCAACGAAACTCCTGAGGAGATCTCCGATTGGATCTCCAACACCGAAATGCTGCTAAAAGGATCGCAACTCACCCCCGACCTATGGATGACCGCTGTAAGGGGCCAACTTCTTGGCAACGCCCATCACTGGTGGGAATCCATAGAGCGCAGCGTCGGCAAAGACCAAACTTGGCAACAATTCTTGGAGCACTTCAACGCCAAGTACTTTCCAGCAACAGTCCAGAATGCCCTATACTCTCAATTCATGCGCCTGGAGCAGGGAAACATGACTGTCGATGCTTACGACGCGGAGTTTAGCCCACTGAGTCGTTTTGGTGCTGATCTGATCCCGAACGAGCTGAAGAAGGCTAAAATATTCCACCGTGGCCTTAACTACGAGCTCCAGAGGTACACAACAATGCAGTCAAGAATCTCCTACAACGAGGTTCTTACCGAAACGAGGGAGCAAGAAGCAATTGGCCGAGGAGCAAAACGCTCAAATCCAACCTTCCCGGCCAAGAATCAGCAAGGAGCAGGAGGACCTATACGTCGTCCCCAATATCAGACTCAGCAGACAACGGGGCCTTACCAGAAGAAGGAGCTCCCGATTTGTTACTTTTGTGGCAAAAAGGGGCATTTTATGAGAGACTGCAGAAAGAAGCTGGGATTATGCTTGCTATGTGGAGCTAGCCAACACATGGCCAAAGACTGCCCACAACGCAGAGATGCAACACCTCAGCAAGGGCAGAAGCCAGGAGCACAAGCCCAGAAGATGCTACCCTCCACATCAGGAGGATATCAGAGAGGAGCACCCTTGCCTACTCAGGAGACCCAGTTCAAGGCCAGACAACAACCTGGAGAGCAAAGACAGGGACAAGTCTTTGTGTTAGCTGCAGTTGCAGAAGAGCCTGAAGGGGAAACTATATCAGGTACCATTTTACTTGCATCATTACCTGCAACTATATTATTTGATTCTGGGGCTACTTTGTCTTTCATATCCAGTAGTTTCATAGCCATGCACAAGCTATCCACTTCCCCGCTACCCAAGTGTTGGAAAATACTTACTGGAGGAGGTATTGTTCCAGTTACCAACATTATCGAAACCTGTCCGGTAGTTGTTTGTAGTAGAGGACTAAGAGCGCGATTTTTGGTACTCCCCATGCCAAATTTCGACGTTGTCTTAGGCATGGACTGGCTAAGCCAGAACGATGCTATCTTAGACTGCCGTAAGGGTAGTGTTATCTTTAGACCCCCAGATCACCCGGAGTTCGAATATGCCCGAGGAACCATAGAGCAAGGAGTAGGCCAGACTCCTAGAGCCTACATGGCGATGGAGACAGCACTTCCATCAGTTATAGCAGAGTTCGTGGACGTATTTCCAGAAGAATTGCCAGGCCTACCGCCTGACAGAGAAGTGGAGTTCATTATTGAGCTAATTCCCGGAGCTGCACCAGTATCCTCCAATGTATACCGACTGGCGAAGAAGGAGCTTGACGAGCTGAAGCTTCAACTTGAGGAATTACAGATCAAGGGATTTGTTCGTCCTAGTGCATCACCCTGGGGAGCACCAGTGTTGTTTGTACCGAAGAAGGACGGAACATATCGTATGTGTATTGATTACAGAGCCCTCAATGCTCTAACAATCAAAAACAAGTATCCCTTGCCGAGAATTGACGACCTGTTCGATCAACTAACAGGAGCCGTGGTATTCTCGAAGATAGACTTGAGATCAGGCTATCATCAGGTCAAGGTACGCAAAGAAGACATTCCAAAGACAGCATTCAGGACTCGTTATGGTCATTACGAGTTTCTGGTGATGCCATTTGGACTGACTAATGCACCTGCTGTATTCATGAACCTGATGAACCGAGTCTTCCATCAATATCTGGACCAGTTCGTGGTAGTCTTCATCGACGACATTTGGTATACTCGAAGAGTCACGAGGAGCATGAAGAGCACTTAAGACTGGTACTAGAGACGCTGAGACGGGAGAGCCTTTATGCCAAGATGAGCAAGTGTGAATTTTTCCTTGATCGTGTTGCTTTTCTTGGGCACGTGATCACCGGAGAAGGCATCTCGGTGGACCCTGCAAAGATTTCATCTGTGGAGACATGGCCAACTCCGACCAATGTCTCAGAGGTGAGAAGCTTTCTAGGACTTGCCGGATATTACCGGAGGTTCGTAGAAAACTTTGCAAGAATCTCGGAACCGATTACTTGCCTTACCCGCAAGGAGCAGGAGTTCTTATGGACTGAAGAATGCCAGACAGCTTTTGATGAGTTGAAGAAGCGTCTGACTACAGCCCCCATTTTGACAATACCATCTGGATCCGAAGGTTTCGTCATCTATAGCGATGCATCCGGAAAAGGATTTGGTTGTGTCTTAATGCAACATGGGAAGGTTGTAGCTTATACCTCAAGACAGCTGAGGACTCATGAGAAGAATTACCCCACTCACGACCTAGAGCTTGCCGCAGTCATCTTCGCCCTGAAGCTATGGAGACACTATCTATATGGCGAACGAGTGGAGATTTTTACCGACCACAAGAGCCTAAAATATGTCTACACTCAGAAAGACTTAAATCTGAGGCAAAGACGATGGCTTGAAGTGATGATGGATTTCGAGATTGATCTACAGTACCATCCTGGGAAAGCAAATGTGGTAGCTGATGCTCTAAGCAGAAGACCCTCGGCATTCTTTATGATCACCCAACCAGATCTGTTGAGAGATCTAGCAAAGTTGGGAATAGAGGTCATTATGCCCGGACTTGACGGCCAATTATCAAACTACCAGCTGCAATCAACCTTGGTGGAAAGAATCAAAGCTGCTCTACCAACAGATGCAAGATTTCAGAGGCTTCGCCAAAGAACAGAAGCTGGAATCCAGACAGGATGTCGCATACACGAAGATGGGACTCTAAGATGTGGTGATCGTCTTTATGTTCCAAATGGAGAACTTCGTAATGAGCTGATGTCAGAAGCCCATAGCTCAACATACTCTATACATCCGGGAGGCACCAAGATGTACAAAGATCTGCGACAATATTACTGGTGGCATGGAATGAAACGGAAAATAGCACGCTTTGTGGCTAAATGCCTGGTGTGTCAGCAAGTCAAGGCTGAACATCAAAGATCTGCCGGTCTACTTCAACCCCTCCCAATACCTGAATGGAAATGGGAACACATTACGATGGACTTTGTTACGGGCTTCCCAAGAAGTCCTAGTGGTCGTAATGCTGTCTGGGTAATTGTAGACAGACTCACTAAGGCTGCTCATTTCCTACCTTTCAGAGTCGGGCAATCTACAGAAGTCTTGGCAGATATGTACATGAAGGAGATAGTGCGTCTGCATGGAGTACCAGTCAGTATAATATCTGACAGGGATACGAGGTTTACATCTTACTTTTGGCGAAGTATGCAAGAGATTCTTGGTACCCGCCTCAAGTTCAGCACCTCGTATCATCCGCAGACAGATGGCCAGTCAGAGCGCACCATCCAGACCTTAGAGGATATGCTGAGAGCCTGTATGCTTGATTTCAGCGGATCCTGGGAAGATCACTTACATCTGGTGGAATTTTCCTACAACAACAGCTATCAAGCGAGCATCCAAATGGTTCCCTTTGAAGCTTTGTATGGAAGGAAATGCCGTTCCCCAGTATGCTGGAGTGATGTTGGCGAGAGACAGATTCTGGGGTCAGAACTGATTATTCGTACGGTGGAGAAAGTAAAGAAGATCCAGGGACACCTACGAGCTGCACAAGACAGGAAGAAGCACTGGGCCAACATTCACCGACGACCTCTAGAGTTCCAAGTAGGGGAGCATGTGTTCTTAAAGATCTCACCTACTAGAGGAACTATCAGATTTGGAGGAAGAGGGAAGCTAAGTCCAAGGTACATTGGACCCTTCGATGTGCTAGATCGCGTCGGAGAAGTTGCTTACAGGCTAGCTCTACCTCAGACCTTGGAGGGAGTACATGACGTCTTCCACGTATCTCAGTTGAGGAGGTACATTCCAGACCCGAGTCATGTGCTAGACTACTCAGAGATCACTATCGGACCGAGCTTATCGTACCAGGAGGAGCCTGTAGAGATCCTGGACCGTAGCGAGAAAGTGCTGCGAGGTCAGATTATTCCTCTTGTTCGTATTGCATGGAGACATCATGCACCAGGTGAATCCACCTGGAAACGGGAAGAGGATATTCGACAGCGTTATCCTCACCTATTTTCAAACCAGGGTATGTCCAATATTTCAAATTAAAAAAAAAAAAAAATTTAATCATCTTATTTCCTTAATTAATCTTTCATTCTCATTATATGGTTGTTTTTATTTCGAGAACGAAATATTCTAAGGAGGGTAGATTGTAAACTCCCTCGACCAGAATTTAGTAATTTAGGATTAGTTTTGATTAATTAGATTTATGACAATTTTTTTTAATTTTATTTATTATATATTGATTGTGCACCTGTTCATTACAATTGATTAGGGCATCACACTAGCTGTTAACCCTAAACAAATTTCACATACCTGCCTTAGACTTGTTATACTACATTTTCTGTATTTTTAGCAACTTCCAGAAATCTTGTTTGGTGCTTCATTTTATTTTTTTTCTATTTAAATTTCTGCTCTTTACCCACCTCTGTACCCTAGTGATTTGAGGACCAATAGACACCTGTTTTGCCCAACCAAAAATACGATAATATTCTACTCTAATTGTATTACAATTATCGTATTGACACCGTAGAAAGATTATGACCCTAACAGCCTCAAAATAAATAGTAAACACCGTGCGCAGTATTTATTAAATAATAAATACGATGACCGTATCACCTGCAGAATCAGACCCTGCCCCTGCCCAGACTCACCCCACACTGTCCAAAATATTTTCCCCAGCTATTTCCCTCATTTTTGTACAATTCAGAATTACGGGAAATCAGTATCTGAAATTTGGTAAATTGCGAAATTACGCAAAATACAAATTTTATGCATTTATGCAATTATTGAAAAGTTAGGGGTTTATATGCAAAATTGCATGCTAGGTGGCCTAATCCTATTGGCTAGACCATAGGTGAGTGGGACCCACCCATAACTTCCAGAAAAATCTGCTGGAAATATCCAAAAAATCCAGATTTACCAAAATACCCTCAAACTTCACCTTATTTACGAAATTGCCATTGGCCCTAAACCTATATAAACCCGACCCCCCCCCCACTCTTCAAACCCTCACAACTCCTCCCTCCGACCACCGCCGGCCGCCCAACTCCGGCCAACCCTTCGCCACCCTCCCCTCTTCCCTCCGGCCAAGCCCCACCGCCAGCGCCGCCCTGCTCCGCCGGCCACAGCCCCGCAACCTCCCCCTTCCCTCGCTGTCCACAGCACCACCACCACTCCCATCTAACCCCAGCGCCGCCTCCGGCCACCGTGCACCGCCACCACCACCCCCACTCGACTCGCCGTCCTCCCCTCCACCGGACCACCAACCCTCACCGCCCCACGACACCTCCTCCGGCCACCCTCACCCCCACAGTGCCCCGGCCAGAATCCCGACTACACCACCACCCTCACCTCCGGCCGCCCCTAGCCGCCGCCACAGCCGTCGTGGACCCCCGCCACCACCACTAACCTGACCGCCACCCTTCCCTCTCCCAAACCCGCCGCCTGCCCGGCCACCTCCGCCGCTCCTCCGCCGGCCAGAGCCCCCGCACTCCACTGTTGCTGCTGCTGCTGCTATCTGCTACTGCTGCTGCTACAGCTCCTCCGGCCACCTCCGGCCAGCTCCATCGCCGTCCTCCCGCCGGCGACACCGAGTGGGACCCCCCTTGCCAGTAGGTATAAACCCTAACCCTATAAACCTATGTATATACGTATATAGGTATATGTATATGTATATGTATATATATATGTATATATATATGATATATATGTATATTTATATACATGTATTATATTATTATACTATATAAATACAGTATATTATACTATATACATGTATATTACTATATTATATATATATATATGTGTATATTTATATATGTATACTATATATTTATATATGTATATTTACATATATAAATATAACTATGTATATATATATGTATATAATACATATAATTATATATGTTATATATGTATATATATTATATATATGTATATAATATATATATCTCTAAATATATATTATGTAATAATTTACTGTGAAAATACACAGTATATATGTATACATATACTATGCATTTTGGTTTATTTATTTTATATACCTGCACTTATATTATATATATATATATATCTATATATATATATATTATCTATATGTATATATATTATTATTAATATCCAGCTGGGTAATACAGCTTAATTATATATATTATATTTCAATTCTTGCAAATGTCATTTCAATTCAATATTATATATTATACTATGCTGGATATTACAGCCTATCTATATGTATATTTACAGTGGTCACATATAGACCCTGATACTATTTTATATTATAATTCCTGAATAGTACAGCACTTATATACGCATTAAATTCCTGTACTGTCATTTTAATTTACCTATATTATATCTCAGTGGATATACCCTGACTATTATATTTATTATTATATCATAGGATACACCCTGATAATATTATAATAATATATATCTATCGCAGTGGATATACCCTGCTACTATTTACCTGCATTTGTCTGTTCTTTAAATACTATATATATACTGCTATATATATACTATATCTATATACATACTATATATATATATCTATATCATATATATGTATATAAGTATAGATAAATGTATACTTATTATTTGCAACCAAGATATTCACAAACACTATCTGTTGTAACAGAAACCAACTACAGCACAGCCAGTGACCCCCTGTCACCAGCACCTTCAAACCTGACTGTGAGATCAGGTTATCAACAATATCAAGGAGTAGGCAAGTATACCTTGCCAAGTTTAAATGTTTAAATCCTCAAATATTGTTCTATGCTTCTTGTTTCTGAAATTCATATACTATGAGTACCAGAGACTGCCTCTGGTACAGTCAACTAATACGTTGACGATTAGTGTAAATAACTTAGCATTACAGACTCACCAACAGCTGTGAGAGTATTTTGATATTCTCCTAGACCCTATCACGGGAACACGCAACATGGTTGCATTACATATTGGGATACGAGCTGCGTATGTTATTAGCTACCAGTACGTGTGACCCGCATCACGGATTAGAATAACTCAGAAAATGTACGACTTGACATTTAGTTTCATTGGGATGGAGAAGATAACTAGTAGACGTATGGGACACCCCCTCCATATATGATTTATACCTTCGTACCAGTGATGGTCGATTGCAGAGTGCCCTTGAGTCAGGGGGCATACGACACATATACTAGCCAGTCGCCACGATTGGTGAATTATGTCAGCGTATGTCTAGCCACACATTCCCATGCGTACTACTGGATCTTTATTTGCATTTTCACTTAGTATGGTTAGCACCCTGTATTTATTTTCTTTATTCAGTATTTATATACATGGCATGTCATTTCCTGTATCTTGTTACGTCCCACTGAGGACCTGGTTCTCTGCCAGATCTAGACGAGGCTTTCTACCCCACTGTGTACGGCCCTGATCAGGAGGCCAGATGTGCTACTGAGGAGGAGCTCGAGGAAACGCCCTCAGAGTATGCTTGACCCTAGAGGCCTGCCACCAGGAGATGGAGATGTTTTGCTCAGATAGACACTGCTTAGTCTATCTGATTTTTCTGCGCTATTATCAGTTTTTGTAGTAGACTTGTATTCTCACCAGTTGTGTACTGTATCAGACTCAGTTTTATATATATTTCAGCACTTGTTTTTCTGACATTTTGTTGTGGATGAGATAGTTTTACCTGTTCTATACTTGTAGTATTTTAGGACAGCGTAGCACGTCCCTTTGGGTCCATCAAAGTGGATTAAGCCCATAGTGATGTGTCAGCTGGCCAGTGACACGTGGCCTAGTTCCTGACATTTTGGGACTGGGGCGTGACAAAAAGACGAAGAGTTTATTTTTTTTCTTTTCAGAAAGAGATGAAGGATTTTTCTCTCTCATGACCTAGGCCTATTTATAGAGTTCAAACTCTCCGAATCCTTAACCAAATTCGATTTTATCATAGTCGGTCAAGATTTGGGACCACATCAGCCAAAAATTTGAAAAGGAAGACAGATAGTCATGCTGCGTAACGGATCCCTGATTTTACGCTCAGATTTTACGCGCAGAGCAAGGATCTATGATTTTTACGCTCAGATGCTACAGATCTATGATTTTACGCGCGGAGCTACGGATCTATGATTTTACGCTCAGGAGCTACGGATCTACGATTTTACGCTCAGAAGCTACGGATCTACGATTTTATGCTCAGAAGCTACGGATCTACGATTTTACGCTCAGAAGCTACGGATCTTTGATTTTATGCTCAAAAGTTACGAATCTATGATTTTACGTTCAGAAGCTACGGATATACGATTTTACGCTCAGATGCTACAGATCTATAATTTTATGCACAGAGCAAGGATCTACGATTTTACGCTCAGATGCTACGAATCTATGATTTTACGTGCATCTTAAATTATGCGGGACAGATCAGTTAGCAGAATACGCGTATATATTGATAATCTGAGTTTTACGCTCGAAAAAGCCAGTTACAAGAGTTTACGCAGAAAATGCTCTTCTTCCTCAGTCGAAAGGATTTTATCAGACGAAGGGCCAAGGAGTTCCCTAAAAATGTTTGTCTTCATTGGAGATGACTTTTCTTCCTTGGCCATTGATAGTTCATTCGAAGTTTAGCTAGAATCTTTTACATCTAGTTCAGGGATGGCCTATTCGGCGGACATTTCTTGCCCTGTCTCGAGAATCATTCGAGAAGCCATTTTTGAAGATGCTGTTCTGAACATATGTTCTTCGTATTTATAAAGAAGAAATGACGGTTCAAAATTCTATATGACTCATCGTCAAAAATAACATGATAATTAGATTTTCAAGACAATTTAATGCTAAAAGAGTTTTTACGCATCTTCCTTTATGCGTAAAAGTTGGAATGTGACTGGAGTCATATTTGTCAACGTCAGCGTAAAAATTACTCAAGCGTGTTGAAGTTGCGCATTACCGACTTCCTCACAACAGTATGGCAAATCAATAGTGCGTAAAAGAAGACAAGTTTATTAATCATGATTACATATGATGAAAATCCATTTTTTACAAAAGATTTTTTTATTAATATTCAAGATCATGATTATATATGACGGAAATCTATTACGGTAGGTTCTCATCTGATGGAGATATTTATTTTGTCTTCTACAGCACTTCTTCGGCCGGGTGCCAAGAAAATGGTGAATGGAGGGAGGATACAGAATTGGGCCTGTTTAAATTATTCAAGCCCACCCCCCATACGTAATCGTTGGCCATGCTTAGAATTATGTTTGGGATTCAGACCCAACACAATACTGGAAGACACGGCCAAGCTACACCCCAGGATCCAGCTTCATAATAGGGAAAAATATAGCTAGCAAGCTGTGTGGTCTAATGCGACCCTTCCTCTCTCTTTGACGAATCGCCATATAAAATTGCTGATTATCTCGAGCAAAGAAAGCTATGATATCCTTCCATGGTCCATCATTGTAGAGAATATTTGCTCGAAGATGTCTCTTTTTACGGCTCCTTACATGTTGGAAGAGCATAATCTTCTTCAAAGAAGCCGGCGTTGCTCGAGTTGATTCACTCGAATGTTTGTGATCCTATGAAGGTAAAATCTATTAGTGGAGCTTCTTATTTTATAACATTTATTTATTACTGTTTCAGGAAGGTTTGGGTCTATACCATAAAAAATAAGGACCAGCTGCTACCCACTTTCAAGAAATTTCAGGCCTCTGTTGAAAGGGAGACAGGCAAGAAGTTACTTTATGTTCTGTTAGACAATGACGGCGAGTACATCGGTCCCTTTGATGCTTATTGTAGAGATCAAGGGATACGACACCAGAAGACTCCACCAAAGACGTACACCGTAACTCAATGGTGTAGCAGAGCGGATGAACATGACGCTGATGGAGACTGTACGGTGTTTGCTGTCAGAAGCAAACTTGCCAGGCAGCTATTAGGATGAGGCACTTTACACAGCTGCTTATGTTATTAATTTATCTCCTAGTGCACCAAGGGTGATGTTCCTCACAAAGTATGGTATGACAAAGAGACGTCATACAATCACCTGCGAGTGTTTGGTTGTAAGGCCTTCGTGCATGAACCGAAGGATGAGAGATCCAAACTTGAGTCAAAGATGAAGCTGTTCGTCTTTGTCGGATACGATCAGGATGAGTTTGGCTAGACTCTACTATCCAGTAGAAAAAAATCTCTACAGAAGCAGGGATGTAGTATTCGTCGAGGATCAGACCTTGACCAACACTCAGGATTCCGAGATGCCTTCTGAGGCTAAGGAATTACCTAAGTTAGAGTCATTTTGCTTCAAGCAGTTTCCAGAAGACATCGCAGAGGATCGAGTTATTGGGGAGCCAATACATGGAGTTGCTCCCAACCTTGATCATCAGCCTGCTGATGGTGGTCAGGGTGACCCTCAGGAGGATGAGCATGCCAAGGAGGCAGTTCCAGGAGGGGAGGAGGTTATAGATATACAGCCAACACTATTGGTTCCGTTACGGAGGAGGGATAGAGAGCGTCGACCATTTATGAGATACTCATCGGGTGAGTATGTGCTACTGACTGACGGGGGAGAACCTAAAAATTTTTTAGAGGCTACGAAAGACAAACACAGACATGAGTGGATGAAGGCCATGTAGGAGAAGATGAGTTCCTTGGAGGCCAACTATACTTATGATTTGGTGCGGTTGCCAAAGGACAAGAAGGCTTTGAAGAATTGATGGGTGTTCAGAGTGAAGCAGACAAATGATGCTACTCTCCCTCGATACAAAGCGAGGCTGGTAGTTAAAGGCTACGGTCAGCGAAAAGGCATAGATTATGTTGAGATCTTTTCGTCAGTCGTCAAGCTATCCCGCCCGTAGGTCCCCGCCTGCTTCCCACCTTCTATTTGGGTGGTTATAGCTTTGGCAGCCAGTTTTGACTTGGAGCTCGATCAAATGGATGTGAAGACGACATTCCTCCAAGGTGACATTGAGAAGGAGTTGTACATTGAGCAACCAGAGGGATTCTGTGAGAAGAGCAAGTCATATTTGGTCTGTCAATTGAGGAAGAGCTTGTATGGTCTAAAATAGGCTCCGAGGTAGAGGTACAGGAAGTTCGAGTCATTTATGGTGGAGCATGACTATGCACGGATGACATTGGATCATTGTATTTTTGTGAGGTACTTCGCCGAGGATGATTTCATCATTTTGTTGCTTTATATTGATGACATTATGTTGGTGGGTCGGAATGCCACCAGGATAACAGAGTTGAAGCGCCAACTGAGCACGACATTCTCTATGAAGGATTTGGGCACAGCGAAGACTATTCTTAGGATGGAGATCAGCCAAGAGAGAGAGAGAGAGAGAGAAAGAGAGAGAGAGAGTCCAAGCTGCTACACTTGTCCCAAAAGAAGTACATTCATCGGGTAATTCAGTATTTTGAGATGGACGGGTCAAAGAAAGTGAGTAACCCCCTTGCGGTCACTTTACGTTCACTGAGGAACAATATTCATATACCGAGGACTAGAAGGAAGATATGGAGCGGGTTCCATATGCCTCAGCTGTGGAAAGTCTTATATATGCTATGGTATGTACGAGACCAGACATTGTTCACGCAGTCGGCACAGTTAGCAGGTACACTTCCAATCCTGGAAGGGTACATTAGAGTCGGGTCAAGTAGATTCTACGATATCTTCAGGGCACTGTCGATTGGAGACTTTCATTTGGTGGTGACGAGCCAATGCTGATTGGGTATACCGACGCTGATATGGCTGAAGATGTAGACACGAGGCGATCGACTTCGGGCTATGTGGTGATGTTTGCTGGTGGAGCAATATCGTGGCAGTCACGTTTGCAGAAGTATGTTGCTTTATCGACGACAGAGACAGAGTACATTGCGACGACGGAGACTTGCAAGGAGTTGCTGTGGATGAAGAAGATATTGCAGAAAATTGCGCTAAAGAAGGAGAGCAGTATCCTTTGCTTTGCGATAGTCAGAGTGCTATTCACCTTTGAAGAACAAGACATTTCATAGCCGGTCCAAGCACATTGAGACCCGGTATCATTGGATACGGGATGCTGTTGAAAATAAGGAAGCGGCGCTTGAGAAGGTTCATACAGGGGACAACGGAGCAGATATGTTCACAAAGATTCTTCCAAGGGAAAAGTTTACGTACTATCGGCAGATCGTCGGGATGACGATCCCCTCCACACAGTTGTTAGGGAAAGATTTGTTGGAGTGGTGGGGTTCCCAACCTATGTGGAGAATATCCCAGAGTGCTACGAGCGTCATCTGTGGTCAGAGAAGCTTGGGGAGGCGACGAGAGTCATTCGAGAGGTCGAAGAAGCTTGGGAGGAAGGAGGATGAGCTGTTGTACAAGGGGAGACAGAGTTCGGGCCAAACTCGGTTCGAACTCGGTCCGAGTTCGGTCAAGGAGCTCCAGAAGCTCCAGAAAGCTGTTGTCTTCGTTTACTCGAAAATCACCGACTCGACCGAATTCGGTCCGAGTTCGGTCGGCGGGCTGGACGAAGATTCAGAGGTATTTTATACACCATTGGATCGTATCCTACGGTCCAGGATTAGCTGCGGGATTATGGAGTATATATTAGGTTTTTCTAACCTAATTCCCATCTAACCATAACATATCATCTCAAAAAAGGGAAGAAAATGTGGCAAGTGTGCCATTGCAACTTTGGGAAGAAGAAATAAGGACTGGAGGCCGTTTCGGAGGAGGAGATCATTTTGGGTAATTTATCATTGTCTTCTATCTTCGTGGTGTGATCTATTTTCTATTCCTAAGTGTTGTGGTGATCCGTGGATTGGGAGAAACTTGTAGAGGGTGTATTCTCTTTATTCCATTAGTGGAGGTTCTAAAGGGTTTGACTCCGATCGTTCCGTAGTTTTTTCCGCAAGGATTTTCCACGTTAAAATTATTTGTGTCTGCGTGGATTATTTTTTTGTGGTTTGGTGTTTGGTTTGTGCGTTGTATTGTTCGGTTCTCTCACAGGTACTTTTTGATTTGGGAGAAGATTTGCGCGCTTCTTCTCCATCACCCTCCTCGACTTACATGTTAGCAAACAGCTCCTAAAAGTTGTTATAATTGGAGTTATAGCTTTTTTTATTACAATAAATGTAGTAGGATTTGTAAGTAATGTAGTTTTATTATAGTAAATGGCTTTATTTATAGAAAATAAACGTCAAAATGTCATAAGTGATGCAACAAAAACTTTATCATCAGCATTTACAAGCAACCAAATAACAAGTAAGTTGGAACAGTTTGATTTAGATTTCCCAAAAAGCCCTCGGATATTTGCTCAGGTACCTTTAAGAGGGTAGGAGAACTACACATAACGCACACAAACAAAGTTATGTATCTCCACTAATTCCATCTTATATATATTATCTCTAATTTCGGATATTCATACCATATATACTGTTCATTTGCTAAGCATGTTTGTGGCCTCGTGTTACAAAAATAAAGTTGCATATATGGTCATGTGACTGTTATGTGGGATTATTCAGACTCGTTTCAAGGTGTGGATACGAATTGCCTAGATGTTTACTCTCATCCTAGGCTTTTGAACTTGGGCCTCGACAAAAATGTCACCATCATTGTATTTCTAGTTTCATGTTGCGCCTATAGTATAAATTCCTTCTTATAGTTAGTTTATTATTTTTGCAAGTTTGCTAGATTGTTCATGTTTAAAAAATATAGTATTAAGTGTTCACCAAAATTAATAAGTTTTTGCGTCCTTTTTTTTTTTCTCTAAATGCTTAAATTTCTCTTAGTCAAAGGGTGTCTTCTTTTCTTATGTCTCGTCCTAGGTTATATTGGTATTCATAGCCCTGGTTGATATTATTTAGGTGAGACCTTAGAAAAAAAAAAAACATGATAAATTAAAAATATAGATTACGAATAGTTGTTAAAAACTTAACGATGCAAAGCTTGAAAACCGTAGTAGAAGATTAGCAACTAAACTTGACCCACGGTCAAGTATGTGGTTAAAAGTGGATCTAGACTTAGGATCTGTTTATTAGGAAAAAAAAATAGAAAAAAGAAAAATGGGAGCGAATGATACATATTCTTTTGTTTCGTATAGGAAGAAAAAAGTTGATGGAAGAAAAAGTAAAAGAATTATTTTTTTTTCCTCCTAGAAAAATAATTTAATTCTTCCAAAAGTAAAAGAAAAAGTGGAAGAAAAAGTTATGGCTTATACTAATTAACAATTATACCCATAAAAATTATATTATTTAAAAAATTATTCAATGAAATCAAATAATAAATAAATATTTTAGTTAAGGATACAATTGGTAAAAATTTTATTTACTTATATTTTTTTTCCTTCTACTTTTTTCTCTCATATCAAATAATGGAAAGTGTGTATCTTTTATTTTTTATCATTTCTACCAAATACAAATAAAATACATGATCTTTCATTTTCATATGGAAAGAAAATACATGTCTACATTTTTTTCGTCCTTCAACTTTTTTTATCATTTTTACCAAACGGACTCTTAAACTAACAGTAAATTTTGAACTTTACATATCATTTTTTAAGAATTAAATTATTAAATAAATAAATATGTCATCCACTGAGCTTAATATATTTAATAAATTTACATTACCTATTCATCTTTCTAAATATACTTGGGGGTATATTAGCTCTACTTTTTTTTTTTTCGTTTCCCAGTGATCCTGCCTAACTTTATGTTCAAAAGAAAAGCTTTTATATACTCATTTCCTTGACTTAAATAATAAGACCGTTTGAATGATAGAGAAAAACACACATAAGAAGGATATGTTATTTGATTTGCAGCTGAACTGTGCCTCTTATCATGATGATTTAACTTTCACATATCATGACTCATGGCCTCAATTGCAATATTATACTTCAAAATGGAGTATTTAAGAAGACAAATTTTGTTGTTGTTTCACAACAATTATTACACTTTCACTGGCTCTCCTCATCTTAGGGAAAATTACTTCTGAATCTAAACACTAGCTTGAAGTTGGGCCTCCAATCAGTGTTGAGACTAGTGCAGTTCTGGGTCATGGGCTCAAAAAAGTAACTTTGTGGCCCACCAATATTTTATTTGCATCAATTTTCTTGTTTCTTAATTCATTTTCTCCTCTCGTTTTTTTGGTTATAATTTATTAAGAAACAAGTAAATTAAAGTTTGTTTCAAACTAGGCGGTTTCTGATTATATGTTTTTCTCATTTGTAAAAAAAGAAGAAAAGATTTTAATATTACATATGTTGTAATCTATTTTACTAAAGTAAATATTAGAGCAGTACAAATTTATTTCTTTAATGACTCTTTCAAGCATTCTACATAGACTTCTATATATAATAGTTTAATGACTTAACAAATAAGATACATTAGTATATTTACAATATTACAAAGATATAAGTTTATTTTTATTACCGGTTGGCACAATCATCGAATAGTACCTAGAACACTCCCATTTGAGTGTGCACAACTTAATACTCAATCTATACCAATCTTTTGGAATGATTTCAATCTTTAGCAATGATTCTCATCAATCTTAATGGATGTCAACATCACTCTTCAAGGATCATCAATATGAGTTTTCAAGTAACAAATTAACGCGAGATTATGGGGATATACATATCTTGATAGACTTCACTGAATCCTTTATTTAAAAAATATAGTAAGAAAAAATCGTAATTGAAGGAAAAAAAGAGTAATACCATGTGGATACATCTTCAGGACTTTAAAATATTTAGAGGTATTTGTAGAAGCATGAAAAATTCAAAGTCATGCAGGCCGCATAAAGCCCATGAACCCTCAACATGAAGGCAGGCCTCAAAAAAATCGCATAGAGCCTATGCGACTAATGGGCTCATCTAACCTGACAAATTCTCTATGCGGCCCAGATAGCTAAAGAATTGGGAGCCGCATAAGGTCCCTGACACAACATTTAAAGTTCTGACAAACGCTTCAAGATTCGTGAAAATGACGACACATAAAAAGACAAAGTCACATCAATCCATTAATGACCCTGTCAGACGAGCCGTGCCATGTGGTCACTCGTATGCAGCCTCGTCATCATGCGGCCAATGTGTCCAGAAGACCTAGGCTAAACGAGAGCTCGTATGCGGCCAAGACGTTATGCGGCAAAGATGTTATACGGCTCCCAACTTGCAAAACTTTCTGTTACAACAAAAATTATCTTCTCACAATCAGTATTGACGACGTGTCCAGCTGACCATGGCTCGCACCCAACGGAGTTAAAAATAACCCCAAAATATTATCAACAGTATATCCCAACCGGGACCACATTGCAGCATGCTCGTGGTATACGATTATAATTGTAAATGTATTCTGTTGAAGGAGCCCCATGCGGCCACCAAACAGAGGCATATGCGGCACATATAGTCCGTCAGCATGATGGCTATAAAAAGCATGGTAGCATGTCCCACGGGAGGGTGGCATATGTGCACACAAGCCCAAGAGAGAAAAAAGAAGAAGAGAGCATTCTTATTCCCTCGTCGGACCGTCAACGGAGTAGAAGTCGTTGTAGTACTCGATCTCGATCGTCACATTCTCCATAATCTAAATATTGTATTTAGATTTCCTGTCTAGAATTTCTTCATACTTCTTTTGTTTGTTGTTCAACCGAGCACTTGTAATGATAAACAAGGTGGCGACACTGCTAGGGACATATTGTCACGCCCCGATTTCGTAGAATTGATAGTCGTCCTTCGGACGTGACGTCGTGCGTGCCTAGGTTGCGCAACGCACAAGGCTAAGGTATTTTATATAATGAGCACATATTCAGAGTACGCAGATAATTAAAACACAATGTTGTAACATGAAAAAGTTTTATTTATTGATAATGAACATCTTTTACAAACTCTTGAACGAGTCAAGTAACTGCCGCTCGGGCTTACAAAAGTGGACTCAAAATGAGATAATCGTCCTGTACATTACATCCTTTACTAAAACTTCAAAATGTTAAAGACCTTCTGGCGAAGCTATCGCCTTCCCACGAAGTTGCATAAGTTTGTGCATGAGCTCCTGAAAACTTCAAAACACTTCTTCTAGGTACGATCAGGGTGCGTTGATTTGTGGACTCGATTGGGAAATTACTTTAGCTCCTCACAGGATCTCTTTGGTACGGGGAACCTGTTTCAACGAGGGTCAGTACATCGAAATTCATTGGTGAAGGTGAGCTAAACCAACTATACCAATCAACACGTTGTTTATATGAAGCATGTAAGTTATTTTGTGGTATTTCTATCTTGCCTTAGTTCATTTTACAAGCAAGTATTAATATAAAAATTTATTGAAATAAACTTGCCACCGTTCGGTGACCTTTACATGCCCGTCTGAACCACCTGCACAATTACTTACCATGACCTTCCCTGCCACGAAGATATAGTTAGCTTGCATAGTTTAAATATACGAGGGTATCACTGGCATGATGCCATAATGGATGAGTTATAGTCTCGGGACGCAGATAACGGAGGTATATGTGTCGCTACCAGCCATCCCGCCCAGTCCGTGAGACTATCGTGAAGTTTCGTCCGGATCGGATCGGTGCCAGTGCCCCAGCGACCGTCCGCAGGAACAATAGACCTTGTGCACAAGTTGTCCGTGATCAAACGGCGTCTATACTAAGTAATCAATTGTTCAGTTTGAGGCAATAAGATCACGAGACAAGTGACATGGCATGATTTATTTTATATAGTCTCCCTGATCAGTTTGTTCCATATCAAGTGTGTTCTATACATAACACAATTATGAAAGAAGTATACATTCATTGCATATTAAGGTATGTTCTACACATAGCACATTGTAGAAGAAGTATACTTTCTAACTTAAATTGAAAAATTATGAAAGAACATTCTAAGCGAACTAGCATGCAGCAAGGTAACTGTTTCCAAGTTGGTTGACAAGCACAAATAATCCAAGTCTATTCCTTTTTATCTTGACATCTTTTAGTTATTATGGTATCGTTTGATCGGAACAATCAAGAAGGCAAAATTTTAGATGTCCATACTTGGAGGAAGGGTTAACTGAATCGAATACAGCCACTCACTAGTTGGTTGGAGAGAGAAAAGAAAAGAGATGCTTCAAGACTCCCCTCGCACGACGTTTACTACATGATCACCTGCATTGCCACGAACAGCTGATCAATACCTCTTCTACTTTTTCCAAGCTCGGAATGGAATACAATTCAACGAACAAAAGCAATAAAATCCATCAAAACCATTCAAGAAAATACAAATCCAAAACTAACTCAAAAGCATGAAAGGAATAAGGCGACAGCGAAAACTAGGCAAAAAAACTTGCAGCTGAGAAGTCCCTCTTGACTCTGCCGCTAAGTCTATCCTCGGGGCATGGTCCACTGAATATGGGAATCGATTCTGAAGAAGCAAATCCATAACAAGGATAAGATCTTGATTCAATCTATCCCTATCGAACGATACCGATTTATATTTTTTAACCGCGCTCCCTGAATAGGGAGAATATGGCACCATATCCTAACCAACTAATAGGAAGTTTCGTCTACGAAACTTAGGAATAGAACCTACCACTATAAAACAATGAAGAAAATTTTTCCTTCATCTCTGACTTAAGCTCCCAAGTGGATTCTTTGACCGAATGATTTCTCCAAAGCACGCGTATGAGAGGAACCGAACGACTTCAAAGCAGCTTCTCTTTGTAATCCAAGAACCGCACAGGATGTTCAACATAAGTCAAGTCTGGCTTTAAGTCCAGTTGATCAAGATCCACCACATGACTCGGGTCGTATACGTACTTCCTAAGTTATGAAACATGGAAGATATCGTACACTTTAGATAGTGACGGTAGTAGGGAAATCTGATATACGACCGGGGTGACTCGCTTAAGTATCTCGAACGGACCGACGAATCTAGGACTTAGCTTCCCCTTTGCTCCAAATCTGGTAACTTCTCGCATGGGCAAGACTTTAAGAAATACTCGATCGTCTACTGAGAAATTAAGAGGTCATCAATGCATGTCAGAGTATTTTATCTGACGACTCTGTGCTACCTTCAGACGTTCACGGATCAAGCGGATCTTCTGAACGATTTATTCTACGAGTTTCAGGCCAGGAATTTGCCGTTCATCAACTCCATCCCAACAGATTGGGGATCTGCACTTCCGTTGATACAATGCCTCATACGACGCCATCTGAATGCTGGATTGATAGTTATTATTATATACAAATTCGGCTAACAGTAGATGCATGTCCCAATTTGTCTTCAAGTCCAAGACGCAGAGCCGCAGCATATCTTCGAGGATTGGGTTGACCCGCTCTGTCTGGCCATCTATCTGAGGATGGTAGGCAAAGCTGAAATTCAACTTCGTCCCCATTGTCGACTGAAGGCACTCCAAGAAGAGTGATAAAAATTGACCATCTCGATCGGAGATAATGGATACGGACACACCGTGGAGTCGAACTCATTGAGGTAGATCTGGGCCAAGTGGTCGGCACTCCAAGTAATTTTGATAGGCAGAAAGTGAGCTGACTTGGTGAGTCGATCGACGATGACCCAGACGACATCATTTTTTCGTTGCATCTTTGGCAAACCAACAATGAAATCCACCGTTATGTATTCCTAGTTCTACTCTGGTATAATAGGGTTCTGTATCTCTCCGCCTGGCTTCAGGTACTCGGCCTTTACTCTCTGATAAGCCATGCATTGCGACACAAACAACGCCACATCCCTTTTCATGTCGTGCCACCAAAATGTCATGCAGAGGTCTTGATACATCTTTGTGCTATCTGGATGTGAAGTGTTACTCGTATAGTGGGCTTCGGTTAGTATCTCCTTTTGAGGTTTGCATCGTTAGGAACACACAATCTTTCCTTCACCCGTATCATTCCATCCGTGCCCACTACAAAGTCGGTCGCCCTTCCTTCTGAGACAAGATTATGCATTTTCTCTAAAAATAGGTCATCCTTCTGAGCGGACTTTACTTTCTCCAACAAGTCTGGTTCGAGGCGCTGCTGAGCCACTTACGCCCCCTTTTTGTATCTGATTCAGAGTGTAATGCCTAAACTTTTGAGATCCCTTTGCAGCATGTCATCGATAGCCAAGATTCTAATGAACACTCGACTCAGCGCATCAGCTACAACGTTACCCTTGCCCAGTGTGTATCTTATCATCAAGTCAAAATGGCTAAGGAGTTTAAGCCAACGTCGTTGCCGTAGATTCAAATCTTTTTGAGTATAGAGATATTTGAGACTTTTGTGATCCGTGTATATTTTATACGGTATGCCATAAAGGGAATGCCGCCATAACTTCAGCACGAACACCACTGCTGCAAGTTTCAGGTCGTGCATTGGATAGTTCCTTTCGTGAGGCTTTAACTACCTCAACGCAAAGGCTATCACTTTGTCCCTTTGCATAAGAACACATCCCAAACCCTTTCCTGAGGCGTCATTATAGATCTTAAAATCATCAGGTCCGTCCAAAAGGATAAGAATTGGTGCTGAAACAAGTCACTGCTTTAACTCCATAAATGATGCTTCACAGTTGTCCGTCCACGCGAACGTTACTCCCTTCCGAGTAAGATGAGTCATAGGAAAGGCGATTCTTGCAAAATCTTTTATAAATCTTCTGTAGTAGCCTGCTAGACCAAGGAAGCTTCGAATGTCGCTACCTGACTCAGGCTTTTTCCACTTCATGATGACTTTCACTTTTTTCGGGTCAACTGAGATACCCTTCGCGGAAATGATATGTCCGAGGAAGGATATGCTGTCCAAACAGAACTCGCACTTGCTCAGCTTCGCGTATAACTTATTGTCTGAAAGAGTTTGAAGCACTATCCGCAGGTATCCTACGTGTTCATCCTTCTTCTTCGAGTACACTAAGATGTCATCTATAAATACTACCACAAAATTATCAAAAAATGGTCGGAACACACTGTTCATCAAATCCATAAATGTGGCAGGGGCATTCATCAGTCCAAACGGTATAATAGAAAACTCATAATGGCCATAGGGGATTCTAAATACTGACTTCAGCATGTCCTCTAGCTTAATCTTTAATTAGTGGTAGCCAGAGCGAAGATCAATTTTTGGAAACACGGATGCTCCTTGCAACTGATCAAAAAGGTCGTTTATCCTGGGCAGGGGATACTTGTTTCTGATGGTGACCTTATTTAGCTCCCGATAGTCTATGCAGAGTCGCAACGTTCCATCCTTCTTCTTTACGAAGAGTACAGGCACGTTCCAACGAGACACGCTCGAATGAATGTATCTACGGTCAACAAATTCTTGTATTTGGCACTTTAACTCCTTTAGTCCAGTAGGGGCCATTCTGTACGGGGCCTTGGAAATCGGTTGTGTATTTGGGAATGTATCGATGGTGAACTCAATTTCTCGGTAGGGTGGCATGCCTGGTAGTTTGCTCGAAAATACATTAGGGAACTCCGTCACAATATAAGAAGACTGTCACGCCCTAGTCCCAAAATATATAGGACTAGTAATACGTAAGCATTCCAGCCGTATGTATATGGAGACTCCAATATATGGAAAATATAACACATACGTATGCTGTATTATGAACAATAATTCACAAGTGGTATATAGTTGTTACAAGTCATAGGGCATAACTAAATCTCATCCACAAAAATAATCATAAAGAAATAAATGATCAAATATGTCAAAGAACCAAATATGAACTAGTCGAGAGGAATTAATAGTTGGATGGAGATAAATCTACTACCAAACTAGAATATAAAAGTAAATATAATAAGTACATAATCTAATGATCAGCGAGGATCGAAGGAAAGACCTCCTCGAAAGAGAATATAGTAGCAAGTCCTGATCAGTGCTCCTGTGAATAATCATGATCGTCTACACCTGGAAAAGGACCAGGTCCTCCGAGGGACGTAACAAGATACATAGAAGCATGCTAATAAAATACTGAAAATAAACATCCAAAGGGTCGTCTAACTGCCTATATGAATGCACTTTGAGAATAACTTTCCAACACGTGGGCTATCTGGCTAAAATAGGATTGGCATGATTCTCTCGAAGAATCAGGAGCCTAAAAAGCATGATGTCTTTTAAACGTCAGAGGCCGCCTGTAGATAATATAGGGATTATCTGACCACGCTTCTCCGGCGAAGCGTGCGGGTTACACAAGAAAAGTGAAAATGAGCCCAAATGCCTTACTTGTTGTTCTTCCCACCTCATGCTCTATTAATGCCATATCCATTACACGATGAGACCTCTAATAATTGCAAAGTCTTCAAACATATCTCTATTAACAATATTTTCTATCGCACGTCCCATACATACTAATGATCAGTTAATATGTAAGTCCGTGATCTATATGAGACTCACAACTTGTGTAGGAAATGTGTCATAGCCAAATAAAATATAAGAATGCCTCATGATAATGGGGTAGTCTCGTAAAACTAGGTTAACATGCATAAGATATAATAAAGACAAAATATGATGCCACCGTCGTTGCACCCAAGTTATTCTTGGACGCGCAGTTTATATAGCAGTTAAAATATATGAACTAAATAATAGAAATAAAATGTATGCACCATATGAAATATAAATTACTGTACAATGACAAGGTATACTTGCCTGGCAGGAAAGCTGCGTAATGTAAGCGTCTAGATGTCAAGCACAAGGGATCAGAAACTATGATATTCGAATGAACGTCTCCGGATGCTGAAATAAACGTCACCAATATTCACAGAATCAGCGAGATAGCTAAAAAATACTACCCTTTCGTCCAATTTGGACACAGGGGCAAAACGGTAATTTCAGATCAAAGCGGGGTCCACATGTGGCTTATTTTGCTCTAAAATACGTGCCAGAGGTAAAGGTCACTAAATGGGACAAATTATAGGTCAAACAAATTTTAAACGATGATACGAACTCAACGATATATCTAATTTTGGATTCCGTGAGCCAATTACAAATTCGCCCTTGAAGTCAAACCGTGGGGCCTGCGAATAGGCGACTCGGTCAACTGTCTCAGAATCGCGTGAAACTTGGGTCACAGGACCAGCGTGATACCACGAATCCATGGTGCAAGGTTGTCACATTCCGATAAGCGTACACAAAGTGGGGTGATTATTTACAAAAGTAGCGATACGGAAATTTTTGCGGATACGGGTTGATTCTGACACGCACACACGTCCGAATCAACTTCCGCGAAAGCTCATACGTCAGGATATACCATACACGTCTTTCGGTGTAATTGGTACGCAATGAGGCAGTCCTGTTTGGCTGGACGCACTCCGTATCATAAAATTTTAGGTTTAAAATGCCAAGTTTTTGGTTGTTTTGGAGGCCGAATAATTTAACAAATAAAACAAACTAATAAAAACTAAAAGAACAGTAAAATTATGGTTATATTGAGAAGAAAATCTTTCAATTAGATTTTAAAAATATTTAACGGATTTATGGCAAATTGGGCATGAACATGAGGGTTTGGGTCAAAATTTTGGACTATTTTTTATCATTTTTTGGCCGACTTTCGGTCGATTTTTCGACCATCCGGGACACGAAAACTCGTCCCGCTTAGAGGGAACTTAGAGGGTTATGTTGTGAACGTTTACCGATAAACCTCTCACAAAAAGAATGAGAGATGAGGGAGGTACATCACCTTGAAGATGGGGCGTCGGGTCGCGGCTGTGCACGCGTGCGCGCGGCCAGCGGCTGCGGCGTCGGTCGCCGGTCGATGTGCGACGGTCGTCGGCGTCAAGGGGAGTCGACGGCGCTGAGGGTAGGGGTTGGGTTTATAGAACTAGATTTTAGGTTAGGCTTTGATGGTTACACAATACATATATATATATATATATATATATATATATATATATATATATATATATAGAGAGAGAGAGAGAGAGAGAGAGAGAGATCGACAAAGGGGGAGGTCTGGGTTCTGTTGGGTTGGGTTAGGAAATATGTTTTGGTTTAGGAGTTTTAGGTTTTAGGTTGCCTTTTCTTTCTTTTTGTTTTTCTTTTCTTTTCTTTTGTTTTTCTTTTCCTTTTTATTTTATTATCATCATCATCATCATCATCATCATCATTATTATTATTATTATTATTATTATTATATTTTTTTATTAATAACTATGTATTTATTAACATATATATTTATGTATATAGATGAGGGTATAAAAAATCCAAAAAGAATATTTGCACACAAAATAACTAGAAAACTTTACTTTATAAACCTTTAATAAAATACTACACCCAAAATATTTTATGAAATATGTAATTAATAATTAGATATTTATCTAGTTATAATAAATCAAATAACTGTATCATCCAATTAAATAAGTAAATAACTAAATGGATATCCAACAAAATAGGATAATAGTAAATAATATACAAATCTTACCAAAAGAAAAAATTGCCTAATTTAGCATGGAGAATTATGGGATGCTAATTTTAGGAATTTGGGATTAAAAAATAACCACAAATAAATTATATATATATTTAATATCTAAATATTTAACATAAGAATCTATGGTTGTTACACTAATGTCATATTAATGCCAAGGGATCGAATTTCTGTGCCTTGAAAGGATTCTACAAGTAGTGCCTCCTATGTAAGCTACTTCCTATGATGGGCGATAAAAATTTTTGGGGCTATCATATATCATTAATGTCTAAACCACAATGAAATGTCCTAATAAAATTATTAAATTTTAATTTATTTAATAAATAATAACCTAAAACAGATACAAGAAATACAAAATATACATAAGATACATATTTTTGGGTGAGGGGGTTTATAATCTACCCAACTTACAAGAATTTTGTCTTCAAAATTAAAAATAAGGCATGATTTGCTAAATCCTACACATTCGTATATATGACAAGACAATCTCAATCTCTTCCAAAAATTTAAATAACGAAATCTATTCAAATCCATCGCAATCACTTCAAAATTAAAATAACCACTGTTTAAATCAAAATTCAACCTATCATAATCTATTCTCAATTTTTAAATATCAATATCCAAATTTAATTCAAATCTATATGATACCTTCAAGATTTAAATAACCCACATCAAAATTTAAATTACGATTTCCAACTATCATAATCTCCTCTAGATTTTAAATAATAAACAATTCTAATTAAATCTTATTCCTATTTTTAACTTAAGAATTTCGTACTCTTCAAATTTTAAATTCAATTTCCATTCTCAATATTTCAAATACATGATCCAACAATCAAAATTCAACTTTTAATTCAAATCATCAAATTGTAAAATTTTGAATTCAATCCATCAATGTTCATGTTTAGAGTTATATATATATATATATATATATATTCCAAAATTTAAATTGTTGATTCAATCTCCAATATTCAAAATTTAAATCATGTGCACAAATTATAAATATTTGGTCCGCAATATCAAGATTTCAAAATTTATTCTATAAGGCATTCTTATCTTTAGAGTTAAATCCTCATCATCTTAAACATTCTTCCAAAAATTCTCAAAATTAAGATGACTTACATCTCTCAATCTAATCTTACTTTATCACAATAATTTTTTTTACCTCAAGTTGACAATGCAACTTCTACCCAACTTAGAATTTAACGATCTATCACACAAGACTATACTTTTAAGAAAAATATTCCTCAAATTATTTAATCTTGTTATTCAATCCTAAAAAAAAAATTTAACACAAAATATATCTCATGTGATATGCACTTAATTACAAAAGATAGTCACAAGGTAATGTGATTGGCCTATGGGGTATATCTAGTACTCTCCGTGTATTAAACTTATACCAAGCATGAGTGTTCGTCTTTCCAAAATAGGGGAAGACGAAAAACAACAATAAAGAATTCAAGAAGGAGGTGATAGAATACAAGTATGGGATTTAAGACGATTAAAGAATTAAAAATGGAGTTGTCAAGAAAGTTGTGGATTAAAATCTTATTTTAGTTTGGTAAATTCCTATTCGTATGCTCATATCAGTACAGTTATGTAACCTATACGATATGCTCGGACATGTCTAGAGGACAAGTATATTCGTCTAACAAGCTGACTCAACTATATCTCAATCCACGTAAAATAGTCATATGAAGAGCGAACCAAGCGCACAAAGGTTGATCAGACCATAATACACTGATTCTAATTAGATAATGTATTATTAGACGTCCCCAATAACACATATGGCATGAACAAGCTCGATAAAAGAATAAGCTTACAAAACTAGGCTATAATAGCAGCATAAGTCGAGATAGTCCAAAAAATATAAGTACGCTGGATTATGATGAAGGAAGGTACAAAATAATTCAAGTTCATCAAGAAGATAAGACTCGTCCGATGTTGTGCCACTACATTTGTTATACTAATTTCTTGTCTAAGTCTCTAGTCGACCAAATGGGGGTATGGGCCTCTAAATTCCTACAGTCTGGATAAACACTATCTTCTTATGCTAGCATATAGTTAGTGTTATTCAATTACACTTCATTAATGGGTCAAAAAGACTATGTGATACTAGGTTCTGAGGCATACTACCCAACTTACAAGAATCAACTATTACTGTAACTGCCTTGTGGGGATAATATAGAAACTCTTATTGGGTATACGAGGAAAAGATCTTTGTACTTATTAAGGTATCCTATTGCATTATAAAACTTCATAGGTAATGGTCATCTTAAGTCTTAATCATAGTGTTTATAGAACAATAGTATTAATATTAAGAATAGAAAAGTTATTGGCTCTCAAGTGAGAGAGAAAATAACTTTATTGAGATATGTAGAACAGATTACTTGATTTAAAACTAAAGGATAATCATAAAATCATAATCTAAATGAACAACTCAAACTATCAAGTTCTAACTACTAAGCACATAATTTTAAAATTCAAGATTAACAACTATAATCCTAGCAAACTATATATCCTAACATAAAAGGAATCACTTGGCCTACAATCAGAAGGGTTAGGTGGCACAAATTGAGAGATGAAGGAAAATTTTTAGCCATCGCATAAAAAGCGTGCGCTAAGGTTTCAGAGAAATAAGATATAAAATTAAATAGAGAGACTCTTGATAATATTATGGTTTCCTAAAAGTAGGTGGTATATTAGTCTCTATGTTCGAGGTATGATCAAGGGAGAGGTTATAATCATTCAATAGGTATTAATTGGGTAAAGATCTATGACGATTGATCTATGACGGAGGGAGGGATTAACTCAATATGGAAAAGTATATAGATAGTTGGATGAGATGGCACAATCGGTGACTCATGGAGACTCAAGTATGACTCAATGATGATAATAAATTATAGGGGACCTACTAAGCTGAAGGTGGGGTACCTTTGCTCTTACTAAGGTATTGGTTTATTCCTCTTGGTTTTCTAAGGTACTGTTCTGCTAATATCAAGACAAGAATCTAAATTTATAGTTCTCTAATACTATCTCACTATGAAAGTTAGGTTTAGTCCTAATATTCAACCTTGGATTTCTATTGGTTCCTCAATACTAGGGTCAGACAATATTGTCAAATTTCTAAATAACCCTAGTAGTATCTATACTACTCTCAAGTCATTCATAAATATATCAAGGGATAATGGTTAATTAATTTATATGTGTTGGATGCTAGGGTTCATTTGGTATGCTAAACTTTTAGTAGCTGCCAATATTCTAATTTGTTTTTCTTAGTAGGTATGCTATCATAATTATCTTCTAACAACAAGGATTCATATATTCTGGCAGGAGGCTATACTCAAGAAATTATTAGGAAAGTACATTAAATAGGAAGAGGTAAGAAAATAAGGATACCGATGTCAAGAGAATTAAGCGTGTACAATTCTGAAGGTCAAGGAAGGTAGATGAGTTCAAAGAATTTGGAACAAAATCAAGAAGAAAAGTCAAGTATGTGGATGAGACCTAAAACTCTAATCCTAGGTGTAGGCCCGCTCGGTACAGTTACGTAACCGAAACGACTAACTTGACCAGCATGGGCCACCATAAAAATAGGTCACATTCCAGTCCCAAAATATGTAGTACTAGGAATACATAAGCATGCCAGCCGTATGTATATGGAGACTCCAATATATGGAAACCATAACACTTACGCTGTATTATGAACAATAATTCACAAGTGGTATATAGTTGTTACAAGTCATAGGGCATAACTAAATCTCATCCACAAAAATAATCATAAAGAAATAAATAATCAAATATGTCAATGAACCAAATATGAACTAGTTGAGAGGAACTGATAGTTGGATGGAGACAAATTCACTACCAAACTAGAATATAAAAGTAAATATAATAAGTACATCAATCTAATGATCAAAGAGGCTCGAAGGAAAGATCTCCTCGAAAGTGAATGGAGTAGCAAGTCCTGATCCGTGCTTCTGCGAATAGTCATGATCGTCTAAACTTAGAAAGGAACCAGGTGCTCAGAGTGACGTAACAAGATACATAGAAGCATGTCAATAAAATACTGAAAATAAATATCCAAAGGGTCGTCTAACCGCCTATGTGAATGCACTTTGATAATAATTTTTTGACACGTGGGCTATCTGGCTAAAATGGGATTGGCATAATTCTCTCGGAGAATCAGGGGCCTAAAAAGTATGACATCTTTTGAACGTCAGAGGCTGCCTGTAGATAATATAGGGGTCATCTGACCACGCATCTCTGGCGGAGCGTGCAGGTTACACAAGGAAAGTGCAAAGGAGCCCAAACGCCTTACTTGTTGTTCTCCCCTCCCTATGCTCTATTTATGCCATATCCATGACACGATGAGACCTTTAATAACTGCCAAGTCTTCTAACATATCTCTATTAGCAGTTATTTTCTATCGCACATCCCATACGTACTAATGATCAGTCGATACGTAAGTCCGTGATCTATATGAGACTCACAACTCGTGTAAGAAATGTGTTACATCCAAATAAAACATAATAATTCCTCATGATAATGGGGTAAGTCTCGTAAAACTAGGTTAACATGCATAATATAAAATAATGACAAAATACGATGCCACCGTCGTTGCACCCAAGTTATTCTTGGATACGCAGTTTATATAGCAGTTAAAATATATGAAATAAATAACAGAAAAAAATGCATGCACCATATGGAATGCAAATCACAGTACAATGACAAGGTATACTTGCCTGGCAGAAAAGCTGCGTAATATAAGCGTCTAGACGTCAAGCACAAAGGATCAGAAACTATGACATCCGAATAAACGTATTCAGATGCTAAAATAAATGTCACCAACATTCCCAGAATCGACGAAATAGTTAAAAAATACTACCCTTTCATCCAATTTGGACACAGGGGGTAAAACTGTAATTTTGGATCAAAGTGGGGTCCATGTGTGGCCCACTATGCACCAAAATACGTGCCAGAGGTAAAGGTCTCTAAATGGGATAAATTATAGGCTAAATAAATTTTAAACAATGATACGAACTCAATGATATGTCCAATTTTAGATTCTGGTGAGCTGATCATAAATTCGTCCTTCAAGTCAAACCGTGGGGCCCACGTATAGGCTGCTCAGTTAACTGTCTCAGAATTGCGTAAAACGTGGGTCACAGGACCAGAATGATACCATGAATCCAATGGCATAAGTTTCGTCGTATTTCGACGAGCGTACCAAAAGTGGGGTGGTTGTTTGCAAAAGTCACGATATAGAAAATTTTGCGGATACGGGTTGATTTTAACGCGCACACACGTCCGAATCAACTTCCGTGAAAGCCTACACGTCAGGATATACCATACGCGCCATTCGGTACAATTGGTACACGATGAGGCAGTCCCGTTTGGCGGGGTACACTCCATATCACAAAATTTTAGTTTTAAAAAGCCAAGTTTTTGGTTATTTTGGAGGCTGAATAATTTAACAAATAAAACAAACTAAGAAAACTAAAAGAATAGTAAAATTCTTGGTCATATTGAGAAGAAAATCTTTCAATTAGATTTTGAAAATATTTAACAGATTGGTGGCAAATTGGGCATGAATATGGGGTTTTAGGTCGAATTACTGGACTATTTTTGGTCAGTTTTTTGGCCGACTTCCGGTCAATTTTTTGATCAATCCAAGACACAAAAACTCGTCCCGCTTAGAGAAAATCCTAGAGGGTTAGGTTGTGAACGTATACAGATAAACCTCTCACAAAAAGAATGAGAGATGAGGGAGTTACATCACCTTGAAGATGGGGCGTCAGGTCGCGGCTGTGCATGCATGCGCGTGGCCCACGGCTGCTACGACGTCGGTCGCCGACCAGTGTAAGGCGGTCGCCAGCGTCATGGGAGGGTCGACGGTGCTGAGGGTAGGGGTAGGGTTTGTAGAACTAGATTTTAGGTTAGGGTTTGATGGTTACGTAATACATATATAAATATAGAGATCGACAGAGGAGGTGGTCTGCGTTCTGTTGGGTTGGGTTAGGAAATAGGTTTTGGTTTAGAGTTTTAGGTTTTAGGTTAGGTTGCCTTTTCTTTCTTTTTGTTTTTCTTTTCTTTTGTTTTTGTTTTTGTTTTTGTTTTCTTTTTATTGTATTATTATTATTATTATTATTATTATAATTATTATTATTATTATTATTATTATTATTATTATTATCTTTTCTTATTAATAAGTATATATTTATTAACATATATATTTACATATATAGATGAGGTTATAAAAGAAATCCAAAAAGAATATTTGCACACAAAATAAATTCTAAAAAATTTTACTTTGTAAAGCTTTAATAAAAATAACACCCAAAATATTTTAAAAATAATTAGATATTTATCTAGTTATAATAAATAAAATAACTGTATCATCTAATTAACTAAGTAAATAACTAAATAGATATCCAACAAAATAGGATAATAGTAAATAATATACAAATCTTACAAAAAGAGAAATTGCCTAATTTGGCATGGAGAATTAGGGGATGCTAATTGTAGGAAGTTAGGATTGAAAAATAACCACAAATAAATTATATATATAAATTATTTAAATATTTAACACAAGAATCTATGGTTGTTACACTAATGTCATACTAATACCAAGGGATCGAATTTATGTGCCACGAAAGGATCCTACAGGTAGTGCCTCATGTGTAGGCTACTTCCTATGATAGGCGATACAGATTTTTGGGGCTATCCTATATCATTAATATCCAAACCACGGTGAAGTGTCCTAATAAAATCATTGGATTTTAATTGATTTAAAAAAAAATAACCTAAAACAGATACAAGAAATACAAAATACACATAAGATACTTATTTTTGGGTGATGGAGTTTACAAAGACTCAACGTTTGCGTAATCCTGCTGTGTGTCCCGAACCGACGCTAAGTATCCCTCGCATCCAGAGTGTAACATTCGCTGAGATGACATCGCAAAAATTACCATATAGGCTTTTGACGTATCCGTTGTTGGACCACTCGTGTAGCAGAATTTGGCTTCTCCAAGTAGGCCGAAGATGACTCATTTTTCTGCACATTCTATAGTTGCCGAGCAAGCGCCGAGCCAATACATCCCCAAGATGATGTCGTAATCCCGAACATCTAGGACTAAAACATTAAGCGAGAGTTTCCTTCCCCCAATACAGACGTAACCGTCCTGACATACTGAATGAATAGGTATTTTTGTGCCCGATGGAGTGCTAACACTAAGGTCTAGATACAATGGTGTCATTTTTATCATATTTTTCCAAGCAAAATTTGTGGATATAAAGCTTTGTGCTGCACCAGAATCAAATAGCACGTGAGCAGGTATGTTATTGAAAAGCAATATACCTGATACAATGGGGTTCGATGCTAGGGATTCTTCCCGTGTCATAGTGTACACCGGGACTTGAGCTTGACGACGCTCTTGCTGTGACTCGGCTCGATTGGCTTGGGGTGTTGAGGCTGAATTTTGATATTAAGGACGAAGCTTAGAGGGGAGTGGACAGTCCTTATACACGTGGCCTTTGCCACCACAGTTGAAACAGGATCCATTTTTTATATTACAGTCAACGATGGTGTGCCCAGGTTTATTACAGTGTGTACAACGTGCCCCTGTATTTCTTTTTTGCTGACCGTCGTTATTTGAATGCTTTGGAGCGGTGTTTCCTCCTGCGTTATTATGGTGCTTGTGATTGGAAGTATGCACAGTGTCGAGAGCAACTGGAGGATACTGCGGTTCGATGGAAAGGGCATGATTGAGAACTTTCGCATCGTCAGGTATTGGGGAATGACCACGTGCACATTGATGATAGGTTACTGTCCGCCTTCAAATTGTCTGGCATGACTCACCGCATCAGGTAAATATGAGCTTGCAAATTTGGCGAGCTAGTTGAATTCAGCGGAGTACTGCTTCACGGTCATGTTGCCTTGCCGAAGCTGTACGAACTCGTTCTCCTTTTGCCGATATACGTGAGGGGGTATAAACTCCTCTTCAAACCTGCCACGGCAGGTAACCTATGCGATCGTCTTCTCTTCATCGCCGACTGAGAGAGATCTTTGATGCACGTCCCACCAAATATGAGCGTTCAAGCGAAGCTGTAGCTGTGCACGCACGACACACTTCTCCTTAGGTACCTCTAGCAGTTTGAAGTGATCCTCAAGCTCTGACAGCCAATCTAGAGCCACGACCGGATCCTCAGTCCCCTTAAATGGTATGTTGCAGACCTTCTTGAAGTTGGCAAAGACGAAGGTAGTCACATTGTCATGCCCCAGTCACAAAATACGTAGGACTAGGACATATAAGCATGCCAGCCACATGGATATAGCAACTCCAATATATGGAAACCAAAACCCATGCGTACGCTGTAATATGAATAATAATTCACAAGTGGTATAAACTATCTCAAGTCACAGACATAATCTAAATCTTATCTACAGAAAACATAAATAAATAAATAACCAATATCTATATAACTAGATCTCAATATGAAGTATCTAAGGATGACAGTCGGATGGAGACAAATCCACTGCCGAACTAGAATATAAAAGCAAATACAATATAAGGACAACAACTAACAATCACTAAGACTCGAAGAGAAGACCTCCTTGAAAATATAAGTAACTAGTCCGGATCTACGCTCCTGTGAATACTCATGAACATCTACACCTAGAAAGGGACCAGGTCCTCAGAGGGACATAACAAGATACATAGAAATATGCCAATAAAGTACTGAAATAAACATCCAATGGGTCGCCTAACCATCTATATGAATGCACGTTGAGAACAACTTTCTTACAAGTGGGCTATCTGGCCATAAAATGGGATTAGCATAATTCTCTCGGAGAATCAGAGGCTTACAAAGCATGTCGTCTTTTGAACGGCAGAGGCCGCCAGGTAATATAGGGGTCATCACGACCGCGTATCTCCGGCGGAGCGTACGGGTTATATAAAAGGAAAGTGCAAAAGGAGCACAAATATCTTACTTGTTGTTCTCCCCACCCATGCTCTAAGCATGTCATATCCATGACACGATAATACCTCTAATAACTGCCAAGTCTACTAGCATACAAAGTTTCTAACAGCAGTTATCCCTAATGTACGGCCCATACGTATAGGAGGCCAATCCAGTACGCGAGTCCGTGTCCTACATGAGACTCACACTCGTGTAACAACTGTGTCACGGCCAATGAAACCTAATGATGCTTCATGATAATAGGGCGGTCTCATAAACAAGGTCAATGCATATACATAATAAAATATATCACGACGACACCGTCATTGCACCAAAGTTTCCTTGGACGCGCAATTTATTTAGCAGTTTAAAATAGATGAACTAAATGACAAAAATAAAGATGCATGCAACATATGGAATATGAATAACAGTACAATAGCAATTTTTACTTGCCTGGCAAAAAGCTGTATAGTACCAATAACCTGCTTCTAAAGTCGCGTAGAACAATCCAATATCCTATATACATGTAATATAATACAATACAACATCAGTTATTACACTAGCACATACACAACCATAAATACTCTGAACTCAGGGCTACGCTAGGGGTGATACTGGTCAACTAGCAGGGTCAAATGGGCGTCTAACTACGCGGGTGTCACATCTTTAAATGCTGTATCAAAATCAGACAGTCAACTAACATGTGTCTAAGCCAGTACATTAATGTACACAAGGCAGCAACTCACAAGTTCTTAGGGTCACTTGGTCAAACGTAAATATAGGATATCCATAATTAACCTAGGGCCAGACAGAATAATTACATATATAGTCATAATTAGCATTATCATTTAATTACTTATCTCTATATCCATATATTTATATATATAACAACTAATATTATATACATACGCGTATGTGTACGCATATGTGTCATACGGTCAAATGTTAATACAGGGTATCTACTACTAACACTTATGGTCACTCAATATCTATAATACAGTCATACCTAGTACTAGCATTAATTACCACACAATGTATAGGTACCAATTAATTACCTACACACACGCACACTAGTCTTTAGGTTAACCGACACGGTCTGAACTAAACTGAACCATAAAGCAATACTAATCACAAGCATACATACACAATATGAAAGGAGAGGGATAGGTTCGTTCCTCGGGGTTAGCGTGTACGGGCAGGGGGATCAGGGGTAACTGCTGCAGGTCGTCTTCGGGGAATGTGACGGTCCATAATGACGACGATGATTGGTGATGATGATGGTGATGATTATTGTGATAATGAGGGTGATGATGATTGGTGATAATTAGGTTAATGATAGTGATTAGGGTAATGATGATGGTGATGGTAAGATGATGAGATGATGATGGTGAGATGATGATGAGATAATGAGATGATGATGGTGAGATGATGAGAATGAATGGTAATAATGGGGATGATGATGATAATAAATGGTGATGATGGGGATGATTGTGATGATAATGATAACAGGGATGATGATGATACTGGTGATGATGACCGGAGTCCGGCGGGGAGTGGCGGTTCAGGCGGTGGACAGGGATGGAGGTGATGATGAGCGACTCAGGAAGGCGGAAGAGGAGTTGCTACTGGCGGGAAGAAGGAAGTTCAGGCGAGGAGTGGTGGTCATGACAGAGGTAAAGTCGAGGGAAGGAAGTGCAGGCTGAGGAGGACGGGCTCCGGCGTCGTGGCGAGGAGGGCCGGGAAGAGGAGGAAGAAGAAGAGGTCGAGGAGGAGTTCAGCGGGGTGCTGCTCGTCGTCCGGCGGGCTTGGGGAGATCACCGTAGGTAGGAGGGAAGAGGAGAGGACAGTGGTGGTGGATTGTGAGGTCGGGGTCGACCAGGTGGTGGTGCAGCGGGATGAGGTCGTGGTGCTGGCGGCGTTCAGGTGAGGGGAAAATGGCGTACAGGTGGTAGGGAAGAGAAGGATCCGGCGAAGAGGTCGGGAAAGACCGGAGATGGGGACTATGACAGAAATGGTGGCGGTTCGAAATGAGGAAGAGGGTGGCGGACAGCGGGCTCAGCCGTGGGGCGATGGCAGTTTGGTTGCTCGGCGTGGGTCAGTGGGGTTGTGGAGGCCTGTGGTCGAGGAAAGGTTGGCTGCGGTGGGTTAGGGCGCTGGGTACCCGGCGGTTGCAGTCTCCGGCGAGGTTGGTCGGCTCAGCAGGGTCAGATGGAAGGAGATGGTGAATAGTAACCGGGAAAGAGTCGGCTAGGTGATGGGGTTGAAATAGAAAAGGAAAAGAAAGGAAATAAAAATTATATTTATACATGTAGGGAATAGGGTTGGGGGTTGACCTAAGGGATTAGGATTGGTCAACATCTTAGGATTGGGCCTTGGCTTGATATGGGGATGTTGGAGGGCTATGATTTACATAGTTTAAAATGCAAGGCTAGGGTTAAATGAGGGGGCAATGTTTGTGTGTTGTACATTCCAAAAATTATAGAAAAAATTTATATAAATAAAAAATAGGTTTCTTCATGGGTTGTGTCCAATGGTGTGGATACCTCAATGTATTTTTGCATAAAAACACCCAACAATTAGAAAATTGCACAAAAATAGAAATTGGATTAAATTAATTAAAATTAATGTACAAGGTGTTCTTGAATTAATTAGAAGTAAATGGGGATAAAATTAGGTGGAACACAAGTGTCATAAATGAAGAAGACTCAGAGTAGAATATTATCATAATTTGGGTTGACCAAAATGGGTCAAGATTGTGTCTCCAATTTTGAATGGAACACACAAGGATATAAAGTCGTATTTATATAGAATTAAATATAAACGTCTACGACAAAAATTGTGCGACTAAAATATAGCACAAGAGAGCATAATTATAAGTTACACAGGTCAAAATAGATGTTTGGCACGTCTAGGACAAGGATGTAAAATTTGTAGGAAGGCAATGGTTAGTGTAGTGCTCCAATTATCGAAGCAACGGTAAGGTGCACTAAGTGATATAAATATTATATAATTAAATAAAATATCGTGTTTAATTTCTAATTGGATTCAACTAGCCCTAGTTTCACTATCTAAGCCAAGTAGGCCTAATTTTGGGTGAGGGGGTTTACAATCTACCCAACTTAAAATAATTTTATCCTCGAAATTAAAATAAGGCATGGTTTTCACTATCTAATCTTACTTGGTCACAATCTAAAAAGAATTCTCCTCAAGTTAACAATGCAATTTCTACCAAACTTAGAACTTACCCATCTATCACATAAGGCTATACGTTTAAGAGAACTATTCCTCAAATTATTTAATCATATTATTCAATCCTCCAAAAGTTTTAGCACACCATATATCATATATGATATGCCCTTAATTAGCAAAGATAGTCATCAAATAATACGGTTGGCCTATAGGGTATATCTAGTACTCTGTGTGTGTCAAACTTATACCAAGCATGAGGTTTCGTCTTTCCGAAGTAAGGGAAGATGGAAAACAATAATAAAGAGTTCAAGGGGGAGGTAATAGAATAGAAGTATGGGGATCAAGGCGATTAGAGAATTCAAAAGAGGATTTTCAATGCAGGTGTGGATTAAAATCCTATTTGGTAAATTCCTATTCACCTGCTCACATTAGTACAATTATGTACTTGACATATCTATAGGGCAAGTATATTCGTCTACTAGTCAACTATATATCTCAATCCACGTAAAGTAATATTACGAAGGGCGAACCAAACATACTAAGGTTAGCTAGACCTTAATACACTGATTCTGATTAGACAATGTATTAGTAAGCGTCCCCAATAATACATATATCATGATCAAGCTCGATAAAAGAATAAGCTTGCAAAACTAGGCTATAAAATATCATCATAAGTCGAAGTAGTACAGAAAATATAAATACGCTGGATTATGATAAAAGAAGGTACAAAATAATTCAAGTTCACAAAAAGATAAGACTCTACAATCTCTACAGTTGTCATACTAACTCCTTATCTAAATCTCTAGTCGACCAATGGAGGTAAGGGCCTCTAAGTTTTACAGTCGGGATAAACACTATCATCTAATACAAGTCTATAGTTGGTGTCATTCCATTATACTTCATTAAAGGGTCAAAAGGACTATGTATTACTAGGTTATGAGTCGTACTACCCAGCTTAAAAGAATAAACTAATATTGTAACTGCCTTAAGGGAAACCTATAAATTAACCTTGTCCTTGTAACTAAGGTAGAACTCTTATTGGGGTATACGAGAGAAATACTTGGTATTTATTAGGGTATCCTATTGCATTATATAGGTAATGGTCATCTTAAGTCTTAATCATAGTGCTCATAGAACAAAGTGTTAATATTAAGAATGAAGAAGCTACTGGCTCTCCAGTGAAAGAGGATATAACCTATATGGAGTTATAGGGATAAATTACGTGATTTAAAACTAAAGGATAATCATCAGGTCATAATGTATAAGAATAACTCAAAACTATCAAGTTCTAATTACCAAGCTCAGGAATTTTAAATTTAAAATTACAACTATAATCCAAGCAAACTATATATCTTAACATAAGAGAATATCACTTGGCCTATAATCAGAAGGGTCAGGTGGCACGAATTGAAGGATGAAGAAAATAAAAAAATGATTAGTCGTCGCACAAATAGCGAGCGCTAAGGTTTCAGAGGAACAAGGTATAAAATTAAATAGTGATACTCTTGATAAGATCATGGTTCACTAAGAAAATGTGGTATGCTCATATCTGTGTTCGAGGTATGATCAACGGAAGTGTTATATTCTTTCCTCTTGGCTTCCTAAGGTACTGTTCTGCTAATATCAAGACAATGATCTAAATTTATAGTTCTAATGTTATCTCACTATGAAAGTTAGGTTTAGTCCTAATGTTCAATCTTGGATTTCTATTGGTTCCTCAATACTAAGGTCAAACAATATGGTCAAATTCATAACTAACCCTAGTATTGTCTATACTACTCTCAAGTTTTCATAAATATATCAAGGGATAATGGTCATCTAATTTATAGGTATTGTATGCTAGGGTTCACTAGATATTCTAAACTTAGTGATGTGTCAATATTTTAGTGGTATTCTTCTTAGGAATATTATCCTAATTATCATCCTAACAACAGGGATTCCTATATTCTAGCAGAAGGCTAAAAAAAATTTATTAGGAAAGCACATGAATCAAGCAAGATATAATTATTCAAATAGAATGGATTGGAAGGAAGATGAGTCATAGTCAATTATGGATGAGATCCTATATTCTAATCCTAGGTGCAGGCTTGCTCGATACAGTAACGTAACCGAGACAATATGCTCTCGACCTGTATGGGCCACCACTAAAATCATGTCACGCCCCAGTCCCAAAATACGTAGGACTAGGACATGTAAGCATGCCAGCCGCATGGATATGGCAAATCCAATATATGGAAACCAAAACCTATACGTACGCTTTAATATGAATAATAATTCACAAGTGGTATAAACTATCTCAAGTCACAAGCATAATCTAAATCTTATCCACAGAAAACATAAATAAATAAATAACCAATATTTATATAACTAGATCTTAATATGAAGTATCTAAGGATGACAGTCGGATGGAGACAAATCCATTGCCGAACTAGAATATAAAAAGCAAACACAATATAAGAACAACAACTAACAATAACTGAGACTCGAAGAGAAGACCTCCTTGAAAATATAAGTAACCAGTCTGGATCTGTGCTCCTGCGAATACTCATAAACATCTACACCTAAAAAGGGACCAGGTCCTCAGAGGGACATAACAAGATACATAGAACTATGCCAATAAAGTACTGAAATAAACATCCAATGGGTCGCCTAACCATCTATGTGAATGCACGTTGAGAACAACTTTCTTACAAGTGGGCTATCTGGCCATAAAATAGGATTAGCATGATTCTATCGGAGAATCAGGGGCCTACAAAGCATTTCATCTTTTGAACGGCAGAGGCCGCCAGGTAATATAGGGGTCATCAAGACCGCGTATCTCCGGCGGAGCGTACGTGTTACATAAAAGAAAAGTGCAAAAGGAGCCAAATGTCTTACTTGTTGTTCTCCATACCCCATGTTCTAAGCATGTCATATCCCTGACACGATAATACCTCTAATAACTGCCAAGTCTACTAGCATACAAAGTTTCTAACAACAGTTATCCCTAACGCACGACCCATACGTATAGGAGGCCAACCCAGTACGCGAGTCTGTGTCCTATATGAGACTCACACTCGTGTAACAGCTGTGTCACGGCCAATGAAACCTAATGATGCTTCATGATAATGGGGCGGTCTCATAAACAAGGTCAATGCATATACATAATAAAATATATCACGACGATACCGTCGTTGCACCCAAGTTCCCTTGGACGTGCAGTTTATTTAGCAGTTTAAAATATATGAATTAAATGACAGAAATAAAGATGCATGCAACATATGGAATATGAATAATAGTACAATGGCAAGGTATACTTGCCTGGCAAAAAGCTGCATAGTACCAATAACCTGCTTCTGAAGTCGCGTAGAACAATCCAATATCCTATATACATATAATATAATACAATACAACATCAGTCATTATACTAGCACATACACAACCATAAATACTCTGAACTCAGGGCTACGCTAGGGGTGATACTGGTCAACTAGCAGGGTCAAATGGGCGTCTAACTAAGCGGGTGTCATATCTTCAAATGCTGTATCAAAATTAGACAGTCAACTAACATGTGTCTAAGCTAGTACATTAATGTACACAAGGCAGTCAACTCATAAGTTCTTAGGGTCACTTAGTCAAACGTAAATATGGGATGTCCACAATTAACCTAGAGCCAGACATAATAATTACATATATAGTCATAATTAGCATTATCATTTAATTACTTATCTCTATATCCATATATTTATATATATAACAACTAATATTATATACATACGCGTACGTGTACGCATACGGGTCATATGGTCAAATGTCAATACAGGGTATCTACTACTAACACTTATGGTCACTCAACATCTATAATACAGTCATACCTAGTATTAGCATTAATTACCACATAATGTATAGGTACCAATTAATTACCTACACACACGCACACTAGTCTTTAGGTTAACCGACACGGTCTGAACTAAACTGAACCATAAATCAATACTAATCACAAGCACACATACACAATATGAAAGAAGAGGGACAGGTTCACACCTCGGGGTTAGCGTGCACGGGCACGAGGATCGGGTGTAACTGTTGCAGGTCATCTTCGGCGAGTGTGACGGTCCACAATAACGACGATGATTGGTGATCAAAATGGTGATAATTATTGTGATGATGATTGGTGATGATTAGGTTAATGATGGTGATTAGGGTAATGATGATGGTGATGGTGAGATGATGAAATGATGATGGTGAGATGATGATGAGATAATGAGATGATAATGGTGAGATAATGGGAATGAATGGTGATGATGGGGATGATGATGATAGTAAATGGTGATGATGGGGATGATTGTGATGATGATGATAACAGGGATGATGATGATACTGGTGATGATGACCGGAGTCCGACGGGGAGTGGCGGTTCAGGTGGTGGACAGGGATGGAGGTGATGATGAGCGGCTAAGGGAGGCAGAGGAGGAGTTGCTACTGGCGGGAAGGAGAAAGTTCAGGCTAGGAGTGGTGGTCGTGGCAGAGGTGAAGTCGAGGGAAGGAAGTACAGGCTAAGGAGGTCGGGCTTCGGTGTCGTGGCGAGGAGGGCCGGGAAAAGGAAGAAGAAGAAAAGGTCGAGGAGGAGTTCAGCGGGGTGCTGCTCGTCGTCCGACGGGCTTGGGAAGATCACCGGAGAAAGGAGGGAAGAGGAGAGGATAGTGGTGGTGGTTTGTGAGGTCGGGGTCGACCATGTGGTGGTGTAGTGGGGTGAGGTCATGGTGCCGGCGACGTTCAGGCAAGGGGAAGATGGCGTGCAGGCGGTAGGGAAGAGGAGGATCCGGCGGAGAGGTCGGGGAAGACCGGAGATGGGGACTATGACGGAAACTGTAGCGGTTCGACATGGGGAAGAGGGTAGCGGACAACTGGCTCAGCCGCGGGGCGATGGCAGTTTGGCTGCTCGGCGTGGGTCAGCGGGGTTGTAGAGGTCTGTGGTCGAGGGAAGGTTGGCTGCGGTAGGTCAGGGCGCTGGGTGGCCGGCGGTTGCAGTCTCCAGCGAGGTTGGTCGGCTCAGCGGGGTCGGGCGGAAGGAGATGGTGAATAGTAAAAGGGAAAGGGTCGGCTAGGTGATGGGGTTGAAATAGAAAAGGAAAAGAAAGGAAATAAAAATTTTATTTATATATGTGGGGAATAGGGTTGGGGGTTGACCTAAGGGATTGGGCTTGGTCAATATCTTGGGATTGGGCCTTGGCTTGATATGGGGATATTGGAGGGCTATGATTTACATTGTTTAAAAGGCAAAGCTAGGGTTAAATGAGGGGGCGATGTTTGTGTGTTGAACATTCCGAAAATCATGGAGAAAAATCATATGAACAAAAAAATGGGTTTCTTCATGGGTTATGTCCAATGGTGTGGACACCTCAATAAATTTTGCATAAAAGTGTCCAACAATTAGAAAATTGCATAAAGATAAAAATTGAATTAAATTAATTAAATTTAATGCACAAGGTGTTCTTAAATTAATTAGAAGTACATGGAGATAAAATTAGGTGGGACACAAGTGTCATGAATGAAGAAGACTCAGAGTAAAATATTATCATAATTTGGGTTGACCAAAATGGGTCAAGATTGTGTCTCCAATTTCGATTGGAACGAACAAGGATACAAAGTCATATTTATATAGAATTAAATATAAACGGCTACGACGAATATTGTGCGACTAAAATATAGCACAAGAGAGCATAATTATAAATTACATAAAGGTCAGAATAGATGACTACCACATCTAGGACAAGGATGTGAAATTTGTAGGAAGGCAATGGCTAGTGTAGTGCTCCAATTATCGAAGCAACGGTAAGGTGCACTAAGTGATATAAATATTATATAATTAAATAAATATCGTGTTCTATTTTTAATTAAATTCAACTAGCCCTAGTTTCACTATCTAAGCCAAGTAGGCCTAATTTTGGGTGAGGGGGTTTACACACATCTTTCTTCTTTGGAGTTTGAGGTATTTTGACTTCAGGTGTAGGTAGCTCTACCGGTGCCGCTATTGTCGTTGCAGAATGATTGGAGGCCAAGGTATGAATAATTTGTTGTAGGGCATCCACCTGCTTTTGTTGGACTGTAAATCGGGCTTCTAGGTTGCCTTCGAACTTGCTCTATCGTTCTTCTGTCCACTTCTCGGCTCGCTCGTAACGAGCCCTATCCCTCTGTTGGCTAGCCTCAAGCATCCGCATTATTCGCTCAAATGAGTCGACATGGGACATGGATGGCTAGCTTCTAAATGCTTGCGCTTGAGTCATTCCTTCAAAAGAAGGTAACTTATATCAGGTTCATAACGTATTATGGACTAATTGTATCGAACGTATCTTATTTTGGCTGAACGAGTTCAAAAGTTCGTATAGTGAATAGATCGTTAAAGGAACTTTTCTGATTCGAGGGTCAAAGAAACTTGAAGATGTGCTCTGATATAATATGTCATGCCCCGATTCCGTAGAATTGATAGTCGTCCTCCGGGTGTGATGTCATGCGTGCCTAGGTTGCGCAGCGCAAAAGGCTAAGGTATTTTATATAACGAGCACATATTCAGAGTACGCAGATAATTGAAACACAATATTAAAATTTGGAAAAGTTCTCTTTATTGATAATGAACATCTTTTACAAACTCTTGAACGAATGACATTAGTATTCATGATTTGGAACCATGGGGTCCAGTGGTATTAGATAAGACAATGACAACTTGGCAACAACAGTCGAGACAATATCAATAATGCCCGATGAATCCGGTAGGATCTACCTATTATGGCAAAAGAGGTCACACTTAGGATGAATGTAGGATGGCAAGTGGAAGATGCTTTAGGTATGGGGGTTCCGACAACATGATAGCTATGGGGGTTCCGACAACATGCTTTGGAACCATATCAATAATTTCCAGCGTTGTTAACTCCAGGAGCAATTCTGTATTAAAAGCCAGTTTTAGCAGTTTGGCAGTTAGCACAAAGTCCGTTGTTGACGCAAGCACAGGTGTTTCACCAGAGACAACGTTAGTTTGATCAGTAGAGACATCCTCATAACAGAGTTCCAGCGATACCAAGACTTGAGCAAGCTGAGTTCGGAGTGCTAGAACAGATGTTAGCAGAAGGTGGTCAAGTCGAGGGTGAGATTTGAGTTCTTCTAGTTTTATCTATCTTTTGGGTTTTGTATATTCGGTGAGTGGAGATGATCTTTCGTCTCACTCTTCTACCATAGTATCTCGTGATAGATGATGTATGTCATATGTCCCGACTATGAAGGTACGTCCTGGACAGAGTCATGTTCTTGACTAAGTCGTTGGTACCAATTTATCTCGAGACTTGATCCCTATACATTTTTGGGAGTCAGCATAGGCCAGCGAGGACGGGTTCCTATTTTGACTGACTCAGGAGACATATGTATCCGTATGTCTCATATTCTTTCTATTTTCTTTTGATTGTATGGATTGCTTATGGCTTTATTTATAGTGTTGTTGCTTTTATTACCTACCTATTTCGTTATGCTTGGTATTCAGTTAGCTGTAGTTTATGAGATTTGGTACTTCATGAGATTTTTTGGATCATGAGTTTTCTCATTGGATCATGAGTTTCCTGCTTGGTTTATGAGTTTTCTTAGTTGGTGATCAGCTCGACTAGCCTAGCAAATATTGAAGACAAAATTTTTCTAAGGTGGGTAGAGATGTCACACCCATTCCCATATTTGGTATTCTTGAATTTGTGATATTTAAAGTTTTCCATGTAGATGTATTCATGTTGTATTATTATGTTGGTTTATGTTAAATATGTTATATTTATTTAATTGTATTCTTGTTTATTGTGGGAGACTACCCGAGACCAGTAGTGAACACCTTAAAAATTGCCATCGAACCGTGCTAGGACTCGTATACAGGATGGATACCAAATCCAGTTCACTCGTGGAACCACTAAGCCTATTTTGAATGGTTGAGATTTTGTTGGAGAGTGGCATGACTTAATCTTAGGGCTAACCTCATTTTACCACTTGGTATATATATATATATATATATATATATATATATATATATATATATATATATATATATATATGGTTTTCTCTCTCCCCTCTCATTCTTCCTCATTTTTACTTCTTTCTTCTTTCTCCTTCCCTCAGGAGCTCCCCTTGACCGAAACCCTAAGCTATATACCTAAACTTGGTTCTAGAAAGAGGTTTGTTAGTCCACCAAGGCAAATATATTTTAGATTTTTTATATGATTAGTAAATTAAAAATGTGTTTGATGGAAAATATTCTCCTTGATGTTATCATTAGTTTTAGTTCTCGGAGTTTTCAGTTTTGATGAACAATTTTGAGTATATCTAATTTTTAAAGTTAGGATTTTTAAGGGTTCCAAAAGATTTTTTTGGTTTTGATCTATTAAAATATGGTATTTTAGAAAAATAGTTTTTGAGGTTGATGGAGCACTTTATTTTGAGCATTTTGGCTTTTATTTTGCTTGATTAGGAGTTAAAATAAAGTTTTTATGAAGAAAATAATTTATAGATTTTTGGAACTTTTTTGGCCATGGCTGAACTTGTTGTCTAGAGAAGATGAAGTTTGCATGCGGCCAGTGAGCATATTCGTCTGAAAGTGTTATGCGGCCTGAGAGGGTTAGGCGGCCTAAACTCTTGCCGCATACTGACAGCATGCATCCATCTTGTTGGATACATGGCTGCTGATTTATACAAGTGTCCTTGAATACCTTGTGTATTTACACGCTGAACGAATAAAAAATTTGCTAAGTCCAAGAGAACCCCATGCGGCACTGACACCCATGCGGCCATGAGAGTATGCGGCCACTATTTTCCTTAGACGCATGGCTTTGAACCGTTGGCACTTTTTTTTGGTTTTGTCTTTTCTCTCTGACACACTTTATTGCATCAGTCACTTTATGTCACATCACTAACACTTTATTTAATATACGTCACTTCGACATATGTTCCAAGAGAGTGGACTTTTGTTCGGAGCATGCAACTTGGAGGAGCATACGGCATGGGGTAGCATGCGGCCCGGTGCCATATACGGCCTAGAGCCATATGCGGCCAGCTCGTCCATGCGTCCAGTTCGTCCATGCGGCCAGTTGCTCATGCGCCTGATAAATGCATAAGGCATGACCCATGCAGAAATCCATGCATGCACTTTTCATGTGCGTATGTGATCCTATGCGACCCTAGTAATCATTATACACGTTCCACAATTTTTTGGGTTTAATTATTTTATTTGAAATGTTTCTTATCGTACCCTTTATGGTTGATCGTGACTTCTTGCTAGTGTTATTTTGTAAACCCCCTTGTCCAAAATTAGGCCTACTTAGCTTAGATAGAGAGACTAGGGCTAGTTTGAATCCAAATAAAAATAGAACACTGTGTTTTAATTGATTTTACAATATTTATATCACCTAGTGCGCCTTACCGTTGCCTCGATAATTGGAGCACCACACTAGCCATTGCCTTCCTACAAACTTTATACCCTTGCCCTAGACGTGCCAGCCATCTATTCTGACCTTGGTGTAATTTATAATTATACTCTCCTGTGCTATATTTTGGTCGCACAATAATCGTCGCGGATATTATTTCCTAATTCCAAATAATTCTGACTTTGTATCCTTGTGCATTCCAATCAAAATTGAAGACACAATCTTGACCCATTTCTTACAACCTAATTTATGACAATATTCTATTATGAGCCCTCTATGTTCATGATACTTGTGTCTCACCGAATTTTATCCCCATGTACTTCTAATTAAATCCAGAACTCCTTGCGCATTAATTTTAATTAATTTAAATCCAATTTCCATCTTTGTGCAATTTTCTAATTGTTGGGCACTTTTAGGCAAAAGTTCATTGAGGTGTCCACACCATTGGATAATACATGAAGAAATCCATGTTTCACCTTCATTGGAATTTTTTCATAATTTTCAGAATGTGCAACGCGCAACATCGCCCCCTTTATTTTAAATCTATCCTTGCATTTAAACAATGCAATTATGGCCCTCTAAACTCCCCCATGTGAGCCCAAGGTCCAATCCCAAGGAGTATTGACCAAGCCCTAATACTAGGTCAGCCCCAAACCTAAAAATTCTACATGTATAAATATCTCATTTCCTTTATTTTTCCAAAAAAAAATCAAAACCCAAAGAAATCACCAGCCGACCCCTTCCATACTATTCATCCTCTTACTTCTTCCTCCTACCTCCGTCTGAACCAACCTGGAGCAGCCCCACCGTGTTCCTCCATGCCGCCGCCTCACCGGAGTTCTTCACCATCGCTGTATTCTGCCCGCAGCCCGTCTGCACCGAGCACCCCATCGGCCTCACCCCGCTGCTCAACCCGACCCGCAGCCACCTCTTCCTTCCTCCTTCTTCTCCGTCGGATACCGATGTCCCAAGCCTCTGCCATTGACCACCATCAACACCATCACCACCACCAGCACGACCATCATTACCACCATCATCCCCGCTCTCTTCTCCATCTCCTTCCTCCTGTGCACCCTTTTCCGGCCAACCCTCAGCCGGGCACGACCGGCCAACCGACCCTTCCCCCGTTCTCCTCTAGTCCCGTTCGTTTGGGGCTCGACCCCGCCTCTTCTTCCACTGCCCTCGTCAACTGGAGACCACCGGACTCGACCTGCAAACCTTCTCCTCCTCCTCGAACACACGCCACCTTCCTCCACCTCTCCCTGCTCTCCTCCTTGACCCGCCTGAACATCCCCGGCCGTCCCCATCTCTTTCCTGTCCTTCTCCTCCTCCTCCTTCGCCTTGCCGGATCTCCCCTCCCCTGGCCGGACCTCCCCGCCAGACTCCGGTCAGCAGCCCATCACCAGCATTATTATCATCAACACCCATCAGCATCATCAACATCATACTCTTCACCATCATCAGCACAATATCACCATCTCATCATCAACATCACCAACACCTTAACCCTAATCATCCACATCATTATCCTCGTCATCACCATCACCCATATCATCATCCTCGTCATCGCCTTCACCATGATCTTTACCATCATCTTTATCATAACCATCATCCATGATCATCATCACCACCATTACCATATCATCATCAACTTCACTATTAATCATCTTTATAATCATCACCATTATCATCATCATCATCACCCCCATCGTAATCATCATCGTCGTTATCATCATTATTGACATCGTCGTCATCATCACCATCGCCATCGTCGTCATCATCGTCGTTAACTTCGTCATCGGCATCCGCATCGTTGCATCATCATCGTCATAATCGTCGTTTACTATCGTCGTCGTCACCGTCATTCCCGTACACGTACCCCTAGGATACTGGATTGTTCTGCGTGACTTCAGGAGCAGGTTATTGGCACTACGCAGCTTTCTGGCCAGGCAAGTATACCTTGCCTTGTTGTACTGTTTAAATTCAGTTATTATTTTAGTTGCATATTTATTGTTTTAGATTATATAAACTGTGCGCGTCCGAGAGAGACTCGGGTACAGTCAACGAAGACGTTGACGTTAGGATTTTGTCTGACCTAGTGTCTAGTGGACCCACCTAGAGTTGTGGAGTTATCGGTATGACTCCCCAGGCCATGACACATTTCTTACACGTGTTGTGAGTCTCATGTAGGGCACGGACTTGTGTATCCGGCTGGCCACCTGTACCTATAGGTCGTGCGACGGATAGGGTATAACTGCTAATAGTGATGTATGTTAGAAGACTTAGCAGTTATTAGTAGTCGAAGAATAGACTATCGTGGTACGATGGTCCCATCCTTGTCCTTGTTTGGTTGTAAGGTTGGGCTATTGTTCTAACGATAGACTATGAGCCAAAGTTACGACACCGATACTGGCACTCCGTCTCGGCGTAGTAGCTAAAGCGTATTATGGATACAACATGCATAGATCATTAGACGGGGAGGACGACTAGTAGGCATATGGGACACCTACCTCCTTTATACAGATACTGCATTCTTCGGAGTGATACAGACGTATATATTTTACAGATACCACGTTCCTTAAAGTGTTGGACGTTACTTGGTGATTTTACAGATACCTCATTCTTCGGAATGATGGACGTTACAGATACCACACTCTAGAGAACGTTGGACATTATACCTACGCCTACCCATACGTACCAAAGTTGTCTTCAAATTGCATTCACTTACATGGTTAGCGCACCCCCTTTATTTATTCAGTATTTACTTTATGGCATGCTTTTATGTATCTTGTTATGTCCCTCTGAGGACCTGGTCCCTTTTCAGGTGTAGATGTTCAGTAGTATTCGCATGAGCGTAGATCTGGACTTGCTACGTATAATTTCGAGGAGGTCTTCTCTTCGAGTCTCAGTGATTATTGGTTGTTGTGCTTATATTGTTGTGTTTGCTTTTATATTCTAGTTGGTAGTGGATTTGTTTCCATCCAACTATCCTCTTTAGATACTTTATATTGAGATCTAGTTTCATAGACATTGGTTATTTATTTCTATTTGATTTCTGTGGATGAGATTTAGATTATACCCTATGACTTGTGATAGTTTTTACCACTTATAAATTATTGTTCATGATACAGCGCACGCATGTCTTATGGTTCCCATATATTAGAGTTGCCATATACATGCGGCTGGCATGCTTACGTGTCCTAGTCCTACGTATTTTGGGACTGGGATATGACATGTTTTTAGTGGTGGCCCATGCAGGTCGAGAGCATATTGTCTCGGTTACGTTACTGTACCGAGCAAGCTTGCACCTAGGATTAGAGTATAGGATCTCATCCACAATTGACTATGACTTATCTTCCTTCCAGTCTGTTCTATTTAAATAATTATATTCTGCTTGATTCATGTGCTTCCCTAATAGTTCCTTGAGTATAGCCCCTGCTAGAATATAGGAACCCCTGTTGATAGGATGATAATTAGGATAACATTCTTATTAAGAATACAACTAGGGCATTGACACATCATTAAGTTTAGGCTACCTAATAAACCCTAGCGTCCCTTAACTATAGATTAATTTACCATTATCCCTTGAGGTGTTTATGTATGACTTGAGAGTAATATAAATACTACGAGGAGTAGTTTGAAATTTGACCATAGTGTTTGACCCTAGTATTGAGGAATTAATAGAATCCAAGGTTAAATATTAGGACTGAACCTAACTGTCATAAGTGAGATAGTATTAGAGAACATACCTTAGAAAACCTAGAGGAATAAAATAATATTTCCCTTGATCATACCTCGATCACAGAGATTAGCTACCACATTCCCCTTAGAAAACCATGATATTATCTATAGTCCCTCTATTTTAAATTCATATCTTGTTCTTCTGAAAACTTAGCCCTCGTGAATTGTGCGATGACTAATTATGCTTCTCTTCATCTTCCAACTCGTGCTACCTGACACTTCTAATTGTAGACCGAGTGATTCCTTGTATGTTAGGATATATAGCTTGCTAGGGTTATAGTTGTAATCTTGAACTTTAAATTTTGTGCTTGGTAGTTAGAGCATGATAGTTTTGACTTATTCTTGTAGATTATGACTTGATGATTATCCTTTAGTTTTAAATCACGTGATTGTACCCCCACCTCGATACGAGTTATATCCTCTTTCCCCTTAAAGGTTAGTAACTTTTCCATTCTTACTATCAACACATGTTCTATGAGCACGATGATTAAGACTTAAGGTGACCATTACCTATATAATGCAATAGGAGACCCTAATAAGTACCAAGATTTTTTCCGCATATACCCCAATAAGAGTTCATACTTTATTTATAAGAACAAGGTTATTTTATAGATTTCCCTTAAGACTGTTACAGTATTAGTTTATTATTTTAAGTTGGGTAGTATGCCTCATAACCTAGTAACACATAGTCCTCTTGACTCATTATTGAAGTGTAACTATATAACATTAACTGTATACTAGCATAAGACGATAGTGTTTATTCAGACTGTAGAACTTAGAGGCCCATACCCCTATTTGGTCGACTAGCGACTTAGACAAGGAGTTAGTATGACAACTGTAGAGATTGTAGAGTGTTATTTTCTTTGTGAACTTGAATTATTTTGTAACTTCTCTCATCATAATCTAGCATACTTATATTTTCTGTACTACCTTGACTTACGCCGCTATTATAGCCTAGTTTTGCAAGCTTACCCTTTTATCGAACTTGATCACGATATATGTATTATTGGGTTGACACACTAATATATTTCAGAATCAGTGTATTATGGTCTAGCTAACCATAGTGCGCTTGGTTCGCCCTTCGCATGACTACCTTACGTGGATTGAGATATAGTCGACTAGTAGACGAATATACTTGCCCTTAGACATGTCTGAGCATATCATATCGATTACATAACTGTACTGATATGAGCATGTGAATAGGAATTACCAAAATAGGATTTTCAATCCACAACTGCCATGACAATTTCCATTTGAGTTCTTTAAACGCCTTAATCCCCATACTTGTATTCTATTACCTCCACCTTGAACTCTTTATTATTGTTTTTCGTCTTCCCTTATTTCGGAAAGACGAAACCTCGTGCTTGGTATAAGTTTGATACAAAGAGAGTACTAGATATACCTCATAGGCCAATCACATTACTTAGTGACTATCTTTTGTAATTAAGGGCATATCATATGTGATATATTTGGTGTTAAAGCTTTGAGGATTGAATAACATGATTAAATAAATTGAGGAATATTTTCTTAAATGTATAAGCCTTATGTGATAGATGGGTAAATTCTAAGTTGGATAGAAGTTGCATTGTCAACTTGAGAGAAATTTCTTTTAGATTGTGATCAAGTAAGATTAGATTGAGAGATTAAGTCATTTTAAATGTGGAGAATTTTAGAAGAAGGAGTTAGAGATGAGTATTTAATGAATTTTTCAAATCTTAAAATTTTGGACCAAATATTTATAATCTGAGCACATGATTTAAATTTGAATATTGAAGGTTGAATCATCGATCTAAATCTTGAGGAAAATAAATAGAACTTTAAACATGACCATCGATGGATTAGATTCCAAATTTGATGATTTAAATTAAAAATTAAATTTTCATTGTTGGATCACCTATTTGAAATATTGAGGATGTAAATGAAATTTAAAATTTGAAGAGTATGGAATTCGAGAGTTGAAAATAAAAATAATACTTGATTATAATTGTTTTCTAGAGGAGATTATGATAGTTGGAGATTGCGATATAAATTTTGATATGGGATATCATATAGATTTGAATTAGATTTGGATGTTGATTATTTAAAAAATCGAGAAGATAATACGATGTGTTGAATTTCGATTTAAACAATGGTTAATTTAATTTAAAGTGATTGCGATGGATTGAATAGGTTTTAAATTTTTGGAAGAGATTGCGATTGACTTGCCTTATATGCGAATGTGAAGGAATTAACAAATTATGCCTTATTTTAATTTCGAGAACAAAATTATTTTAAGTTGGGTAGATTGTAAACTCCCTCGACCAAAATTAGGCCTACTTGGCTTAGATAGAGAGACTAGAGCTAGTTTGAATCCAAATATAAATATAACACTGTGTTTTAATTAATTTTACAATATTTATATTACCTAGTGCGCCTTACCGTTGTCTCGATAATTGGAGCACCACACTAGCCATTGCCTTCCTACAAACTTTACACCCTTGCCCTAGACGTGCCAGCCATCTATTCTGACCTTGGTGTAATTTATAATTATACTCTCTTGTGCTATATTTTGGTCACACAAGAATCATCGCGGACGTTATTTCCTAATTCCAAATAATTCTGACTTTGTATCCTTGTGCGTTCCAATCGAAATTGGAGACACAATCTTGACCTGTTTCGTACAACCTAATTTATGACAATATTCTACTCTGAGCCCTCTATGTCCATGACACTTGTGTCCCACCTAATTTTATCCCCATTTACTTCTAATTAAATCCAGATCACCTTGCACATTAATTTTAATTAATTTAAATCCAATTTCCATCTTTGTGCAATTTTCTAATTGTTGGGCACTTTTAGGCAAAAGTGCATTGAGGTGTCCACACCATTAGATAATACATGAAGAAACCTATGTTTCCCCTTCATAGGAATTTTTCTATAATTTTTAAAATGTGTGTCACAACCCGCACCCGGTGTAAGGATACAAGTCGGAAACAACGCCCAGCCTACGCCGTAGAATCGACGGTAGAATGCTGTCTGGATAATCTATCTAACAATATAATGAACCATCAATAAAGATAATATACTCAATCATAAAACTAAGATGGAAATAATCATGAATCAGATAGAGAATATAATAGTCACAAAACAACTCATGAGTCTAAAATAATACATCAATGAGTCTGAAGAAGTAACAAAATAAGCTGGAGACAAATCCAGTACACAAAATACTACGAAGCTATAACTCCCGGGTCAACTGTCTCAGTTGGAATAAGTCCCTCCTGAGCCAGGGTCTCAGAATCTAAACCCACAACATCCTGAGGTCCATAATAGGTAGGGTACCACTCCTCAGTGTCATCTGGAAAATATATCCAGTCAGCAAAGGAGCAAAGTACATCTCTAACAGCAGTTCTAATCAATGATAAAAACTATGTAGCAGTAAATAGATATGAATATACAAGATGTACAATAGATACGAGAGATACATACAATAAGGAAATACTGGAATAAATACAATAAGGAACAATATGCTAATGAACAAGAATACTAATGACTAAGTGTGTGAGTACTAGCTTAATATGTGATCGGCTTGGGCAAGATGCAATACGGCCTGGCTAATCATACGTGCGGTGTATGATCAACACTATTCAGTAATCAGTACTTGATACAATAGGGGTATTGATCATATATCTATACTAATACTCCCCACCCTCGACTGGTATAATAGATCCAACCACGGTATGCTATGGCACGAGATTCCCCAAGAAGATAGCTAGTCTTCCCGAGAATCAGTGTCTGTACATGTACAAGATAACCAATGAAACAATACTTGCACCATATACACCATATACCAAGGAATAACATCTCATGATGAGATTCGGATATACCAATCCGTGTAACCATAATGTCAAGAGAACATGGATATCTACACTAGATACAATGAACATAGAGGATATCATAAATAAGAAACTATCAGAGAATGTACTCGCCTGAAGTCCAAATAATAGTCTCATAGTTGTCTGACACGGTGCCTCGAAGACCTAGATATGGAATACAACATCACTACAAGGTTCCAAAAAGAGAATAAGTTAAACTAGTCAACTTCTAGGCCAAAAAGTCAATTCTAAGTCAAAATTCAACTATGGTCAACTAAGTATTTCTAGGTTGCTAAAACATAACACAAAAATATTGGGTTAAGATACTAAAATCTAAGTCAAGAAACCCACATCTTAAAAAGTTAGGATACCGTATCTCCGGATACGTAATTCCCAAGGTAAAACATCAATAATATAAATCAAACAATTATATATAATAATATATAATCATAATTTACAACATCAAATAGGTATCGTGGTTTTGAACCAACTTGGTATCCCAACAATAATCACAAACTTGATACCCAAACCCCATATCTTGGGTATCCCCAATTACCTTGGTCTCTTCAAGGTAATTCCCAATACCTTGGTATATTAATTACCCTTATATATATAATATACATATATACTAAGTATATACATATGAAGAATTTAGCATTATATAATATATTATATCAATATTAATAAATATATATATATACATATATATATATATATAATCATATAAATATAAAATCTGCCAACCGTCGCTGAAACTGTGCTGAAATACTGATTTCTGAAACGTTGGCTTTATAGTGACAGTTTCTGCCTGTCGCTGAAGCTGCTATAACTGTTGTTGCTGAAACCCTGCACTGCTGTTGCTGTTTTGGTGATGGTTTACAACCAACACCGATTAACAGTTGCTGCTGCTGCCCCTTTTCCCGTTGCTGCTGCCCTTAATTAATGACAACGGTTATGTCATTAATACCGCCGCCACTGCTACAGCGGCTGCTGCTGAATTTCTTGCTGTTATTAATGACATCAACTGTCATTAATCCATCCATCGCCAAAAGCCTATAAATATATATATATATATGTATATAAAAACTCATAATAAATATATATATATATATATATATATATATATATATATATATATATATATATATATATATATATATATACTAGTATATATACACGTGCTTTGCACGTATATTGGAGTGAATGATGTTGATGAGTTAGTTTATTTCTACTGCTTTTAATTATATAGGTTAATGGTTCAACCCTTCGAATTCTTTGGTAACAATTTAAAAGACTTAGCAAGTAGCATGAACACTTTGATTTCCGTAAATGGTTGTCATTATTGCATCTCTTAAATGGTTGTCAGTGGAATTTATTGTAGGTATTTTTTTTAATTACTAAATATGTTGAAGGGTATTTTTGGAACAAAATTTTTTCACGGTGAAGCCTAGTTTTGACATTATATAGTAGAATAGATATATATATATATATATATATATATATATATATATATATATAATTACCAAATAGATTATAAATACACCCTCTTATTAATATGTACATATTAGGACATAGCCTCAACACACACATACATAAATATATTATATTTATACATCTATACATATATATATATATATATATATATATAAATAATCATACAACAACTATGTATAAATAATTACCCAATTAAACATACATATATATATTTTATAAAAATATATACATATATACCCATACTATATACTAAAACATATATATTAATGCATGTAGAAGAAAGGCTACATAATATATATTCTCTTAGTACATATATATAATACATAGATCTATGATACAATAAACACTATAATAAATACACTATAATACATATATAATATCTATATATATATGCACAATTATAACCCATGAATTAAGAGCCCAATAATTAGATCTACATATAAATACACAATATATGGAGAGTATCACACCGTATCCCACTAGATCTAAAATACGCATGTGACACGAGTCTACCACACATCCAATTGCACCCCGAAGGACACAAACAATTCACATATATTTTTTATGAATAATACAAAGTGTCAAATATAGATCTATGTGTCCGTGTCAAAATACGACATGTACAAAGTCCCGTGTCAGAGAAAAAACCCCCAAAATAATACGTATCACCAAATTATTGGGATACGACCTACACGTACATAATTGTGGACACGACACTAGCCCCAAACACATAAACACATGCCAAATTGTTCTATGCATCAATTGACGCACACAACAAATGTTATTCTCGAAATTTCCCCAAAATTGACACAAAAAGTACCATAACTTTCTCCATAGGCCTCCTATGAACAAAAAACCAAATCCTATGGGTAGCCTATGCATATGGGTTTATTTTTCATGGTTAAAACTCAGATTTAGAACTTAATTTAAGGAAAAAAACTGAATTGTACCTATTAGGAGATGGATTCCTAATAAAACTTCCAATTGAGATAAAATTGCCTCCAACTTGTAGATCCTTGCTCCTCTTTGCAGATCCTTACTTCCTCCTTCTAGAACCTTGCTTCTCAAGTCTCTAATATTGATTTGGGAAGGAATTGGAATGAATTTGGTAGAGAAATGAAATGGGAATGAAGGAAATTTGGTAGTCGGAAATTCTAGATCTAGATTTGGAATGAAAAGAGGAGAAAGAAATTCCCCCCTCTAATTAAATAGGCCGGCCCCTTTTCCTCTCCCTCAAGTTATCATATAATATCTATTATACCCCTTGGGGCCTCTCATGAAGAAATAATTAAGGAGGGAAGCTTTTAGTCTAATGATTTAATTAATTTAATCCATCTCCTTAACAATGGGCTTTCTAAATTGGCTAAGTCAAACTAATTAATTCATGTTGGTCCATGGGTCCAAATTAAACTAGTTAGGTCCACTAATACAAGTCCAAATTAAATAACTAACATCTAACAATAATTAAATAATACAACAAATAATTATTTATCAAGCACAATATTTAATTAAATAGGAAATTACTAAAATACCCTTTCTTAGAAAATATGGTAGTGACAAGTCTACCCTTCTTAAAAAAATTCGTCCTCAAAATTCAAAGACGAAAACTACCTCCAAAAAAATAACAGAACAGAACTAAAGAATCACAACTAACTATGGAAGAACATAACAATGAATAGAACATAACTTAGGAAATATCATACCTTAAGGTACAAACAAATATAGATAACGCTCTCGCATTTCATCCTCTCTCCCAGGTAGACTCCCCTGGAGAGTGATGCCTCCATGCGACGTGCACCAAAGGAATAGTCTGGTTCCTCAGCACCTTCTCTCTCCGATCCAGAATCTCAACTGGCTGCTCTGGATAGCTAAGAGTAGGGCCCACCTCTATCTTCGAGTGATCCAATACATGACTAGGATCTGCTATGTATCGTCTCAACTACGACACGTAAAATACGTTGTACACTCCCTCCAATGCAGGTGGCAAGTCTAGTCTATAAGCAACTGCACCGACCCACTCTAGAATAGTGAAAGGTCCGATGAATCGCGGACTAAGCTTTCCGCCTCCACAGAAATGAATCGTGCCTCATGTCAGAGAAATCCTTAGAAACACCAAACCACCAACCTAGAATAAAATACCACCTTAAGAACTTAATCTATAACAAACAACCAAGAACAAGCACAAAACAAAAATTTAAACTATACCTCAAACTCCAAAGGTCTCCGATGGCTATCGGCCCAATGCCGTTGTCTGTCCTACGCCACTCGAAGTCTGTCTCTGATCAACTGAACCTTCTTTGCTGCATCCACAACCATCTCTGGCCCAAGCAAAACTCTCTCTCCAACATCGTCCAAAGACAAAGGAGTACGACACCTTCGACCATACAGAGCTTCAAAAGGTGATATCTCTATACTCGCCTGGTAACTGTTATTGTAAGCAAACTCTACCAAATGAAGATGGTCCTCCCAAGAACCCCCAAAATCTAGTACACAAGTGTGCAACATATCCTCAAGAGTCTGAATAGTCCTCTCTGACTGCCCATCTTTTTTAGGATGATATGCAGTACTGAACTTGAGCTGTGTGTCCAAACTCTTCTGCAAACTCCTCCAAAAATAAGAAGTGAAACGACTATCCTAATCTGAGACTATGCTGACGGGAACTCCATGTATCCTAACGATCTGCCTCACATACATCTCTGCCAGCTTCTCCGTAGACAAACCTACCTTGAAAGGCAAAAAGTGGGTCGACTTGGTCAACCTATCAACGATGACCCAAATTGCGTCTTTCCCTCCTGGAGATCATGGAAGTCCGGACACAAAATCTATAGTAATGTGCTCCCACTTCCACTCTAAAATGGATAATGGCTGAAGTAAACCTCCTGGCCTCTGCCTCTCGGCTTTCACTTGCCGGCACACTAAGCATCTGGATACAAACTGTGCCACTTTCCTCTTCATGCCATACCACCACACACTCTTTCGCATATCTCGATACATCTTGTTAGCACCTGGATGCATGGAATACTGAGAGCGATACGCTTCCTGTAACACCTTCTCACGCAGCTCCCCACTAGGCACACACAATCTAACCCCATGCCTCAAAGATCCATCCTCTGCAATAGTGAAATCATCCTCCAATCCTGCTCTCACCTGAGCTCTAATACTATTTAGAGATATATCCTCATATTGTGCTATCTTGATCCTGTTTATCAAATCTGAATGTATCTACAATCCCACATCTGTATAGCACAACCAGGAATAATCACCTCAATGCCCAAGCTCTCCAAGTCCTCCAATAAATATCGATCATGCGTCAATAACATAACTACCGGATACCTGCTCAAAATATCGACAACTATATTAGCTTTCCCAGGATGATATTGCAAAGAGATCAAAATCCTTTATCAGTTCCAACCACCGACGCTACCTCATATTCAACTCCTTCTGCGTGAAAACGTACTTCAAGCTTTTATGGTCTGTAAAGATCTCCATACGCTCTCCGTACAAATAATGTTTCCACAACTTCAGAGCGAATATGACTGCTGCCAACTCCAAATTTTGGGTAGGATAGTTCTTTTCTTGAGAACACAATTGCCTGGATGCATAGGCAATCACTTTCTCATTCTGCTGAAGAACACAACCCAACCTTTTCCCGATGCATCACTATAAATAGTAAAACCTCCGGACCTTGATGGCAACGTCAAAATAGGAGCAGACGTTAACCTCTTCTTCAACTCCTCAAAAGCTACCTGGCAATCCTCCATCCAAACAAACTCCACATCCTTTCTTGTGAGTCTGGTCAGCGGCTTGGCAATCCTCAAAAAATCTTGCACAAACTTTCTGTAGTAGCCTGCTAATCCTAAGAAACTCCTGATCTCTGCTACCGAACTCGTGGTCTTCCAAGATTCCAATGCTGAAATCTTCTTTGGATCTACTGAAATACCATCACCAGTCATAACATGCCCCAAGAATTCTACCTTGTCCAAGAAAAACTCACACTTGGACAACTTTCCATACAGCTTCTCCATCCTTAGCACATCCAACACAATCCTTAAATGCTCCTTATGTTCCTCCGGTGTCCTCGAGTATATGAGTATGTCGTCGATGAACACCACCACGAACTTGTCAAGGTACTGGTGGAACACCTTGTTCATCAAGTTCATAAATATTGCCAGTGCATTAGTCAAACCAAATAACATTGCCATAAACTCGTACTGACCATACCGAGTTCTAAAAGTAATCTTCGGTATGTCCTCCGGCTTTACCTTCACCTGATGGTAGCCTAATCTCAAATCTATCTTAGAAAATACCTTCGCACCACTCAACTGATCAAACAGATCATCAATCCATGGCAAATGATACTTATTCTTGATAGTGAGATTATTCAAAGCCCTGTAATCAATGCACATGCACACCGATCCATCCTTCTTCGGTACAAACAATACCGGGGCTCCCCATGGTGAAGAACTCGATCTGATAAACCCCTTATCCTGCAATTCGTCCACCTGCTTCTTCAACTCTACCAGCTCGCTGTTGTTTACTCTATAGACATGCTATGAAATTGGTTCTGCACCTGGCACCAAGCCTATAAAAAATTTAACATCTCGATCTGGTGGCAATCCTGGCAATTTCTCAGGAAACACATCCAAGAACTCTGCTATCAACGGATGTGGCAACTCCTTGTCTTCCACCATAGCACCACAAATAATGCCTTCTCCCTGCTCTGCAGCTCCTCTAGCAAAATTGAACTCTGGCTCTCCTGGCGGACTAAACAAAATTCTACCTCGTCTACAATCTATGCTAGCACGGTGCCTACTCAACCAATCAATCCCGAGTACAATGTCATAGCTCGAAAGTGGCATTACAAGTAGACACGTACTAAACTCTCGACCTCCCAGAGTAAATCTTCGATCCTTGTAAATATTATTAACCAGGATAATGCCTCCCCTGGTAATGATCTTGCAAGTCCTAAGCAAAGATTCAGCTACCAAACGATGCTTCAGAGCAAAAGAAATGGATAAAAAACTATGGAAAGCACCGCTATCAAACAAAGCTAAAGCTGGAATAGAATCAAGAAGAATAGAACCTTGTTTGTGGTGGAAAACGAAAGAATGAAAATGTATTCAAGATGGGGTTTACACGAAATTCGCCTTCTTTGGTTTACAAACAAACTTGTACAATTTGATCCTATACGAGGATGTGGGAGTACAATTTATTTAATCTGGGTAAATATTGCTATAGGTGTCTGATCTGCAGTCGATCACTTTAGCCCTTGGACCACACGATGTTGAAGAAGTGCCGTGGAAGACAGGTAGCAGCTTCGAAGGTTGCAAAAGAGGGTGGATGCACGATGCCAAAGTCGTCGATCCCTACTCTTTTGCCTGAGCTCCGAATTCTCTCTCTCTCTCTCTCTCTTGACCTCTGGTTCGATCTTTCTTGGAAGTTCGACCTTAGATCTGATATTGGTTTTCTTGACCAATTTCTGACCTAATTTCCTCGACCGTGGATCTGATATTGGTTTTCTTGACCAATTTTACGACCTTGTTCCTCATTGATAGAGGTCTCTATTTATAGAGTTTTGGTGACAGTGACCACTCTGTTGGTGTAGAAACCGAGGAGTGGAAAGTACAGTACCCTTTTACACAACGGTTAAAATAACCAATGCCTGCGTATAGATGATCCTTTGAATGAGCGTGTGATGCGGGTCCAACTAAGGGACAAAATGCGTATAATCGCTACGAAGATCACGACGTAGAAGCCACGTAGGTAGGTATCCCTCGTGTAGAAGAGGTGGGCGTAGAAGCCAATGTCTGTCACTATGGCGTAGAAGCCAAGTAGGCATAGAAGCCGAAAATAGACGTAGAAGCCGAGTGGTCATAGAGGCCGAGTGGGTGTAGAAGCCGAGTGGTCGTAGAGGCCGAGTGGGCATAGAAGCTAAATGGGCATAGAAGTCGAGTGAGCACAGAAGCTGAATGGGCGTAGAAGCCGCTGCGTACCGTGCCAGAGTGCTGATGTGGACGTCTTAGCCGAAATTACGACTTTTGAAGATATAATCAAATCTCTTGCATTAAATGCTGAGATTTTCCACCATCCTGTGCATTAAATGCGGAGACGTGTTTTTGAAGGTCTGCAGCCCTTCTGTGCATCAGTCGCAGAGATGTGCCTCGAGAAACTGTCACCGCTCTGTGCATTAGACGTAGAGACGTGCCTCGAGCAACTGTCATCGCTTTGTGTATTGGACATAGAGACGTGCCTCGAGCAACTGTCATTGCTCTGTGCATCGAACGTAGAGACGTACCTCGAGAAACTGTCACCGCTCTGTGCATTAGACGTAGAGACGTGCCTCGAGCAACTTTCATCGCTCTGTGCATTGGACGTAGAGACGTGCCTCGAGCCCCGTACGAAGTGCAACTTTTGATGTGGCAGGCGGTTTGTCTACTGCGGAGCATAAACAGCTCATGTCTGCCTGTATAAAATAAGGTAGTGTATCCCTTTGTGCACGTAAAAGTAGTTTACGCAAAGGAGATGGCGATAAATGACAGCCTGGGTCGCAGTGCTGTGCCATCATTATAGCCGTCGTCTGGGTAGCCGTGCAGTATCCCTTTGTCAGAAGTCCAGATGTCAGGTTCATTGCAGGATCTGATAGGTTCATTGCAGGATCTGACAGGTTTATTTCGGAGAATATGAAGCGTCTCTCGTACACTTCAAAGAGGATGGGTTTTACGCCCAGGAGGCGACGAAGAACCCTGTTTACGCTGAAGCATCCTGGACGTACTGGCTTACGCGGATGGTCTTTTGAGCTTATATTTCACGCTGTGTTTAGCGGAAAAAGCTTTGTTGCACGTTTGAAGGCTATGAATGCCTCTGTCTACGCTGCTCTGCATCAATACGCTGCGTATAGCCATCCGGCGTATTTTTTATGCTTCTACAAGACCCCCTTCAAAGCTTTCAAATTTATCAGAATTTGAAACGCTTTGAATGAAGCATGAACCGCTCCTCGTAACTCGAAACGTTTCTGAATGGAGCGTTGAAACGGTCGATGCTGACATTATGGCGGATTTATTGGGGACCGGTGTGATCTCTTTTGCCTATAAAAGGCTGGAGGGTTAACCCGTTCTCCCCATATTTCCATTACTACGCAGAGATGATCGCCGGAGTTCATCGGGTCAACCTGAGAAAGAAGGAGATCATGTTCTTCCAGCGTGTAAGGAGCCGAAAAAGACGGCATCTTCGAGCAAGTGTCCACTGCAACGATGGATCATGGAAGGATATCTTAGCCTCCCTTGCTCGGGATAATCAGCAACTTTATATGGCGGTTCTCCCAGGAGAAGGGAAGGGTCGTATTAGACCATACAGCTTGCAGGCTGCATATTTCCCCCTGAGACCTCCGCGGACAAGAGCAGACAAACTGTAACTGCTGTCCTCGATCGAGTTGGGTCTTAAAGAAGCCTCAACTGGATCGGTCATGGCGTACGGAGCATGGGATCTGCATCATTTATGCAAGCCCCAACTCTATATTCTCCCGCCATTGATCATTGCCATGTCAGTCGGTTTACGGCAACCGACTGATTGCTGGAGAAGATAGATGAAGAATTGAAGCCCATTGAGAACCTGTCAGAACAGCTTCTAGGCGATCTTCAGACGACGATGGGGAAATCCTTTGTAGACAGGGTTTCCCTCAGATGTAATCATGAAAAATAGAGAAAAACCCTTGTAGATTGGATTTCCCTCATATGTAATCATGACTTTAATCTTTAATAAAATCGTCTTCTTCTCTGCATATGATCATCTTGCCATACGTTGCTGTGAAGTCTGAATATGTGTAGCTTCGACACGTCTGATTCTTTATGCCGACTCTGTTTAGAAAGAGTGCTAGGTCCTGTCCTTTTGCGCATAGCGAATAGTCCATAGAACGCTGTTTGAGCATTTTGAACATTTAGAACTGTCCTGCTGCTAGGACTGAGGAACCGCGTAGAGCTCTGAACTGTTGTTTTTACTTCTGATGAACAAAATTTTTGTTCAGACTTCGTCATCAAGAATGATTTTTCAAAAATTCCTTGGAACAGGGTCAAGAAATGGCTGTCAAACTGAGTTGCCATCTTGATAGACAAGATATTTAGACTAGAGTCTGGATGAACTTCGAATCGACCCATGAAGAAGAGTAATTTTTCAATGTAGAACTCTGTATGCTTCGGGTACTTGGGATATCTTGAGGTCAAGAACGAGTATCTTCTGTGTGAACTCTTTGCAATTGACTGCCTTGAGGACCGTTCAGATGTACGCGTAATCTGGTCGGCGTATCTTTCAGATGTGCGGGAAGTCGTAGAGCATGAAATCATTAGTCTGTAGCCTCTGAGTGTAAACTAAACACCATCGAGCATGAAATCATAGACTTGTGGTTCCTGAGCGTGAAGTCGTAGGTAGCCTCTCGAGCATAAAAGCTACTGAGCACAAAGGCATCTGGGCGTAAAAAACTCGACTTGTAGCCGTCGAACGTAAAGCCGTAGATTTGTAGCTGTCGAGCGTAGAAAGTTCCTTAGCGTAGAATTGTAGATTTGTAGCTTCTGAAAAGAAAATTTCTCCGAGCGTGACGTTGCGGATCTGTTGCTTCTGAGCGTAAACTAAGCACCACCGAGTGTGCTATCATCGATTTGGTATCTACTGAGCGTAAAGTCATAGGTTTGTAGCCTCTCGAGCATAAAAGCTACCGAGCACAAAGGCATCCGGGCGTAAAACCATGGACTTACAGCTTGCGAGCGTAAAAACCGTAGATCTGTTGCTGTCGAACGTAGAAAGCTCCTTTAGCGTAGGAACCGCTGACCTGCTTTGCGCGAAAAAACTTTTCGAATTCGCTGACTGTCCGCCTTCTCTGAATAATAGGCTGACGTAGGACCCAATCATAACCAAATATTAATTATGAGATTTGGTTGGGGTTTCGAGGAGTCCGTCCAAGGATTCGAGGAGTCGACCCGAACTCTATATATATCCCAAGCTTTTGAGAGAAAAACTTTTCATCCGTCTTCTGCGAAAGAGAGCCTTCGACTGTTTGAGTTTTTCCTCTCGTTCTTTCTCCGAGCATTCCGAGTTTTCAGAAATGGCGCCAAAACAAATCCCCTCCGCTAAGGGAAAGAGTATAGGTTCTTCTTCTCGTTCTTCTGCCCCAGCGAGAGAGTCTTCGGTCGGGCAAGGTGAACGTTCTTCTGAGCGAAGTATCTCGTCGACGAGTAGCGCACCCGGCCTTAGAGGTAGAGCCTTTGGGATGACAAAGAATGACGAAAAATCCTTCGCACACGTTGAACGTGACCGCGCTAGGTCATCTTCTGTGCTGATAGCCTCTTTGAGGAAGATGACGCACGGAGAAGTTTTTATCTTTTACGCCCACATTTCTAATGTGCCAGCGTAAAAACTCCATGTTTTCGCAGTTTTGAGCGTAAAAGCTCTGACTGCCGAAAACTTGGTGTATACTATAAAATTTTAGTTTTACGCTTGTGGATGGGACCTCCAGCGTAATAACTAGAATTTTGGCAGTCTGGCGTAAAGCACGGACTGTATACCACCAATTACGCTTTTGGATGTGACTTACGGCGTAAAATAATTAAATTTTGTACAGTCTTGGCGTAAAGCACAGACTGTCGTTTCTTGGTCTTTATGTTGCAAGATTTGTAATGACGTGTTTTTCTTGCACTTTTGCAGTTAACTTGCATGAGTCTCCACTGGCCGAGGTGATGGGTTCTGCTGTCGGGATGCTGCACTCAAACTATCTGGAGGATCTGTCCCACGTGACATTTCCTATCTCCGGACCCCAGTATCCTGAAGGAAGGGATATCTTGATATCGGCTCAGGGCGAGCGGACGTTGCTGAACATGATTAACGGGGAGCCCCTGACGTACATAGACGGGGACCAGTACATCAAGCCGGCTTTTCTCTTTGGGGACATGATTGACAAACGGTCCCAGACGAAGCCCAAGAGAGAACCCTGCATTTTCCCCGCCGAGAGTGTGGTCTTGTATCTGCCAACGATGCCGAGAGATTATCCTATCTCGGCTTTCTCCCATGCTACACATCCCAGGAGGATGTCGTGGACGCTGACTCCCGATCTTCACGGCAAGCCGGGAAAGATCTTTCATTTGAAAGGAGCTGACCAGGGGTCGTTTGTCAGCCGCCCTTCTGGCGTATGTCTTCTCTTAGAAAGATTACCATCATATTGATATCAACTTTCTTGTCCTCTTCTTAGGGGACGGCGTCCACGGGAAGTATAGCGTTGAAGCACCTTCTGGCTCTGCTCGGGCTCCTGGCGATGATACGGAGGCGCCCGACTTCGAGGAGGAAATATCTTCGGGGGCCAGCTCGCCCGGAGTGGTTTCGTCATCTCAAGAGGAGGATGAACCTGTTATCATGAACTCGCCTCTCGCGAGTATGCCGATGACTTCAACCGTTGTTGTCGCACCTCCTTCGGTCGCACCACCCGTCAAGGCGGTGGCTGTGGCCACTTCGTCTGCAATCATTCCTGGAGGGGGACTTGCCAATATCGCGGCCACTCCTGGCGTCCAATCGGATCTAGTTGACTGACCGAGCAATATACCAGCCTCTTTTATACCAGTTTGAAAATGCTGATATCAATGGTGTTGGTGAAGAATCTAGACTTTGAGCGACTGAAGAAGGCTTCTCAGTTTTTGATCGAGGCGGTCAGGGAGTTCGGCGATTCTGGGGTAGCTGACGTCCTGGAGGCGATGGTTAATGGTTTAGAGCAACCTATTAATGAATACTTGCAGCTAGCTCGGGGCAACCTTGAAGCTGAGGTCCAGGCCAGATACGACCTCATGACTGTGCGGCTTACTAAATAGTTGGAAAGCCTAGATAACTCCATCAAAGCACATAAGCTGGAGATGGATGAAAGAAAAGCTGTCGTGGAGGAGGCTCTTGCTATTCAGACGAAGTGCCAATCAGAGCATGAAGGGAACGTAGCGAGGGCCCGTAAGTTGAAGGAAAAACTCGCTTTGGCAGAGGAGTGGGCTTCTCAGTCGTTGGCAGGTCTAGATGTAGCGACTGGTCGACTGAGCACAGCACGACGGGATCTGGAGCATGCAGAAGCTGCCCGTGCTGGCTCTCTTCGGGCAAGGGCCGAACTGTCTTTTATGAACAATCCCGAGGCACGGCTGGAGCGGGCCCGCGCTGATGCCTTGGTCTCCAGGAATGAGAGGATAGCTGCACTGGTATAGCTGATTTACGATCTGACCGCTCCCCCACAATGATGTACCCTTTCTTCTTTTTGCTTCCCAAATATAATTCTGCTCTTTTTGGGAATAAATAAAGCGAATCCTTTCTGACTCTGTGGACCCATCATTTCGGAATATAAATGACAGGTTTGGGTGGGAGTGATATCAGAGGTAGTATGGACGTGATAGACTCTCGATAAACTTTTAGCAGGACATATCTATTCAGAGGTCATACGGACATGATAGAATATGACCCAACTAGTTTCGTTCTGGAAGTAGTTTTATCAGAATTGAGATTCTCGCTATATTCCACTTGAGTAGAGGAGGTTTAAGCATAGTACTTTTTCAGGAATTTACCGTTGATAGGAGCCATTAACAGGTCTCCATTAGGCTAGGCTAACCTGTAAGTACCGTTTGAGAACGTTGTCTACATAAGGGCCTTCCTACTTGGGCTGAAATTTACCTTTACTCCTGTGAGTAAGGATCATCGGCCTTCTTACGGCTAAAACTAGCTCGCCGACTTTGAACACTATTTCCTTTACTTTATGATTGAAAGCTCTGGAAATGCGTGCTTGGTAGAGCGCGATGCGCTGTTGAGCTTGGAGGCATTTCTCGTCTAATCCTTCTAGCTCTTGAAGCCTTAACAGGTCATTCTTTTCTTGAGTCAGCTCATTAGTCACGGCTATCCTGAGTGACGGGATCTGGACTTCAATGGGGAGAACTGTTTCGCTCCCGTAGACCAGTAAAAATGGGTATAACCTGTCGGTGTTCGTACCGTTGTGCGGTATGCCTAGAGACATTCGCCCAGCTTCTCATTCCAATCTCTCTTGTTTGAAGAGACGAACTTCTTCAAGAGTTTGATAATGGTTTTGTTGAAAGCTTCCGCCAAGCCATTAGCAGCTGGATAATATGCCGTAGAGGCAATATTATGTATCCAATTTTTATCGCAAAATCGGTAAAACGCTTGGCTGATAAACTGAGGCCCATTGTCGTGAATTATCCTCCGGGGTACCCCGAAGCGATAAATGACGTGATGCTTGATGAAGCTAATAACATTAGATACTTTTATCTCAGCAAGAGGGATCGCCTCTGCCCATTTGGAGAAGTAATCCGTGATGGCCAGTATAAACCGGTGACCTCTGGAAGAAGACGGCTGAATAGGACCAATGATATCAATACCCCATGCTTCGAAAGGCCAGGATGCAACCGTAGAATGTAGATATTTAGACGATTGATGTATGAAGTCTGCATGAACCTGACAGGCTCTGTATTGTCTTGCATAGTTGATCACGTCTGCGATCATAGTGGGCCAGTAATAGCCCATTCTCCTGATACGATCCTGTAGCTTAGGACCGGGCTGATGCGCTCCGCACACGCCGTCGTGAGCTTCCCGGATAATCTGCTGTGCTTCGTCGTTAGAGAGACATCTCAATAGCAGTCCGTCATAGGTCCGGCGATATAGGCATTGTGAAGATGCCTCGAAGTAGAAGCGTAATGATCGTCTTTTAACGGATACTGCTTCTTTGGGGTCCTCCGGCAAGATTCCGTATGCGACAAAATCTATGAAGGGACTTCTCCAGTCTCTTCTAGGGGGATCTGTGTTCACAGCGTAGCTGCGTTCTATGTGAAAGTTGTTCTTCACACAGAATAAATCTCTGTTAAGAAGGATTACCGAATCCTGCCTTTTTATAGGAGTGGCTAAATCCGCAGCTAGACTGGCTAGGGCATCAGCTTCCAGATTCTGAGATCGAGGTACATGCTCTAGGAAGAACCCTTTGAATGTCATGGCTATCTTGACCGTTGCTTGGTGATATGGGAAGAGGTCTGGATTCCGGACTTCATATATTCCTCTGACTTGATTGACTATAAGCAGAGAATCACCGAAAGCTTCCAGGGACTCGACCCCCAGCTCTTTGGCGACTTAGAGCCCGAATAACAGAGCGTTGTACTCTGCCATATTGTTGGAGCATGGCTCGCTAAGAGAATATGCTCGGTAGATGACGAGTTTATCAGGAGTGACCAGGATGATTCCTACCCCTGAAACCATGTTTCCCTTGGGACCAGTCCTGGAGGCGCCGTCGAAGAACAGTTGCCATGCGTCACTTTTCATTACGGAATTATAATCTACAACTTCTTCGGAAATGTTCTCGTATAATTTGGAGGCCTCCGGGATCGGATGAGCGGCTAGGAAGTCGGCCAACGCTTGGCCTTTGATGGACTTCTGCGGGACGTATACCATGTCATATGGTGTTAACAGCATCGCCCAAGTCGCGAGTCAGGAATTAAGAGCACTTGGCTTGCTCGTCAGTACTCGAAGAGGGTTGATCCTGGAGATGATGTGAATAGTCTGGCCGGTGACATAGTGTCGCGTCTTCTGGATAGCGAACATCAGAGCCAAGCATTCTTTCCCCACTGGGTTGTACCGGTGTTCGGCTCCGACCATCATCCAGCTGAGGTAGTAGATAGCCTGTTCATGCCCCATATCGTTCTTCTGTGCGAGAAGAGCTCCTAGCGAATGATCCATCGCTCGAACGTACAGCAAGAATGGTCTTCCCATGACGGGAGGCACCAGAACTGGCGGACTGGTGAGATAGCGCTTGATATCTCCGAACGCTTGCTGACAGGTTTTGTCCCATACGAAGGATACACCTTTCTTCATGAGATACGAAAAGGGCTGACATCTCCCCGAGAGGTTGGATATGAACCTCCGAATATAAGCCAGACGGCCTTGAAACCCCCGGAGTTCCCTCAGATTGTGGGGCAGTCGCATTTCTACGATGGCCTGGACTTTGTCAGGGTCCACTTGGATGCCTTTGGCGATGATGACAAATCCCAGGAATTTGCCACTAGATACACCCAGAAAGGACTTCGTACGGTTCATCTTGAGTTGATGTTGGCGCATTAACTCGAATACCGTCCTCAAGTCTTGAATGTGATCATCTTTGAGGCGGCTCTTGACCGCTATGTCGTCCACGTAACATTATACTGTTTTGCATATATGTTCATGGAATATGTTACTCATAGCCCGTTGGTATGTAGCCCCGGCGTTCTTCAATCCGAAGGGCATGACCGTATAGCAATATACCCCCAACGGGGTCTGGAAGGTAGTGTGCTTCTCGTCTTTAGGATACATCTTGATCTGATTGTATCCTGAGAATCCGTTTATGAAAGACATGTGTTCAAAACCGCAGGTGTTGTCGATCATGATGTCCATGATGAGAAGAGGGAACTCATCCTTGGGGCAGGCTGCATTCAGATCTCGGTAATCGATACAGATACATATTTTCCCATTTTCTTTATGACTGGGACAACGTTGGCGACCCAGTCGGGATGTTGTTCTTCCCGGATGAAACCGTAGGCTATCAACTTCTTGACTTCAGCTTCGATGGCGTCCATCATATCCGGGCCGAACCGGCGTTGGTGCTGCTTCACGGGCTTTGAATCGGTCAATATGTTGAGTTTTTGAGTAGCCACCTTTGGGTCAAGGCCCGGCATGTCCTCATAATCCCATGCAAAGACGTCGATATACTCTTTTATCAGCTGGATAACTTCTTCTCTTTCAGCTGGAGAAAGATTGTTACTGATAAATATCGACTTTGGCGAAAGTTCACCCCCAACATCAACCTGGATAACTTCGTCTTTGGTGGGAGGTTCCCTTTGCTCGAAGCAAAATTCCTACTGCGTATCCATTTGTTGGGCCCAAGAGTCATTCTCAAGCAGTTCAGATTCTTGTTCGTCTGATTCGAAGGAATCTGTCACTACCATATTCACTGATAATGTTTGTTCGAGAGCATCAGGTGAGTCGGAGGGTGACAAGCCGTTCTGAGAAGAGGAGAAGATATCCTCGTCCGACTTAGAGGAGGTGGCATATCCCAACCCGAAATGAGTTCGTTGATAGTAGGGGTCGCCGCACAGCGGTGTTCGTCTACCTCTTCCGTAGTTGAGGCCTGGCTTCTGCTTCAATTGGTAGCCCATGTTTTGCATGATCCTCAACGCTTGCGGGCTGTATCGGTGAACTTGTATTTTTCCAGCATCGTCATTGAAAGAATCTTCCTGGACAGTCGGTTGATTGCGCATGCGGCCGAAGACTATTGAACGCTGGCTGCTGCAGGTAGGCGGGACAATGAAGATAGAATCCTCATGTGGTCCATATGTCGTGACGACGTTGGATGATGACGCTACTTCCCAGACATACGGACGGTAGGAGTTCATAACTTCCAAGAATTTTTGTGCTATGGGTTCTACCTCGTCACGGGGAGTGGATTCCTGATTTGGAATTTGAGCGTCAATATACTAGAAAAGAGGATGTTTATTATCATCTGGAACTCCGTTCCTGGTTGTATTTACATCAGTCGGCTGCCCGTTGCGCCGAAGGTTGATGACCAAGGGTGGAGGCTTCTGGTTCAAAGTGACCACTAGAGGATCACTCCATTTTCCTGACTTGGTCTTGTTCAGGTGAATAGCCATAGGCTCCATGGCTTTTGGATGAGTGGTTCGTCCTTTCACCCTGATTGACAGCGGTAGTGTGGCAGAGGGTTCTTCTGACTCCCGGTGGGATTCCTTCTCTGCCTCGCCTGACACTTCTTCTGTGTGGTCTTGAGATTACAACACGGCATAGGAATAGTAGGATTCTACTCCTTTGAACAGGTTTAGGTCAGCAACCTCCGTTTGTACTGTTCCTTGGGGGTCTACATATTTAAGACATTGATGTAGAGTTGAAGGAACGATGTTGTGGTCGTGGATCCACGGTCTTCCCAGCAAAATATTGTAGGATACCTCTGAATCGATGACGTAACATGTGGCCACCAATCTGAGGTTGCCAATCTGGATCCTCAGGCGAATTTTCCCCAACGGTTTACTTCTTCCGGCGTTGAAACCCATGATTGTAGTGGAGGTGTAAGCCAATTCGCTGGTAGGAATCCTCAGCGGTCTGAGTAGACTGTGAGGGATAATGCTGATCGACGATCCCGGATCTATGTGAATCCGATCGACCTCCATGGAATCGACGTACCCGGTATAATAGAGGGGCCTGTCATGTCTGTTATGTTTTAACAGCATGTCGTCTTGAGTGAAAGTGATATTTGGGACCACTTCCATTACACTGTGGCATTGAGGACATGCCACCGGTTCTTCGTCGGAGGACTTGAGCTGGGTCAAGCATGCCTTCGCCTGCATCAGTGCTTCACTCAGGGCTAGACGAGTGTCTTGGGAGAGCCTAAGTAGCTCGAAGATGGACAGCCTGGCTGGTGTATTAGCCAGTTGGGCCATGATGTCGAAGTTGTATGGCTTCTCTAAACCTTTGTTTGGAATGTTTTTCACAGGTTTATCAAAGCGTACTTCTCTTTGCTTCCCCTTGTCCGCCGGAGTTGGTTTTGAAGGACCGACATCTGGTACGACGGGGCCTGGTCCTGAAGGTTTGGCAGCTGAAGCGTCCGCCGGTGCATCTTCCTGACTTGCTTCGTAGTCGTTGAGGTAGGCTTTCCCTGAACGGGTTGCAGCAAATACCTCGTCTTCGTCTGATGGCGAAGAAGTTGCGACCATATGGTATGGTTTGCATTTGGAGCCCTTTCTAGACGTAGCCTTAGTAGCTTTAGTCTCCTCCTCGAGCTCTGACACCAAATCCGGATGAACCCACATAATCTCGCCCTGCCGGGTGGTTAGGGGTACCAGGTTATGATTTTGACCCAGAGCTGGAGGGAGATTGACGATGTTCATCGTGGTCCGGGAAATGGGTGTGACACCGTCCGAGACTTCTTGGGAAGGCAGGTTGCCAAACCGCAGAGAGATCATGTTGGCCGTGACCGTCTTCTCGGTGTTGTGCAGAGTGATGGCCTTAGCATCAATCAAACCCTTGATCTTCCTTTTCAGTATGTAACACGCCTTTGTCGGGTGGTGCACATTGTAGAAGCATAAAAAATACGCCGGATGACTATACGCGGCATATTAGTGCAGAACAGCGTAAGCAGAAGCCTTCAGAGCCATCAAACGTGCAACAGAGCTCTTTCCGCTAAAACACAGCATGAAATATGAAAGCTCAAAGGACCATCCACGTAAGGCAGTACGTCCAAGCTGCTTCAGCGTAAACAAGGTGCTCCATCGCCTCCAGGGCGTAAAACTCATCCTCTTTCAGATGCAGCATTGAGGTGCACAAGAGACGCTTCGTATTCTCCGAAGTGAACCTGTCAGACCCTGCAATGAAGATCCTGTAATGAACCTGACGTCTGGACTTCTGACAAAGGGATACGGCTCGACTACCCAAACGACGGCTATAATGATGGCACAGCACTGCGACCCAGGCTGTCAAATACCGCCATCCCCTTTGCGTAAACTGCTTTTACAAGCACAAAGGGATACGCTGCCTTGTTTTACACAGGCAGACATGAGCTGTTTACGTTCTGCAGTAGATAAACCGCCTGCCACATCAAAAGCTGCACTCCGTACGGGGTCGAGGCACGTCTCTACGTCTAATACACAGAGCGGTGATAGTTTCTCAAGGCACGTCTATGCGACTGGTGCGCAGACGGGATTGCAGACCTTCAAAGACACGCCTCCACATTTAATGCACAGGATGGTGGCAAATCTCGGCATTTAATGCAAGAGATTTGATTATATCTTCAAAAGCCGTAATTTCGGCTAAGACGTCCCCAACAGCACTCTGGTACGGTATGCAGCGGCTTCTACGCCCATCCAGCTCCTACGCCTGCTCGGTCTCTATTCCTACTCGGCTTCTATGCCTGCTCGGCTTCTGCGCCCATCCGGCTCCAACGCCCATTTGGCTTCTACGCCTGCTCGGCCTCTGTGACCACTCAGCTTCTACGCCTACTCGGTCTCTATGACCACTCGGCTTCTACGCCTGCTCGGCTTCAACGCCCATTCGGCTTACACGTCTGCTCGGCCTCTGTGACCACTCGGCTTCTACGCCTACTCGGTCTCTATGACCACTCGGCTTCTATGCCTGCTCGGCTTCAACGCCCATTCGGCTTCCACGCCTGCTCAGCCTCTATGACCACTCGGCTTCTACGCCTGCTCGGCTTCAACGCCCATTCGGATTCCACACCTGCTCGGCCTCTATGACCACTCGGCTCCTACGCCTGTTCGGCTTCTACGCCTATTCGGCTTCTATGCCGGTTTGATAACCATTTGGCTTCTATGCCATGGTGACAGACATTTGGCTTCTATGCCAACCTCTTCTACACAATGGATACCTATCTATGTGGCTTCTATGCCGTGATCTTCATAGCAATTATACGCATTTTGTCCCTTAGTTGGACCCGCGTCACACGCTCATTCAAAGGATCATCTATACGCAGGCATTGGTTACTTTAACCGTTGTATAAAAGGGTACTGTACTTTCCACTCCTCGGTTTCTACACCGACGGAGTGGTCACTGTCACTAAAACTCTATAAATAGAGACCTCTATCAATGAGGAACAAGGTCGACAAATTGGAGGGTCAAAGAAGTTAGGTCTGAAAACTGATCAAGAGATCCAGTACCAGATCCAACGGTCAAAAAAGAGAGAGAGAGAGAGAGAGGAAGAGAGAGAGAACCCGGAGCTCAGGCAGAGAGTAGGGATCGACGACATTGGCATCGTGCATCCACCCTCTTTTGTAACCTTCGAAGCTGCTTCCTGTCTTCTACGGCACTTCTTCAACATCGTGTGGTCCAAGGGCTAAAGTGATCGACTGCAGAACAGACACCTATAGCAATATTTACCCAGATTAAATAAATTGTACTCCCATATCCTCGTATAGGATCAAACTGTACAAGTTTGTTTGTAAACCAAAGAAGGCGGGTTTCGTATAAACCCCATCCTGAATACATTTTCCATTCTTTCGTTTAATACCACAAACAAGATGGCGACTCTGCTGGGGACATCTTTCTCTTCTGATGAGGAAGAAATTGCTCAACACGATACTGTATCTATAGGAACCGTGAAGAAGACACTGGTCCTCCAATTCGACCAGTCTGCCTACGAAGACATGCTTCGAATCGGGGGTAGCTCTCACCCTCTCTCCGTCCAAGACAACAGGAAGCTGCGCAAGGTCTGGATGCCCAAGACATCCTCTACCATTCCTGTGGACTCTCCGATCTCTCCGACCTCTCCGACCAATGAGGTGGCAGCATTGCTCCCTCCGTGCCCTGTACGTAAAATTCAGTCTCCCGCTATGCGCGGTACAGACGAAACTTCGGGCAAAGCCTCAGTGCTGACCTAGAAGTATCCACTGCGCTCTACGCGTAGGAACCAGTCTCCCGCTACGTGCGGTACAGACAAAACTTCGGGCAAAGTCTCAGCGTTAACCCAGAAGTATCCACTGCGCTATATGCGTAGAAACCAATCTCCCGCTACGCGCGGTACTGACCAAACTTCTGATGATGCCTCAGCGCCAAATCGAAAGTACAAATCACTCTCCATGCGCAAGACAACATCTGACCTCTACGGGGAACCAGATGAGCACTATGATTTCTGCAAGGGGAAGCAAGCGGCAGAGTACTCAACTTCTCGGCCGTTATGCTAGCGAAGAAGCAATCTGCCTACCCTCCGGATTACGCGGGAATCCGATGGCCGACTGAGGACCTCTTCAGCTTTACGCCAGTCTGAGCAAATCTCCAAATTACGCCAGGCGGAGTCCCACGACGTAAAGCAAGCTCAGGTTGCGGGAAGGTACCCTCTACGGGGATTATCCGCCACCTAGATGGCCAACCTGTTGTACACAGGTGGCGTAGGGAGAACCATGGTGCCCAATCTCTGCATGCCCATTGATGGGAACAGAAGGAACAAGCCATCGTCTTCTTCCTCCACTCCTCCTGAACTGCGGGATTATCTAATCCAGAGACGCAAAAACAAGAGTCATAAACGGACTTCAGTTCCCCTGATAGTCAAACACGGGGAGATCATATGGAAAGATACGTCAACGTCTAATGTCGTCATAACAGGTGGACCACAGGAAGACTCCATCTTTATTATTCCACCAACCCATGACGATCAGCGTCTGATAATCTTTGGTAGCAGGCGGAACGCCCCAATCGTGCAGGAGGAATCGCGCGAGTCTGAAACTGGCAGGATACAAACCCACAGATATAGCCCACATGCATTAAATATTATGCAAAACATGGGTTACGACTTGAAACTGAAACAAGGTCTCAACTATGGGAAAGGTAGGCGAACGCCGGTGCATAGTAATTCTCACCATCAAAAAGCTCGTTTCGGGTTGGGATATACTGCGTCACTCGCGAGACCCAAAATTCCGAAATCCAATCCTGTACAACCAGAGGCAATTCCTGATAAGTCAGTTTCTGCGGCCAGAGGCCACGGCATGTCTAGGAGTAACTTACCTCGACAGAACAAAGTGACGTCCAGGGCCAGGGGTAGAGTCCCCTCAAGATTCGAAGATGATGCAACAACGACGATCTCCCCGCAAGACCGTAAAATTCAGGCATCAGGAGCCCGAAGACCAAAAAGAACTTTCTCCTTCAACGAAGACGACATCATTGAAATCTTCAATATGTTAATGAAAGAGCGCAAACTTCAGCTACCCAACATCAGACATCCTGAGAGGATTGGCAAAGTGGATAACCCAGATTATTGTCTCTTCCACCGGTACACTCATCACCCCACAAAGGCGTGTTATGTGCTAAAAAGGAAAATTCAGGAGATGATCGAGGCCAAGGTCATCACTTTGAATCTGTAGACAAGGGGACGGTCCTTACCAATTGGATTTCCATTCTTTTCTTACATAACAATTTGCTCTTTTCAAAAAAAAAATGTGTGTACTCAAGGAAGAGTGCCTAAAAAGTCTCTCTAGACAAAGACTGCCATGTCCACATTACCTCTGAGCAGATATGCACTTCTATCCCCGATAGAATGGCATCCCAGAAGTTTGTCATGTTCATATTACCTCTGAACGAACCTTCTTGGTTTCGACTATCGATTATCACATCGGTTGTCATCTCAACTTAGCGCCCGTACTTAACTCTAAGTACGCCAGTGGTGTTAGGTCCACAAAGAATGCCATGTCCACATTACCTCTGAGCAGATATGCACTTCCATCCCCGATAGAATTGCATCCCAGAAGTTTGTCATGTTCATATTATCTCTGAACAAACCTTCTTGGTTTCGACTATCGATTATCATATCGGTTGTCATCTCAACTTAGCGCCCGTACTTAACTCTAAGTACGCCAGTGGTGTTAGGTCCACAAAGACTGCCATGTCCACATTACCTCTGAGCAGATATGCACTTCCATCCCCGATAGAATTGTATCCCAGAAGTTTGTCATGTTCATATTACCTCTGAATAAACTTTCTTGGTTTCGACTATCGATTATCACATCGGTTGTCATCTCAACTTAGCGCCCGTACTTAACTCTAAGTACGCCAGTGGTGTTAGGTCCACAAAGACTGCCATGTCCATATTACCTCTGAGCAGATATGCACTTCCATCCCCGACAGAATTGCATCCCAGAAGTTTGTCATGTTCATATTACCTCTGAATAAACATTCTTTGTTTCGACTATCGATTATCACATTGGTTGACATCTCAAATTTGTCGCCCTCCGACTCACCTGATGCACTCGAACAAACACTATCAGTGAATATGGTAGTGGCAGATCCCTTTGAAGCAGACGAACAGGATTCTGAGCCATTTGAGAATGACTCTTGGGCTCAACAAATGGATACGCAGTGGGAATTCTACTTCGAGCAGAGGGAACCTCCCACCAAAGACGAAGTTATCCAGGTTGATGCTGGGGGTAAACTTTCGCCAAAACCGATATTCATCAGTAACAATCTTTCCCCAGTTGAACGGGAAGAAGTTTTTCAGCTGATAAAAGAATATATCGACGTCTTTGTGTAGAATTATGAGGACATGCCGGGCCTTGACCCAAAGATGGCTACTCATAAGCTCAATATATTGACCGACTCGAAGCCTATGAAGCAGCACCAACGCCGGTTCCGCCCGGACATGATGGACGCCATCGAAGTTGAAGTTGATAGCCTGCGGTTTCATTCGGGAAGAACAATATCCCGACTGGGTCGCCAACGTTGTCCCAGTCATGAAAAAAATAGGAAAATACGTATCTGCATCGATTACCGAGATCTGAATGCAGCCTACCCCAAGAATGAGTTCCGTCTTCCCATCACGGACATCATGATCGACAACACCTGCGGTTTTGAATGCATGTCTTTCATGGACGGATTCTCAGGATACAATCCGATCAAGATGCATCCTGAAGATGAGAAGCACACTGCCTTCCGGACCCCGTTGGGAGTATATTGCTATACGGTCATGCCCTTCGGATTGAAGAACGCCGGGGCTACATATCAACGGGCTATGAGTAGCATATTCCATGAACATTTACGCAAAACAGTAGAATATTACGTGGACGACATAGCCGTCAAGAGCCGCCTCAAAAATGATCACATTCAAGACTTGAAGACGGTATTCGAGTTAATGCGCCAACATTAACTCAAGATGAACCCTATGAAGTCCTTTCTGGGTGTATCTAGTGGCAAATTCCTGGGATTTGTCATTACCGCCAAAGGCATCCAAGTGGACCTTGACAAAGTCCAGGCCATCGTAGAAATACGATCGCCCCACAATCTGAGGGAACTCCGGGGATTTTAAGGCCGTCTGGCTTATATTCGGAGGTTCATATCCAATCTCTTGGAAAGATGTTAGCCCTTTTTGCATCTCATGAAGAAAGGAGTATCCTTCGTATGGGACAAAACCTTTCAGCAAGCATTCGAGGATATCAAACGCTACCTCACCAGTCCGCCGGTTCTGGTGCCTCCCATCATGGGAAGACCATTCTTGCTATACGTTCGAGCAATGGATCTTTCGCTAGGGGCTCTTCTCGCACAGAAAAACGATGTGGGGGCATGAACAGGCTATCTACTACCTCAGCAGGATGATGGTTGGAGCCGAACACCGGTACAACCCAGTGGAAAAGGAATGCTTGGCTCTGATGTTCGCTATCCAGAAGACGCGGCACTATTTTACCGGCCAGACTATCCATATCATCTCCAGGATCAACCCTCTTCGAGTACTGATGAGCAAGCCAAGTGTTCTTAATTCTCGGCTCGCAACTTGGGCGATGCTGTTAACACCATATGACATGGTATATATCCCGCAGAAGTCCATCAAAGGCCAAGCGCTGGCCAATTTCCTAGCTGCTCATCCGATCCCGGAGGCCTCCAAATTATACGAAGACATTCCCGATGAAGTTGCAGAATGTAATTTCATAATGGAAAGTGACGTATGGCAACTGTTCTTCGACGGCGCCTCCAGGACTGGTCCCAGGAAAACGTGGTTTCAGGGGTAGGAATCGTCCTGGTCACTCCTGATAAACTCGTCATCTATCGAGCATATTCTCTTAATGAACCATGTTCCAACAATGTGGCGGAATACAATGCTCTGTTAATTGGACTCCAAGTCGCTAAAGAGCTGGGGGTCGAGTCCCTGGAAGCTTTCGGTGATTCTCTGCTTATCGTCAATCAAGTCAGGGGAATATATAAAGTCCGAAATCTAGACCTCATCCCCTATCACCAAGCAACGGTCGAGCTGTGGATTTAGCCACTCCTATAAGAAGGCAGGATTCGGTAATCCTTCTTAACAGAGATTTATTCTGCGTGAAGAACAACTTTCACATAGAACGCAGCTACGCTGTGAACACGGATCCCCCTAAAAGAGACTGGAGGAGTCCCTTCATAGATTTTGTCGCATACGAAATCTTGTCGGAGGACCCCAAAGAAGCAGTATCCGTCAAAAGACGATCATTACGCTTCTACTTCGATGCATTTTTATAATGCCTATATCGCCGGACCTACGACAGACTGCTATTAAGATGTCTCTCTGACGACGAAGCACAGCAGGTTATCCAGGAAGCCCACGACCAATATACCCTCCAGGGCGTAAAACTCCAGGGCGTAAAACTCATCCTCTTTCAGACAGGGTGCTCCATCGCCTCCAGGGCGTAAAACTCATCCTCTTTCAGACACAGCATTGAGGTATACAAGAGACGCTTCGTATTCTTCGAAGTAAACTTGTCAGACCCTACAATGAAGATCCTGCAATGAACCTGACGTCTGGACTTCTGACAAAGGGATACGGCTCGACTACCCAAATGACGGCTATAATGATGGCACAGCACTGCGACCCAGGCTGTCAAATACAGCCATCCCCTTTCCGTAAACTACTTTTACAAGCACGAAAGGATACGCTGCCTTATTTTACACAGGCAGACACGAGCTGTTTATGTTCTGCAGTAGATAAACCGTCTGCCATATCAAAAGCTGTACTCCGTACGGGGTCGAGGCACGTCTCTACGTCTAATACACAGAGCGGTGACAATTTCTCAAGGCACGTCTCTGCGACTGATGCGCAGAAGGGGTTGTAGACCTTCAAAGATATGCCTCCATATTTAATGCACAGGATGGTGGCAAATCTCGGCATTTAATGCAAGAGATTTGATTATATCTTCAAAAGCCATAATTCCGGCTAAGACGTCCCCATCAGCACTCTGGCACGGTACGCAGCGGCTTCTACGCCCATCCAGCTCCTACACCTGCTCGGCCTCTATGCCTACTCGGCTTCTACGCCTGCTCGGCTTCTACGCCCATCCGGCTCTAATGCCCATTTGGCTTCTACGCCTGCTCGGCCTCTGTGACCACTCGGCTTCTACACCTACTCGGTCTCTATGACCACTCGGCTTCTACGCCTGCTCGGCTTCAACGCCCATTCGGCTTCCAGGCCTGCTCGGCCTCTATGACCACTCGGCTTCTACGCCTACTCGGTCTCTATGACCACTCGGCTTCTACGCCTGCTCGGCTTCAACGCCCATTCGGCTTCTACGCCTGCTCGGTCTCTATGACCACTCGGCTTCTACGCCTGCTCGGCTTTAACGCCCATTCGGCCTCCACGCCTGCTCGTCCTCTATGACCACTCGGCTCCTATGCCTGTTCGGCTTCTACGCCTATTCGGCTTCTATGCCTATTCGGCTTCTATGCCGGTTTGATAACCATTTGGCTTCTATGCCATGGTGACAGACATTTAGCTTCTATGCCAACCTCTTCTACACAATGGATACCTACCTACGTGGCTTCTACGCCGTGATCTTCGTAGCGATTATACGCATTTTGTCCCTTAGTTGGACCCACATCACACGCTCATTCAAAGGATCATCTATACGCAGGCATTGGTTACTTTAACCGTTGTGTAAAAGGGTGCTGTACTTTCCACTCCTCGGTTTCTACACCGACGGAGTGGTCACTGTCACTAAAACTCTATAAATAGAGACCTCTATCAATGAGGAACAAGGTCGACAAATTGGAGGGTCAAAGAAGTTAGGTCCGAAAACTGATCAAGAGATCCAGTACCAGATCCAACGGTCGAGAGAGAGAGAGAGGGAGAGAGAGAGAGAACCCGGAGCTCAGGCAGAGAGTAGGGATCGACGACTTTGGCATCGTGCATCCACCCTCTTTTGCAACCTTCGAAGCTGCTTCCTGTCTTCTACGACACTTCTTCAACATCGTGTGATCCAAGGGCTAAAGTGATCGACTGCAGATCATACACCTATAGCAATATGTACCCAGATTAAATAAATTGTACTCCCATATCCTAGTATAGGATCAAACTGTACAAGTTTGTTTGTAAACCAAAGAAGGCAGGTTTCGTATAAACCCTATCTTGAATACATTTTCCATTCTTTTGTATAATACCACAAACACACGTATCTGTGGAAGATGCAGTATTTGGGGTCGTTAGTACTGCCGACTTCTTGGGACCGTCTTAGCTCCGGAAGGGTGATCTTACCACTTTTGACGAGATACTCAAATATACTCGGGATATCGTCGTCGTCGAAAGAGTAGACTTCGACAGGCCTGGAGGTCCCGGGTCTCGCTTGTGCGGTTGCCGCAGTCTTTTGCCTGGCCGTATTGATCGCCAGAGCTTCTTTTCCTTCGGAGCTGCAAGGATGGTCGCTGCTGGGAGATGACCTTTTGACTCTGTCAGAGGCAGAGATTATGATGCCATTGTCGTGCACCTTGCGACTGTTGTCTTCGGCGGCTACTGCCGAGATGATGAACGAGGGCCAATCATGGAACTGATATGGTCCTGTAAATACCGAGACTACGGGAAGGAGGTTCTTCCTGCAAATGTCTACTAATGCAGAGTCTGGAACTCCTGGAGGCATCTGTAAGGTGGCCTGACGAAAATGTTCGACGAAGGTACGAACGTCCTCCTTTTCCCTCTGCTTGACTTCGATGAGAGAGGACATAGACATGTCCATTCCTCCCTCGTAGAATCACGTGAAGAATAAAGCTTTGAAGTCCTCGAAGGAAGTAATGCAGTTGTCCGCCAAGCTATGGTACCACTGATAGGCTACTCCTGAGAGGCAGCCTTTGAACACTCGAGTGAGGAGGGCGTCGTTCCCTTGTAGCAACACCGTCATCATACTGAAATAGTTCATGTACTGACTTGGTGATGTTTTTCCCTCGAATAGAGCCATAGTCTGAGGTTTGTACCTCGGAGGGAAAGGACCTCTTCCCACATAGCTGGGTAAGGCTGGTTGATTCCCAGTTTCTTGAGCTGATCTTTGTGCTTCAAGGCGTCAAACTGGGCTTTCAACTCCCGTACTGCTTGTATCGGATTTTTAGTTGGAAGCGGGACTACGGTGTAGTGCGGAGTTGGTTGTATCGTAACTCCAACGGGAGGTAATGCATTCTCTGAGTGAGGAAGCGGAGGAACTGCTGAATCTTGATCTAGAGCAAGCTCTTGGCTCGGGTTGGATGGTGGTAAGTCCACCCCCACACGTATCTGAGTTGGCGGGACCGAGGCTTGAGCCATGGCAGTTGCGTGCTGAGTTAGCATCATCTGGTACATGTTCTCCATTATGGATTGCATTTGTTTCAGAGATGTCTCCAGTATAGTGATGCGTTATTCCGCATTTCCTGACGGCAAAGCTTCCTCGCGTTCATCTTTAACAGCATAAATTCCTATTTCCCTAGGCATCGTCGAAGGATGTGTATAGGTTGCTGCAGAAGTCGACTCTATACTCTCAGTATTTGATTCGGGAGAATGGCGACCCCCAGCGTCAGAATCAGAGGAGTACGAAGTCAGTTGTTATGACCTTGAACGAGTGTTCTGGAATACCCCATCTTCAGTGTCTCTGAGGAGCATGTTGGATCTCCTTCGGCTCGGAGTTCTAGAGGACGGACGTCTTGAGCCTGAGCTTCCTCCAGGTATATGCGAAGCCATATTCACGGATGCATATGCGGGCTCTTCTTTCTGGAAAGACAGAGAGTAGCTCAACCGGTCAAAAACCGACCGTTTTGCTTTAGAACAGCAGCAGTCAATTACAATCTTATGACTATTACAACATTGCTCGCCAGGGGGCATAATAGACATATTGGAAGGTCCCCTTTCCTTACGCTTCTGGATTAGATATTTGCGCAAGTCAGGAGGAGTAGAAGAAGAAGACGACGGCTTATTCCTTCTGTTCCTACCAGTGGGCATGCAGAGATTGGGCACCATGGTTCTCCCTGTGCCACCTGTGTACAACAGATTGGCCATCTAGGTGGTAGATAATCCCTGGGGAGGGTGTCTTTCCGCAACCTGAGCTTGCTTTACGCCGTGGGACTTCGCCTGGCGTAATTTTTGCTCAGACTAGCGTAAAGCTGAAGAGGTTCTCAGTCGGCCATCGGCTTCCCGCGTAATCCGGAGGGTAGGCAGATTACTCCCTCGCTGGCGTAAAGGCCGAGAAGTTGAGTACTCTGCCGCTTGCTTTCCCTTGCGGAGATCACAGTGCTCATCTGGTTCCCCGTAGAGGTCAGATATCGTCTTGCGCACGGAGCATGATTTGTACTTTCGATTTGGCACTGAGGCATCATCAAAAGTTTTTTCTGTACCGCACGTAGCAGAAGACTAGTTTCTACACGAAAAGCGTAGTAGATACTTCTGGGTTAGCGCTGAGGCTTTGTCCAAAGTTTTGTCTGTACCGCGCGTAGCGGGAGACTGGTTTCTACGCGTAGAGCATAGTGGATACTTCTGGGTTAGCGCTGAGGCTTTGCCCGAAGTTTTGTCTGTACCGCGCGTAGCAGGAGACTGAATTTTACGTGCGGGGCACGGAGGGAGCAATGCTACAACCTCATTGGTCGGAGAGATCGGAGAGATCATAGAGTGCACAGGAATGGTAGAGGATGTCTTGGGCATCCAGACCTTGTGCAGCTTCCTGTTATCTTGGACGGAGAGAGGGTAAGAGCTACCCCCGGTTTGAAGCATGTCTTCGTAGGCAGACAGTCGAATTGGACGACCAGTGTCTTCTTCACGGTTCCTACAGATACCGTATCATGTTGAGCAATTACTTCCTCATCAGAAGAGAAAGACGTCCCCAGCAGAGTCGCCATCTTGTTTGTGGTGGAAAATAAAAGAATGAAAATGTATTCAAGATGGGGTTTACACGAAACCCGCCTTCTTTGGTTTATAAACAAACTTGTACAATTTGATCCTATACGAGGATGTGGGAGTATAATTTCTTTAATCTGGGTAAATATTGCTATAGGTGTCTGATCTGCAGTCGATCACTTTAGCCCTTGGACCACACGATGTTGAAGAAGTGCCGTGGAAGACAGGTAGCAGTTTCGAAGGTTACAAAAGAGGGTGGATGCACGATGCCAAAGTCGTCGATCCCTACTCTTTTGCCTGAGCTCCGAATTCTCTCTCTCTCTCTCTCTTGACCTCTGGTTCGATCTTTCTTGGAAGTTCGACCTTAGATCTGATATTGGTTTTCTTGACCAATTTCCAACCTAATTTCCTCGACCGTGGATCTAATATTGGTTTTCTTGACCAATTTTTCGACCTTGTTCCTCATTGATAGAGGTCTCTATTTATAGAGTTTTGGTGACAATGACCACTCCGTCGGTGTAAAAACCGAGGAGTGGAAAGTACAGCACCCTTTTACACAACGGTTAAAATAACCAATGCCTGCGTATAGATGATCCTTTGAATGAGCGTGTGACGCGGGTCCAACTAAGGGACAAAATGCGTATAATCGCTACGAAGATCACGGCGTAGAAGCCACGTAGGTAGGTATCCCTCGTGTAGAAGAGGTGGGCGTAGAAGCCAATGTCTGTCACCATGGCGTAGAAGCCAAGTAGGCATAGAAGCCGAAAATAGGCGTAGAAGCCGAGTGGTCATAGAGGCCGAGTGGACGTAGAAGCCGAGTGGTCGTAGAGGCTGAGTGGGCGTAGAAGCCAAATGGGCGTAGAAGCCGAGTGAGCACAGGAGCTGAATGGGCATAGAAGCCGCTGCGTACCGTGCCAGAGTGCTGATGTGGACGTCTTAGCCGAAATTACGGCTTTTGAAGATATAATCAAATCTCTTGCATTAAATGCTGAGATTTGCCACCATCCTGTGCATTAAATGCGGAGGCGTATTTTTGAAGGTCTGCAGCCCTTCTGTGCATCAGTCGCAGAGACGTGCCTCGAGAAACTGTCACCGCTCTGTGCATTAGACGTAGAGACGTACCTCGAGCAACTGTCATCGCTCTGTGCATTGGACGTAGAGACGTGCCTCGAGCAACTGTTATTGCTCTGTGCATCGGACTTAGAGACGTGCCTCGAGAAACTGTCACCGCTCTGTGCATTAGACGTAGAGACGTGCCTCGAGCAACTGTCATAGCTCTGTGCATTGGACGTAGAGACGTGCCTCGAGCCCCGTATGAACTGCAGCTTTTGATGTGGCAGGCGGTTTGTCTACTGTAGAGCGTAAGCAGCTCATGTCTACCTGTGTAAAATAAGGCAGCGTATCCCTTTGTGCACGTAAAAGCAGTTTACGCAAAGGAGATGGCGGTAAATGACAGCCTGGGTCACAGTACTGTGCCATCATTATAGCCGTCGTCTGGGTAGCCGTGCAGTATCCCTTTGTCAAAAGTCCAGACGTCAGGTTCATTGCAGGATCTGACAGGTTCTTTGTAGGATCTGACAGGTTCACTTTGGAGAATACGAAGCGTCTCTCGTACACTTCAAAGAGGATGGGTTTTACGCCCAGGAGGCGAATTTGAACCCTGTTTACGCTGAAGCATCCTAGACGTACTGCCTTACGCGGATGGTCTTTTAAGCTTATATTTCACGCTGTGTTTAGCGGAAAAAGCTTTGTTGCACGTTTGAAGGCTCTGAAGGCCTCTGTCTATGCTGCTCTGCATCAATACGCTTCGTATAGCCATCCGGCATATTTTTCATGCTTCTACAAACCTGTGATGACATCTCCGGTGGGTTCATCCTCCTCGATGGTCCTAGCAAACGCTCGTCCCTGCCGAGCACCTCCCTGCTGCTGATGCTGGACAAAATGCTGCTGTTGTGTCGGAAGCGGTCCCCTCGGCTGTGCTGTAGGTGGTCTCGTCTGTGCCCTCGGAGCTGAAGCTGCTCCCTGAACTGCACGACGAGGACACTCCCTCGATTGATGCCCTTTAGTACTACAATACAAATATACTCCTAACCTTCTCCTGCAAACTTCCCAGATATGGCCGGGCTTCTTACAGTAGTTGTATGGAGCTTGCTGTAACTATCTCTACTGCTGAGGTGCCTGGTGAAAAGGCATCCTAGCTGGAGTCTGGTTCTGCTGTGGCTGCTAGAATGGTCTGGACTGGAAATGAGGACGTTTGGCAGATACTACACTACCATTGGCCCCCAGAAAAGAATCACGGTCTTTCTTGGGCTTCAAACCCAGCTCTCGCTCAACCTTGCGTGCCTCCGCAAGTATCTCCGAGTATGTCTCATAAAAAGACGGAATAAGAATCTTCACTTCCCAGTTTAGCCCTCACAGAAATGGATAGCTCGAACCTCCGGCTCTCTCACCAAATACTGTGCAAATCGGCTCAACCTGCTGAACTTCGTAGCGTACTCCTCCACAGACATGCTCCCCTGAATGAGACTCACAAACTGTCTCTCCAAGTCTAGCATGTCTGCCCGGGCGAAAAACTTCTTCTTGAAAAGGTCCTTGAATACCTCCCAAGATTGTCCTGCGTCAACCTGAACCGGCTCATTCCTGAACCAAGTGCGAGCGACGTCGAATAGTTGAAATCCTACCTACTCAACCTTCAGGTCCTTAGAAAGACAGGACACCCTCATAAGACGCTCAATGTCCTCGAGCCAATCATCAGCATAGAAGATGCCCTCCGTCCCCTTGAAAACCTTAGGATCTGGTTTCTTGAAGTCCTGAATGTTGTCTGGCCGAAGCTGAGCAACCTGAGGAACATCCTGTTGCTGGACCGAAACTCCTCTCTTAACTACAGCACGAGCAAGCTGATGAGCACTCTCGATACCCTGTCGTAGAACGTCGGTCTGCCTCTGATGTGCCTCTGACTGAGCCCTTTATGCCTCGAGCATCTCACGAAATAGTGTAAACATCTGTGACGTCTCTGCTGGCACAGGAGGAGGAGGTGGAAGCCCTTCAGATACAGCTGGCACAGTCCTCTCAGTAGGTGGTGGACCTCCGGAAGTAGCTGACACTCCAATCACCGGAGAAGTGACTGGTGCAGGCCCTCGGGATGTCGCAGACCTCTCAGAAGCTGCTCTCCCCTGCTGCGATCTAGTCTTAGGCGGCATCCTGATACAAAGCAAAAGAAAGAATCAATATGGCACAAGATGTAAAACATTCAAGGAAAGGACAGATTAAGAGATCAAGTAGCAATATCAAAGGATAATAGTTCAATCAAAAGAATTTTCCTAGATGTGATTGAGAATCTCAGCCTATATCCTATATCCTATCGCAGGCTCGCAGTAGTACAACTAAATTGTCGCACTACCACGACATCACATACTTTGTGAAGCTGGACCGACATGGGCCACCACTAAAAATGTGTCATAACCCACACCTGGTGTAAGGGTACAAGTCAGAAACAATGCCCAGCCTACGTCGCAGAATCGGCGGTAGAACACTGTCTGGATAATCTATCTAACAATATAATGAACCATCAATAAAGATAATATACTCAATCACAGAACTAATATGGAAATAATCACGAATCAGATAAAGAATATAATAGTTACAAAATAACTCATGAGTCTAAAATAATACATCAATAAGTCTGAAGAAGTAACAAAATAAGCTGGAGACAAATCCAGTACAAAGAATACTACGAAGCTATAACTCCCGGGTCAACTGTCTCAGTTGGGATAAGTCCCTCCTGAGCCAGGGTCTCAGAATCTAAACCCACAACATCCTGAGGTCCATAATAGGTAGGGTACCACTCCTCAGTGTCATCTGGAAAAATATATCCAGTCAGGAAAGGAGCAAAGTACATCTCTAACAACAGTTTTAATCAATGATAAAAACTATATAGCAGTAAATAGATGTGAATATACAAGATGCACAATAGATATGAGAGATACATACAATAGGGAAATACTGGAATAAATATAATAAGGAATAATATGCTAATGAACAAGAATACTAATGACAAAGTGTGTGAGTACTAGCTTAACATGTGATCGGCTTGGACAAGATGTAATACGGCCTGGCTAATCATACGTGCGGTGTATGATCAACACTATTCAGTAATCAGTACTTGATACAATAGGGGTATTGATCACATATCTATACTAATACTCCCCACCCTCGACTAGTATAATAGATCCAACCACGGTATGCTATGGCACTAGATTCCCCAAGAAGATAGCTAGTCTTCCTGAGAATCAGTGTCTGTACATGTACAAGATAACCAATAAAATAATACTTGCACCATATACACCATATACCAAGGAATAACATCTCATGACGAGATCCAGATATACCAATCTGTGTAATCATAGTGTCAAGAGAACATGGATATCTACACTAGATACAATAAACATAGAGGATATAATAAATAAGAAACTATCAGAGAATATACTCGCCTGAAGTCCCGAAGAATAGTCTCACAGATGTCTGACACGGTACCTCGAAGACCTAGATATGGAATACAACATCAATACAAGGTTCCGAAAAGAGAATAAGTTAAACTAGTCAACTTCTAGGCCAAAAAGTTAATTCTAAGTCAAAAGTCAACTATGGTCAAACTATGGTCAACTAAGTATTTCTAGGTTGCTAAAACATAACACACAAAAATTGGGTTAAGATACTAAAATCTAAGTCAAGAAACCCACATCTTAAAATGTTAGGATATCGTATCTCCGGATATGTAATTCCTAAGGTAAAACATCAATAATATAAATCAAACAATTATTTATAATAATATAGAATCATAATTTACAACATCAAATAGGTACCATGGTTTTGAACCAACTTGGTATCCCAATAATAATCACAAACTTCATTCCCAAACCCCACATCTTGGCTATCCCCAATTACCTTGGTCTCCTCAAGGTAATTCCCAATACCTTGGTATATTGATTACCCTTATATATATAATATACATATATACTAAGTATATACATATGAAGAATTTAGCATTATATAATATATTATATCAATATCAATACATATATACACACACACACACACACACACACACACATATATATATATATATATATATATATATATATAAGCATATAATCATATAAATATAAAATCTGTCACTACCACTTTTCCAAGCAAGGGTATTTTTATAATTTCACCATTTTAAATAATTATTTATTTAATTAATCTGCTGAGTTATATAAACTATTCATATTGTTAGTGATTTTTGGTTTAGGTCAAGCCCTAGAACCCATTAGGTCAAACCCTGTTGACTAAACCCTAATTTGGAAACCAATTCTAGTGAAACCCTAGAATTCACATTTTAGGGTGAACCCTCAAACTCTAGACTGGCTAAACCTTAGCTAATTAGGTTCTACATGACCTAACCTAGGGGTTAAACCTAGGCCATACACTAGAAACCCTAACTGGGCCTATATATATAAAAGGAACCCTCTTGTTCTTCATATAGAGAGAGAAACCCTAGCCTCCATCTAGAGAAACATCTCCCCACCTCCAGAATTCGAAACCCTAACCCTAGGTTCCATTTCCTCTTCCTCCAAAGCAAGGAACGTGGGTCAGGAAGCCTTGGAGAAGAAGAATCTCATTGAAGAAACTTTCCCTGCAGGTAAAACCCTAGTTTTTATTCATTTAATTCCTGTTTTCAGATGTTCATGGCCATTAGGAACCCACCCTAAGGTTGGAATTCGAATTTTAGGGATTTTTCATGAACACCTAGGAGATCTAGGGTTTGGTGAATTTTCGTTAGATTTTTCCCAATCTGAGGAACCCAAATCCTAAGGGTTGCTAGTATACATGATTACCTCTCTTACATGTAGTCTATTATGTTGATTTAGGGTTTGATTTAGTATTTCTGGTGTTTTGATGTAGAAATCAGGATTGGAGGAACCCTGTGTACAGTCGGGTGTATGAACATGTATGTGATGTTTAATTGTTATTAGGAATTTCCCTATCTAACTTATTTATATTTCTGTATAATTGATATATGGATCTATATGCATATATATGTATTGTGTGTTTTGGGGGCATTCATTTTACAGTAAGATTTGGGGAAACAGGGTGCAGTCGGGTTTTGATGTAGGTATTAGTAGAGGGGTGTTTTCCTGTGTGTATACTGACTTGTGGTGAATTTAGGGTATTAGATAAGTTGTGTGTCCAGTGCAGGTCGACAAACTGCAAGTTTGTAGAACGTGCCTCCAGGTTTAGTGTTCTAATGTGTCAAGTATGTAAGCCTGTGCATACTCTGGCTAGGTCAGCATAGATACCTTGTATAAGTGCAGAGATAAGTAGTATGTATTTGGGGCACGGGTAACAAAAAGGATGGGGAAGGAGCAGTAGATAGTAATATCAAGAATTAAGGGTGCTCGAGTTGTGGCTGTGTATGTATCAGTCTATATAAGTTGTGTGTGTGTGCAGTGAGGTTAGAGGCATACCTAGTGTGTGAGTGAACTGTGAATGTTGTATCTGTGTATTGTGTTAGGAATTTCTGTGTCAATGTATCAGTAGATAGGAATATATGTGTGTGTTTGTGAGGCCAGTTTTGGTGAGTGCAGAATGTATCAGTAATATAGGTGTGTGGCTGTGAGAGTCCAGTGTCATGTGTAACCAGACTTGTGCAAAACTGTGAGGAACTATGAGTGTAGTGTAGATGTATCAGTGTTGAGTTGTGTATCAGTATTGTCTAGGTTTAGGTGTATCCCTATGTTTTCCTGTGTGTAGGTATGTAGCTGGGTGAGGAATTCAGAATCTATGTGTGCATGAGTGTATTGATTTGGGTGAGTTATTGTGCCTGTGTGAGAAGGAAGGGAGAGAGGGCAACTGAGAACTGTGTCTGTGTGTGTATTAGGAATTAGTTATGTGTATTATTGAGGATGGCATGTGTGTATTCTCAGAGTATTCCTGTGTGTCAGTTCATGAGGTAGACAGTGTGTGTGTGTATCCCAAATCTGGGTGTTATGTACTGTATGTGGAGTATCAGGCAGTGTAGAATTTCAGCACTGTGTGTAGGTTTATATGTAGCTGTGTGAGAGAACTATGAGGGCTTAAGAAACAGGGTTCCAGTGTGTGTGTGTGTATTAATTCTGTAGGTGAGAGTGTATTACCTAGGAGTGAAGGTGTGCAGTGTAAGTAATAAATTTATGTGTGAGTGTGGCTGTGAATTTGAGTTCCTGTCAGTGTGTGTTGCTGTGCAGATTTTAGTTGGTGTAGCTGTGTAGAATCGAGTTTGGGAGAATATTTGAGGGTGTGAAATCAGAGTGTGCAGGTATGGATGTGCCAGTTTCATAGAATTGTGAGTTATGGGGGTAGGACTAGAAGAGGGATGGGTTATTGCAGTATCAGTGTGATATTGAATACCCCTTGCTACTGATACTCTCACTTAGCCCTGATACTTGATCTGATGTTCTATTTTACAAGGTTCCTTATGCAGAATTTAGAGAGCAGTGTACATGGGTATGTGTGTGAAAGTTCAGTATGTCAGTGTGTCTAATATCAGTAAGGTAAGGTGGTTTGGGAATGTGGGTAAATACTAAGGGTGTCAGTTAAGTTATATACTCAGCATATATATGTAAGTTATTTACACACTAATAGCATATAGTATAAGAAATAGTAACTAGTTTCAGCAAGATACCAATATACCACACTATATGAGTTATATATAATGATAATACCTAGTATAATGAATATTAGCTAGTATTAGTAGTATTACTGAATATAATCTAATATTAGTAAGTATAGAACATATCATATAGTGTATTTAACTAGTATTAGTTAACAATAGCTAGTATGAACCTAGAAGCAAGGTATTAACTAGTTTTGACCAAAAACCTAGAGTTGACTTAGTAACACCTAGTTTAGACCTAGAAATGGCCTAACACCTCATTTCAACTTAGCTAAACACTTTTATCTTTTCAAACACCATTTTAACATTGTTATCTTATATATAGGTCATTTTGATCCCACTTTGGACCTCGATCCTCACATTTTGCTCAGGACCACAGGCGAGTACATTCTCTGACAGTTTTCATGGTTGATTACTTCTATAAATTGTAGTGTATTTCATACTTGATTCCGACACCATGGATACACGGGTTAGCACCCTAGATCCCCATCATGAGGAGTCGTGGTTGGAATCCATCGTGCTAGCTGGGGGATGGGGAACTATTAGTAGATTATGTGATCATATCCAAACATTATATGCACCATAGCTCACCCCACTTCTCACGTCGGGTGCGGCCTGACCACTTATATGCTCCATAGCTGTTATATATGATTAGCCTGACCATTATATGCACCATAGCTAACCATGCGGTTAGCCTGACCTAAAAGAATCATAGCTAATCATATATAACCAGCCTGATCCAGTCCCAAGCCGATCACATAATAAACTAATATTTCAAACACTTAGTTAAATGTTTTATCTTTATTCAGATTTACTTGTTCTAGCATTCACTATTTATTGCTCATTGCTAGATGCTTATTGTCTATTTCATTTCTTCAGTACTCCACATGTTCAGCTTTTATTTCCATCTTGTATCTCTTACACTGTTTATAGATTTTGTCAATTTAATGAAACTGCTGTTAGTGCTTGTGCTTCGCTCCAATCCTGACTGGATAACAACATTTTCAGAGGACCTGGAGGACTTTTGCCCTACTCATTACGGCCCAGGAATAGAGGGAGATTTCACTCCAGAAATCCCAGAGGAGGTGCCTATCCTAGAGGAGAACTTGCCTGCCCCTGCTTAGATTATTTTTCTGCATTTATTGTTTTAGACTGAGACTGAGACTGAGATGTATTTATTTTTATTTGTGACTTTGTGAGGTCATTTAGACCCAGGTTTGAGTTGGACTTCTTGTGGTTGGTTTTAATAGAACTCTTTTCAATTCTCATCGTGCCATTATGTTTATAGTTGTGATTGAGTATATTATAGACTTGTGATTTATTTATCATTGTCCTCCGTAGGGAGTTGAGACTATTGACAGGATATACTATGTTTGTGACCTAGACAGCGTTCTACCGCCGATGCTGCGGCGTAGGCTGGACGTACCCACGACTCATGCCCAATTTCCGGGTGCGGGTCGTGACACGTTTTTAGTGGTGGCCCACGCAGGTCCAGTCTGTAGTCTAGTCTGTAGTCTAGTCTTAGATTCAGATTAGAGTGATATCGTAGTGGTGCTCGCTTAGAGTATTACTACGAGCCTGTTTTAGGAAATAGAAATTAGGCCAAGGACATGCTCAATCACAATTAGGAAATTCTGATTCTTATGATACTATTCTTCATGATTAATTCCTTTAGAAATTTTTCTGTCCTTCCTTGATATCATATCTATTGCCTTAATTGAATCTTTCGATCTGTCTTCAGGATGCCGCCAAGAAGGTCCCAGAGACTCGGAGCAGCAGATTCAGAGAGGTCTGCCACCTCTCGCGCTGCCGGACAAACATCCGCAGCACCTCCTACATCTCCAGGACAGGTGGGAGTGTCTACAGCATTCGGGGGTCCTCCACCACCAGTTCAGAGGGTCCCCACAGCTACGACGGCACCACCACCTCCACCACCACCAGTTCAGCATCCAGGAGGTGTGCCCGTCGATGGGGCACAGATGTTCGCCTTGATTCAGGGCATGGTCGACGCCCAGAGGACGTCGGCAGAGGCCCAGAGAGTACAGGCTGAGGCACATCAGGCCCAGACAGAGATGATGAGGGTGAACATGGAGAATGCTCACCAAGTGGCTCTCCAGGCTGTGGAGAGAGTCACTCAGCAGCAGCAACATCCTGGTCAGCAACAACAGAGGCCGGGCACCATTGTGGACTTCAAGAGGATGATGCCTCGGGAGTTCAAGGGGACAGAAGGGATACTCTACGCCGATGATTGGCTAGAGGACATCGAGAGGAACTTGCGTTTGGCGCAGATTCCAGAGGCGCTCCAGATCGAGGCCGCTGGCAGCCAGATGTTCGACATTGCCTTGACGTGGTTTCGTACGGAGCCGAGACTCTTGCGCGGGGGACTCACTTGGGAGGCTTTCAAGGAGCTCTTCAAAGAAAAGTTCTTTCCTGATGTCGCCCTGGGAGCTTTGGAGAGTCAGTTCCATGACTTAGCCCAGGGGAGCTCGTCCGTCGACGAATATGCCGCGGAGTTTTCCCGCCTGAGCCGCTTCGCGCCATCGATGATTAGAGATTCGGGGGACAGGGCCCGGAAATTCAGAAAGGGGCTGACAAGAGAGATCAAGTCTCGCACGTCGGGACGTCGCACAGCTACCTACGAGGGCATATTGATGGATGCCCAAGTAGCCGAGGACGACTTGGACCTCAGGCCCAAGAGGGGACGCGATGGTTCCGGAGGAGCAAACAGTAGTGCGGGACCAGGCAAGCGTCCACACTTTCAGCAGCAGCAGAGGCCCTTTCAGCAGCAGCATCAGGCACCAGCCCGAGGGCAGGTCCAGCAGCAGCAACAGAGACAGAACCAGCCCGCCATCCAGTGTGCGTACTGCGGGAAGATGGGACATACTAGAGATATCTGCAGGCATAGATTGGGCTCATGTTTGTCCTGCGGATCGACGACACATCAACTGAGGGATTGCCCTACCATTCGGCCTCGTCCAGGCCAGGGTGGAGCAGCCGCCCAGAGAGGACCAGGCAGGGTACCAGCAGCACCAAGAGGCCAACAACAGAGGGGACCACTTCCACCACAACATCAGAAGTTCGCCCAGCATCAGCAGCAGAGAGGTGCACCCCAGGGGCGAGCATACGCCATGGCAGTCGAGGAGATCGAGCCAGCAGGAGACTTGGTCACAGGTTCGGTTCTTCTCGATTGTATTCCTGTATTTACCTTATTCGACTCTGGCGCTTCCCATAGTTTTGTGTCTGTATCATATGCACTTCGACATCATTTAGACACAGAACCATTAGCTAGGACTTGCAAGATCATGACTGGTGGAGGTATTATCCTAGTCCGTGATCACTGCAAGGACCGGAGAGTGTCAGTAGGAGGCCGAGACTTGAGCGTGAGCTTACTCGTCATGCCACTTCCGGGATACGATATTATACTCAGAATGGACTGGTTGAGCAGGCATCATGCTACTATAGATTGTTATAGAGGCAGAGTATTGTTTAGACCACCAGGAGAGCCGGAGTTTGAGGTCGTCAGAGCAGCAGCGGAACAGAGCAGGAGCACATTTTGCGGAGCCAGGGCGGAAGAAGAGGAGTTGCCACATCCTCTGATAGCGGAGTTCCTGGATGTATTTCCAGAAGAGTTGCCAGGCTTGCCGCCAGACAGAGATATTGAATTCTCTATAGACTTGGTTCCAGGAGCGGAGCCCATTTCACAACATGTCTATAGGGTCAACAACAGCGAGCTGGCAGAACTGAAGATGCAAGTTGAGGAGCTGCAGGACAAAGGCTTCATCAAATCCAGTTCATCACCATGGGGAGCTCCGGTATTGTTCGTACCGAAGAAGGACGGCACAGTACGCATGTGCATTGATTATAGAGCTTTGAACAATATCACTATCAAGAACAAGTACCCGCTGCCGAGGATAGATGATCTTTTCGATCAGTTGAGCGGGGCGAGGGTGTTTTCAAAGATAGATTTGAGGTCAGGCTATCACCAGGTGAAGGTAAAGAAGGAAGACACGCCGAAGATAGCCTTTCGGACCAGATACGGCCAGTTTGAGTTTCTGGTGATGCCATTTGGTTTAACCAATACACCGGCAGTATTCACGAACCTGATGAACAAGGTGTTCCACCAGTACCTTGACAAGTTCGTGGTGGTGTTCATCGACGATATTCTTGTGTATTCCAAGACCCCGGAGGAGCACGAAGAGCATCTGAGATTGGTCTTAGAGACTCTCAGGAGGGAGAAGCTGTACGGGAAACTGTCTAAGTGTGAATTCTTCCTTGACAAGGTCGAATTTCTTGGGCATGTGGTATCGGGTGACGGAATCTCGGTTAACCCAAAGAAGATCGAGGCAGTGGAGTCGTGGGCTACCCCCAGTTCGGTAGCTGAGATCAGGAGTTTTTTCGGGCTAGCAGGATACTACAGGAGGTTTGTACAAGACTTCTCAAAGATTGCAGCGCCGATGACCAGACTGACTAGGAAGGACGTGGATTTTGTGTGGACGGAGGAGTGCCAGGCTGCATTTGACGAGCTGAAGAAGAGGTTGACGACAGCTCCAATTTTGACGTTGCCATCAAGGACGGGTGGTTTCACCATCTACAGTGATGCTTCAGGGAAGGGTCTGGGATGTGTTCTTCAGCAGCACGGGAAGGTAATTGCCTATGCTTCCAGGCAGTTACGCCCTCATGAAAAGAACTACCCCACCCACGATTTGGAGTTAGCAGCAGTTATCTTCGCTCTAAAGCTGTGGAAACATTACCTGTACGGAGAGCGTGTGGAGATCTTCACAGACCACAAGAGCTTGAAGTACGTGTTCACACAGAAGGAGCTGAACATGAGACAGAGGAGGTGGTTGGAGTTGATGAAGGACTTCAACATCTCATTGCAGTACCATCCAGGGAAGGCCAACGTAGTCGCCGATGCCTTGAGCAGGTATCCGATGGCTATGTACTTGACGACAGATAGGCATTTGTTGGCTGATCTGGAAAGCTTGGAGATTGAGGTGTTAGTTCCCGGTACTGAGATTCAGATATGGGGATTGCAGATACAGTCTGAGCTGATGGACAGGATCAGAGCTGCACAGTACGATGATGAGACTCTGAGGAGTATCAGAGCACAAGTTCAGATGGGATTGTCGGACGACTTTACTATCGCAGATGATGGTTCTCTACGGCACGGCACGAGGATATGTGTGCCTAGCGGGGAACTACGCGAGGAGGTTTTGCAGGAGGCACACCGCTCTCAGTACTCGATGCATCCCGGTGCCAACAAGATGTATCGAGACTTGCGGGAGCACGTATGGTGGTATGGAATGAAGCGCGAGGTAGCACGCTTCGTATCTCGGTGTCTAGTGTGCCAACAGGTAAAGGCAGACCGGCAGAGGCCAGGAGGTTTGCTTCAACCCTTACCGATTCCAGAATGGAAGTGGGAGCACGTGACCATGGATTTCGTTTTAGGGCTTCCACGTTCTCCAGGAGGGAAAGACGCGATTTGGGTCATCGTGGACAGGTTGACCAAATCAGCCCATTTCTTACCTTTCAAGGTGGGCACGTCGACAGAGAAGTTAGCAGAGATGTACGTGCGACAGATTGTTAGGCTTCATGGAGTTCCTGTGAGCATCGTCTCAGATCGGGATAGTCGTTTCACTTCCCACTTCTGGAGGAGTCTGCAGGCTAGCTTGGGCACTCAGCTCAAGTTCAGTACCGCGTATCACCCCCAGACAGATGGGCAGTCTGAAAGGACTATTCAGACCCTTGAGGATATGCTATGCACTTGTGTTCTAGATCTCGGAGGTTCTTGGGAGGATCATCTGCACCTGGTAGAGTTTGCTTACAACAACAGCTACCAGGCCAGCATCGAGATGTCACCGTTTGAGGCTCTTTATGGACGGAGGTGTCGTACACCGCTATCGTGGGACGACGTTGGAGAGAGAGCCTTGCTAGGACCAGAAATGGTCGTGGATGCAGCAGAAAAGGTAAAACTCATCAGAGACAGACTGCGAGTGGCGCAGGACAGACAGCGGCATTGGGCCGACAGCCACCGTAGACCCCTTGAGTTTCAGGTATAGATTATTGTTTTTTTAACTTGTGTTTGTTGTTTAGACTGCATGCTAAGACTGTTTTGTTTTAGGTTGGCGACCTAGTATTCCTACGGATTTCTCCGACGCGTGGAACGATTCGTTTTGGTAGAAGCGGGAAGCTTAGCCCACGCTACATCGGACCCTTCGGTATTCTTGCAAGGGTAGGTGCAGTGGCGTATAGACTAGACTTGCCGCCTGCATTAGAAGGAGTGCATGATATGTTCCACGTGTCGCAGCTGAGACGGTACGTGGCAGACCCTAGTCATGTACTTGACCACTCGGAGATTGAGGTTGGTCCGACGCTCAGCTACCCTGAGCAGCCCGTAGAGATCTTGGACCGCAGAGAGAAGGTGTTGCGGAACCAAACTATTCCTTTGGTTCGTGTTGCATGGAGACATCACTCTCCAGGGGAGTCGACCTGGGAGAGAGAGGACGAGATGCGCGAGCAATACCCGTATCTCTTCTAGACTTGAGGTATATTCCTTTTTGATTTCATTCTTGTTGTAGTTCAGTCCAATTTCGGGGACAAAATTTCTTTTAGGAGGGTAGACTTGTCACTACCACTTTTCCAGGCAAGGGTATTTTTGTAATTTCACCATTTTAAATAATTATTTATTTAATTAATCTGCTGAGTTATATAAACTATTCATATTGTTAGTGATTTTTGGTTTAGGTCAAGCCCTAGAACCCATTAGGTCAAACCCTGTTGACTAAACCCTAATTTGGAAACCAATTCTAGTGAAACCCTAGAATTCACATTTTAGGGTGAACCCTCAAACTCTAGACTGGCTAAACCTTAGCTAATTAGGTTCTACATGACCTAACCTAGGGGTTAAACCTAGGCCATACACTAGAAACCCTAACTGGGCCTATATATATAAAAGGAACCCTCTTGTTCTTCATATAGAGAGAGAAACCGTAGCCTCCATCTAGAGAAACATCTCCCCACCTCCAGAATTCGAAACCCTAACCCTAGGTTCCATTTCCTCTTCCTCCAAAGCAAGGAACGTGGGTCAGGAAGCCTTGGAGAAGAAGAATCTCATTGAAGAAACTTTCCCTGCAGGTAAAACCCTAGTTTTTATTCATTTAATTCCTGTTTTCAGATGTTCATGGCCATTAGGAACCCACCCTAAGGTTGGAATTCGAATTTTAGGGATTTTTCATGAACACCTAGGAGATCTAGGGTTTGGTGAATTTTCGTTAGATTTTTCCCAATCTGAGGAACCCAAATCCTAAGGGTTGCTAGTATACATGATTACCTCTCTTACATGTAGTCTATTATGTTGATTTAGGGTTTGATTTAGTATTTCTGGTGTTTTGATATAGAAATCAGGATTGGAGGAACCCTGTGTACAGTCGGGTGTATGAACATGTATGTGATGTTTAATTGTTATTAGGAATTTCCCTATCTAACTTATTTATATTTCTGTATAATTGATATATGGATCTATATGCATATATATGTATTGTGTGTTTTGGGGGCATTCATTTTACAGTAAGATTTGGGGAAACAGGGTGCAGTCGGGTTTTGATGTAGGTATTAGTAGAGGGGTGTTTTCCTGTGTGTATACTGACTTGTGGTGAATTTAGGGTATTAGATAAGTTGTGTGTCCAGTGCAGGTCGACAAACTGCAAGTTTGTAGAACGTGCCTCCAGGTTTAGTGTTCTAATGTGTCAAGTATGTAAGCCTGTGCATACTCTGGCTAGGTCAGCATAGATACCTTGTATAAGTGCAGAGATAAGTAGTATGTATTTGGGGCACGGGTAACAAAAAGGATGGGGAAGGAGCAGTAGATAGTAATATCAAGAATTAAGGGTGCTCGAGTTGTGGCTGTGTATGTATCAGTCTATATAAGTTGTGTGTGTGTGCAGTGAGGTTAGAGGCATACCTAGTGTGTGAGTGAACTGTGAATGTTGTATCTGTGTATTGTGTTAGGAATTTCTGTGTCAATGTATCAGTAGATAGGAATATATGTGTGTGTTTGTGAGGCCAGTTTTGGTGAGTGCAGAATGTATCAGTAATATAGGTGTGTGGCTGTGAGAGTCCAGTGTCATGTGTAACCAGACTTGTGCAAAACTGTGAGGAACTATGAGTGTAGTGTAGATGTATCAGTGTTGAGTTGTGTATCAGTATTGTCTAGGTTTAGGTGTATCCCTATGTTTTCCTGTGTGTAGGTATGTAGCTGGGTGAGGAATTCAGAATCTATGTGTGCATGAGTGTATTGATTTGGGTGAGTTATTGTGCCTGTGTGAGAAGGAAGGGAGAGAGGGCAACTGAGAACTGTGTCTGTGTGTGTATTAGGAATTAGTTATGTGTATTATTGAGGATGGCATGTGTGTATTCTCAGAGTATTCCTATGTGTCAGTTCATGAGGTAGACAGTGTGTGTGTGTATCCCAAATCTGGGTGTTATGTACTGTATGTGGAGTATCAGGCAGTGTAGAATTTTAGCACTGTGTGTAGGTTTATATGTAGCTGTGTGAGAGAACTATGAGGGCTTAAGAAACAGGGTTCCAGTGTGTGTGTGTGTATTAATTCTGTAGGTGAGAGTGTATTACCTAGGAGTGAAGGTGTGCAGTGTAAGTAATAAATTTATGTGTGAGTGTGGCTGTGAATTTGAGTTCCTGTCAGTGTGTGTTGCTGTGCAGATTTTAGTTGGTGTAGCTGTGTAGAATCGAGTTTGGGAGAATATTTGAGGGTGTGAAATCAGAGTGTGCAGGTATGGATGTGCCAGTTTCATAGAATTGTGAGTTATGGGGGTAGGACTAGAAGAGGGATGGGTTATTGCAGTATCAGTGTGATATTGAATACCCCTTGCTACTGATACTCTCACTTAGCCCTGATACTTGATCTGATGTTCTATTTTACAAGGTTCCTTATGCAGAATTTAGAGAGCAGTGTACATGGGTATGTGTGTGAAAGTTCAGTATGTCAGTGTGTCTAATATCAGTAAGGTAAGGTAGTTTGGGAATGTGGGTAAATACTAAGGGTGTCAGTTAAGTTATATACTCAGCATATATATGTAAGTTATTTACACACTAATAGCATATAGTATAAGAAATAGTAACTAGTTTCAGCAAGATACCAATATACCACACTATATGAGTTATATATAATGATAATACCTAGTATAATGAATATTAGCTAGTATTAGTAGTATTACTGAATATAATCTAATATTAGTAAGTATAGAACATATCATATAGTGTATTTAACTAGTATTAGTTAACAATAGCTAGTATGAACCTAGAAGCAAGGTATTAACTAGTTTTGACCAAAAACCTAGAGTTGACTTAGTAACACCTAGTTTAGACCTAGAAATGGCCTAACACCTCATTTCAACTTAGCTAAACACTTTTATCTTTTCAAACACCATTTTAACATTGTTATCTTATATATAGGTCATTTTGATCCCACTTTGGACCTCGATCCTCACATTTTGCTCAGGACCACAGGCGAGTACATTCTCTGACAGTTTTCATGGTTGATTACTTCTATAAATTGTAGTGTATTTCATACTTGATTCCGACACCATGGATACACGGGTTAGCACCCTAGATCCCCATCATGAGGAGTCGTGGTTGGAATCCATCGTGCTAGCTGGGGGATGGGGAACTATTAGTAGATTATGTGATCATATCCAAACATTATATGCACCATAGCTCACCCCACTTCTCACGTCGGGTGCGGCCTGACCACTTATATGCTCCATAGCTGTTATATATGATTAGCCTGACCATTATATGCACCATAGCTAACCATGCGGTTAGCCTGACCTAAAAGAATCATAGCTAATCATATATAACCAGCCTGATCCAGTCCCAAGCCGATCACATAATAAACTAATATTTCAAACACTTAGTTAAATGTTTTATCTTTATTCAGATTTACTTGTTCTAGCATTCACTATTTATTGCTCATTGCTAGATGCTTATTGTCTATTTCATTTCTTCAGTACTCCACATGTTCAGCTTTTATTTCCATCTTGTATCTCTTACACTGTTTATAGATTTTGTCAATTTAATGAAACTGCTGTTAGTGCTTGTGCTTCGCTCCAATCCTGACTGGATAACAACATTTTCAGAGGACCTGGAGGACTTTTGCCCTACTCATTACGGCCCAGGAATAGAGGGAGATTTCACTCCAGAAATCCCAGAGGAGGTGCCTATCCTAGAGGAGAACTTGCCTGCCCCTGCTTAGATTATTTTTCTGCATTTATTGTTTTAGACTGAGACTGAGACTGAGATGTATTTATTTTTATTTGTGACTTTGTGAGGTCATTTAGACCCAGGTTTGAGTTGGACTTCTTGTGGTTGGTTTTAATAGAACTCTTTTCAATTCTCATCGTGCCATTATGTTTATAGTTGTGATTGAGTATATTATAGACTTGTGATTTATTTATCATTGTCCTCCGTAGGGAGTTGAGACTATTGACAGGATATACTATATTTGTGACCTAGACAGCGTTCTACCGCCGATGCTGCGGCGTAGGCTGGACGTACCCACGACTCATGCCCAATTTCCGGGTGCGGATCGTGACAAAATCTACCAACCGTCGCTGAAAACTGTGCTGAAATACTGATTTCTGATACGCTGGCTTTATAGTGACAGTTTTTGCCTGTCGCTGAAGCTGCTGTCACTGTTGCTGCTGAAACCCTGCACTGCTGCTGCTGTTTTGGTCAAATTTTGCAACCATCACCGATTAACCGTTGCTGCTGCTGCCCCTTTTCCCGCGGCTACTGCCCTTAATTAATGACAACGGTTCTGTCATTAATACCGCCGCCACTGCTACAGCTGCTGCTGCTGAATTTCTTGTTGTTATTAATGACAGCAACTGTTATTAATCCACCCGTCGCCAAAAGCCTATAAAAATATATATATATAACATATATATATATATATATATAAACTCATAAATATATATATATATATATATATATATATATATATAATTACCAAATAGACTATAAATACACCCTCTTATTAATATGTACATATTAGGACATAGCCTCAACACACACATACATAAATATATTCTATTTATACATCTATACATATATATAAATAATCATATAACAACTATGTATAAATTATTATCTAATTAAACATACATATATATTTTATAAAAACATATACATATATACCCATACTATATACTATAACATATATATTAATGCATGTAGAAGAGAGGCTACATAATATATATTCTCTTAGTACATATATATAATACATAGATCTATGATACAATAAATACTATAATAAATACAATATAATACATATATAATATCTATATATATATATGCATAATTACAACCCATGAATTAAGAGCACAATAATTAGATCTACATATAAATACACAGCATATGGAGAGTATCACATCGTATTCCACTATATCTAGGATACGCATGTGACACGAGTCCACCACACATTAATTGTACCCCGAAGGACACAAACAAGTCATATATATTATTTATGAATAATACAAAGTGTCAAATATAGATCTATGTATCCGTGTTAAAATACGACATGTACAAAGTCCCGTGTCGGAGGAAAACCCCCCAAAATAATACGTATCACCAAATTGTTGGGATACGACCTATACGTACCCAATTGTGGACACGATACTAGCCGCAAACACATAAACACAAGCCAAATTGATCTATAGGATCAATTGACACACACCACAAATGTCATTCTCGGAATTCTCCCAAAATAGATACAAAAAGCACCATAACTTTCTCCATAGGCCTCCTATGAACACAAAACCAAATCCTATGGGTAGCCTATGCATATGGGTTAATTTTCCATGGTTAAAACTCAGATTTAGAACTTAATTTAAGGGGAAAAAATTAAATTATACCTATTGGGAGATGGATTCCTAATGAAACCTCCAATTAAGATAAAATTGCCTCCAACTTGTAGATCCTTGCTCCTCTTTGTAGATCCTTGCTTCCTCCTTCTAGATCCATACTTCTCAATTCTCTAATGGTGATTTGGGAAGGAATTAGAATAAATTTGGTAGAAAAATAAAATGGGAATGAAGGAAATTTGGTAGTGAAAAATTCTAGATCTAGATTTGGAATGAAAAGAGGAGAGAGAAATTCTCCCCTCTAATTAAATAGGCCGACCCCTTTTCCTCTCCCTCAAGTTATTACGTAATATCTATTATACCCCTTGGGGCCTCTCATGAAGAAATAATTAAGGAGGAAAGCTTCTAGTCTAATGATTTAATTAATTTAATTCTCTCCTTAACAATGGGCTTTCTAAATGGGCTAAGTCTAACTAATTAATTCATGTTGGTCCATGGGTCCAAACTAAACTAGTTAGGTCCACTAATACAAATTCAAATTAAATAACTAATATCTAACAATAATTAAATAATACAACAAATAATTATTTATCAAGCATAATATTTAATTAAATTAGAAATTACTAAAATACCCTTTCCTAGAAAATGTGGTAGTAACAATGTGCAACGCGCAATATCGCCCCCTTTATTTTAAATCTATCCTTGCATTTAAACAATGCAATTATGGCCCTGCAAATACCCCCATGTGAGCCCAAGGCCCAATCCCAAGGAGTGTTGACCAAGCCCTAATTCTAGGTCAGCCCCAAACTTAAAAATTCTACATATATAAATATCTCCTTTTCTTTGTTTTTCCCCAAAAAAAAAAACCAAAACCCAAAGAAATCACCAGCCGACCCCTTCCATACTATTCATCCTCTTCCTTCTTCCCCCTACCTCCGCCTGAACCAACCCGGAGCAGCCCCATCGTGCTCCTCCATACCGCCGCCTCGCCGGAGTTCTTCACCACCGCTGCACTCTGCCCGTAGCCCGCCTGCACCGAGCACCTCGTCGGCCTCACCCGTTGCTCAACCTGACCCGCAGCCACCTCTTCCTTCCTCCTTCTTCTCAGACGGATCCTGACGTCCCGAGCCTCTGCCATTGACCACTAGCAACACCATCACCACCACCCGTACGACCACCATTACCACCATCATCCCCGCTCTCTTCTTCATATCCTTCCTCATGTGCACCCTTTTCCGGCCAACCCTCAGCCGGGCACGACCGGCCAACTGACCCTTCTCCCATTCTTCTCCAGTCCCGCTCGCTTGGGGCTCGACCCCGCCTCTCCTTCCACCACCCTCGTCGACCGGAGACCACCGGACTCGACCTGTAAACCTCCTCCTCCTTCTCGAACATACGCCACCTTCCTCCACCTCTGCCTGCTCTCCTTCTCGACCCGCCTGAGCATCCCCGGCCGTCCCCATCTATTCCCTGTCCTTTTCCTCCTCCTCCTCCGCCTTGCCAGATCTCCCCTCCCCTGGTCGGACCTCCCCGTCGGACTCCGATCAGCAGCCCATCACCAGCATTATCATCATCAACACCCATCATCAACATCATACTCTTCACCATTATCACCACAATATCACCATCTCATCATCATCATCACCAACACCTTAACCCTAATCGTCCATATCATTGTCCTCATCATCACTATCATCCACATCATCATCCTCGTCATCACCATCACCCACATCATCATCCTCGTCATTGCCTTCACCATAATCTTCACCATCATCTTTATTATAACCATCATCCATGATCATATTCACCACCATTACCATATCATCATCAACTTTACTATTAATCATCTTTATAATCATCACCATTATCATCATCATCACCCCCATCGTAACCATCATCGTTGTTATCATCATCATTGACATTGTCATCATCATCACCATCGCCATCGTCGTTAACTTCGTCATCGGCATCCACATCGTTGCCATCATCATCTTTATCATCATCGTTTACCATTATCGTCATCACTGTCATTCCCGTACACGTACCCCGAGGATACTGGATTGTTCTGCGTGACTTCAGGAGCAGGTTATTGGTACTACGCAGCTTTCTGGCCAGGCAAGTATACCTTGCCTTGTTGTACTGTTTAAATTCAGTTATTATTTTAGTTGCATGTTTATTTTTTTAGATTATATAAACTATGCGCGTCCGAGAGAGACTCGGGTGCAGTCAACGAAGACGTTAACGTTAGGATTTTGTCTGACCTAGTATCTAGTGGACCTACCTAGAGTTGTGGAGTTATCGGTATGACTCTCCAGGCCGTGACACATTTCTTATACGTGTTGTGAGTCTTATGTAGGGTACAGACTTGCGTATCCGGCTAGCTACCTATATGTGTATGTCGTGCGACGGATAGGGTATAGCTGCTAATAGCGATGCATGTTAGAAGACTTAGCAATTATTAGTAGTCGAAGTATAGACTATCGTGGTATGATGGTCCCATCCTTGTCCTTGTTTGGTTGTAAGGTTGGACTATTGTTCTAACGATAGACTATGAGCCAAAGTTATGATGCCGATACTGGCACTCCGTCTCGGCGTAGTAGCTAAAGCGGGTTGTGGATAAAATATGCATAGATCATTGAACGGGGAGGACGACTAGTAGGCGTATGGGACACCCACCTCCTTTATACAGATACCGCATTCTTCAGAGCGATATGGACGTATATATTTTATAGATACCACGTTCTTTAGAGTGTTGGACGTTACTTGGTGATTTTACAGATACCTCATTCTTCGGAATGATGGACGTTACAGATACCATACTCTAGAGAACGTTGGACGTTATGCCTACGCCTACCCATATGTACCAAAGTTGTCTTCAAATTATATTCACTTAGATGGTTAGCGCACCCCCTTTATTTATTCAGTATTTACTTTATGGCATTCTTCTATGTATCATGTTATGTCCCTCTGAGGACATGGTCCCTTTCCAGGTGTAGATGTTCATGAGTATTCGCAGGAGCGCAGATCCGGACTTGCTACGTATAATTTCGAGGAGGTCTTCTCTTCGAGTCTCAGTGATTATTGGTTGTTGTGCTTATATTGTTGTGTTTGCTTTTATATTCTAGTTGGTAGTAGATTTGTTTCCATCCAACTATCCTCTTTAGATACTTTATATTGAGATCTAGTTTCATAGATATTGGTTATTTATTTCTATTTGATTTCTGTGGATGAGATTTAGATTATACCCTGTGACTTGGGATAGTTTTTACCACTTATGAATTATTGTTCATGATACAGCACACGCATGTGTTATGGTTCCCATATATTAGAATTGCCATATACATACGGCTGGCATGCTTACGTGTCCTAGTCCTACGTATTTCGGGACTGGGGCATGATATATTCTAAGGAAGACTGGACTTAGTAACCAGACTGTGCTAGACCTGGCTATGTGCTAGAACTAACTATGTGCATAGTATGATTATAAGTTGTAGTAGACCATGTGGCAACCCAGAGTAAACTCAGATTAGTATATTAACTTATTCCTTTGTTCGTTGCATAGAGCGAGAGGTATAGTTCTGCTTGGGAGACGATCTACAATCCTAGTCCTTATTTGGTTTAAGGATTGTGGATCTGCTCCAGTGTAGTTCACACATTTTTTTTACTCACGTTTGGCAGCAAATCATTAATTCGAGGAGTTCACAGCATAAATGTAGGCTTCCAATTGATTGTTAGTCTGTGTACCCAATTTAAAGATATTATATTTTGGCCAAGTATCCCAATGTGATGAGACTCATATGAGCAACTGTAAGTTTGGTGATTTAATCCAATTTCTTGTATCTGTGCTGATGCAATTACTATGTGCTACATGTACATGTATTTTAATGTGCACTGAGGTGCGGCATAACTTGCTACGTGCTATAAGATTACATGTTTCAGGTTGTGCATCAAGAATGCCTCCTATACTACACGACATATGATATTATTATATTATTTTCTCAGCACGGGCATGGTATGTAGGTCAACAACTATAACGTGGTTAGGATGTTTGTTTGATTGATTTGTTGTATTACCTTACCTCATGGTGTGCAGAAAGGTACCAGCCCGACCGCTTGGTTATGAACGGAAGGAAGATTAATAACCTCCATTATGTCCATAGGGATCGGGACCACGCAATCATGGGCCTCTATTACGGGAAAGTCACCAAACTGGAGAGATACCATGTTGGCGGCAACTGTCTTGTCCTCAAAGTTCAAGGTGAGGGCTTAGGAATCGAGCAGACACTAGATGTATCACTTCAATGTGTAACAGTCCTTTGTTGAATGGTGAACATACCGGTGGTAGTGGCAGTACTTGGAGTTATTTACCTTGTCTGCCTCCTCTGGATATTTGATGTCGGGAAGCCGAAGCTTGTTGCCTTTTATCAATATGTCGAACATTGACATGATGTCCTCATCCTCGAAAGAGTAAGTCTCTTTTGGTTTTTGAGCCTTTGTAGGCTTTTGTTCGAGCTTCTTGGCTAGATTGGAAACAAGAGCCTGCTTCCTTTTACAATCGTGGGAGCTATTTTTGTTGTTGTTATTGTTGTACAGACTTTTTTCTCTATCATCAGCGATGGAGATTTATTTTCCTAAGAGTCGGACGTCATTCACCTTCTTCTCAACACCGACAATATTTATAATGAACGTCGTCCAATCTTTGAACTGAGTATTGCCCATCCAGAGCCTGACTGCTGGATGTAGATTTTTCTAGGATGTGTCCATCAGCTTGGACTCAGAATTATCGAGGGGTAACTTCAATACAGCTTGCATGTATCGTTCGATGTATTCCTGTACCGCTCTTTTTCTTTTTGCATGATATCCATTAGAGAGGACATTATCATGTTGTTTCTTCCGTCATAAAATTGAGCGAAGAAAAAGATTTTGAGGTAGTCAAACGACGAGATATAATTGTCTTAGAGACTGTAAAATCAATCAAAGCCTACTCTAGATAATACGCCGACAAAAATCTTGGTGAGGAGAGCATCGTTGAGGGGTAGATGCACCGTCGCGGTCTCGAAGTAGCTTATGTATTAACGGGAAGGTGTTTTCTCATCAAATGGAGTCATGTTGAAGGTTTTGTACTTGGACAGAATGGCATGTCTCTCTACACGAGGGAATTTGGTTGTCGTATCCCGAGCTCACGCAGTAAGCCCCGATTACCCATCGAGATAAGGTAGGCTCGAAGGTCTCGTACCTCCCTTAGTGATTCTCGGGCTACATCCTGCAGAAGGAGTAGACGATCCAGGCAAGGTGTGATTGCCTCCAACAGGTGAAGAGGTTACGTTTGAGTCCCCATTGGTCCCGGGAGTCAGGCTTGCCTGACCTGAAGCCCATGGTGGCTGTGAGGCCATATTTGCTTTGATCTCCAATATTGTCTAGGTCAAGGCCTGCATTGACGTGCCCAAATTTTGCATCATGGCCTCGGCGGTCTCGAGGCTCTGTTGATCGTTGGTGCCCTCGTGATCGTTTCCTACCATGAATATGTTCTTGCATGGGAAGAAATGGATGGGACGGTGGACGTTTTACTTTTTTTCTCGGATTCTTGCTGTGAATAGTCCTAAGGAAAAGTTGGCAGTTTTGTATCCTCTTCGGACATAGAGGGAATACTACCCCCAACGTAGGAAGCTACAGAGTTGACTACCTCAAATGGCTCTTCGAACATAGATGGATAGTCCTTTCTTGACAAGGGTGGCTACCCCCAAGGGTCTCAGCGTCTGTTCCTTTAGAATCATAGTCTCCTAGGAATGTCGGGTTATTGTATTGTTTTGAGGGATCCCTACCCCTAGCTTACAGAGCCATCTGGGGTCTAGAGAAAGGACTACCCCCAGCAACTGATAGTTTCTTTTTCGAGAACGTACCCAGGAATAATCCTTCTGTGGGCATCGCTACTTGCCTCTAGTTCCTTGATGCGCTAGTTGAGAGTGAAGTATTGGAGACGCTAGACTTTCGCCCTCCTTTGGTAGAGGGACATTTCCAAGCAAAGTAAAACAAGGCGAAGGGAAACTCCTCCTCCTCTGGTGCTTGTACCTTCTCTCCGGGATATTATCGAATAGGTGCCTTTGCTTGTAGTCGTTGGAATGCCGACTGCCTATCTACAAGTACTGCTACTTTGGCACAATGGCAGTTGATGATGATGTTGGCACAGTGATGCCCTGGAGAGGATACCTCACTTGTCATAGTTATCTCCTTCGCTTTGCACTTGTGATTGATCACGTTGAGCAAGTCAAGCGAAGGGTGATTTAACTTTACCCCCTTCTTATGGGCATGGGAGACCGAGCACGTGGGTATGTAGGCGTTGTCTTTACTCCCTGACCTGGGGTACATATAAGAACTTTTCCCAAGTGGTTAGTGGAAGACTTTTGAAACTGACCCTATCCACTTGCCACTACGGGCTGGACACATGGGTCAGTTCTGTCAGGGGAACACATAAAAGTTAGATGTGTCGGTTGACTGTCAGCCAGATGAACAGTTGTTCGAGCTTGGTGAGCTCACACTACCCTAGACTTCCTCGTTCTATGTCACTACCACATTTTCTAGGAAAGGGTATTTTGGTAATTTCATAATTAATTAAATATTGTGCATGTTGTATAATTATTTATTGTATTATTTAATTATTATTAGATGTTAATTTATTATTTTGGGCTTGTGTTAGTGGACCTAACTAGTTTAGTTTAGACCCATGACCAACAATTATTATTAGTTAGAATTGAGCCCAATTTGAAGTCATTCATTAGGAGGATGATTAATTTACTTAAACCCATTACACTAGAACCTTCCCTCCTTAATTATTTTTTTATGAGAGGCCCCAAGGGGTATATTGGTCATTACATAGTAACTTGGGGAAGGGGCTAAGGTGGCCGGCCTATTAAAAGATAGGGGAAATTTTCTCTCTCCTCTTTTTATTACAAATCTAGATCTAGAATTTCTCTCAACCAAATTTCTTCATTCCCATATCAATTCCCTACCAAATTTCTTTCCAATTCCTTCCTAAATCACCATTAGAGGCTAGTAGAGCAAGGATCTAGATGGAGAAAGCAAGGATCTACAAAGGGGAGCAAGGATCTACAAGTTGGAGGTCAATTTCACCAATTTTAGAAGTTTTATTAGGAATCCATCTCCCAAAGGTACAATTCAATTTTTCCCCTTTAATTAGATTCTAAATTTGTATTTTAATTATTAGAAACTACCCCATATGATGAGGCTACCCATAGGAATTGGAATTAGGTCCATAGGAGGCCTATCGAGGAAGTTATGGTATATTTTGTGTCAATTTTTGGGAAATTTTGAGATTGACACATGTTGTGTTTGTCAATTAGACCAAATTGACATGTGTTAGATTGTTTATGACTATTGTCGTATCCATAATTCGATATGTGAGGGCCGTATCAAAATAATTTGGTGATACGTGTTGATTTATAGGTTTTTCTCCGACACGGGACTTTGTGTATGTCATATTTTGACACGGACACGTAGATGTATATTTAACTGTTCGTATTGTCATATATGCTATTTTAGACTTGCTCGTGTCCTTCGGGGTACGTTTGGTTGTGTGGTGGACTCGTATCACAACCGTATCATAGATCTAGTATGATACGGGTGCGATGCACTCCACGTGTTTGTTGCATTACAATTGTAGATTTAATTTGCATTGTTCATAGCTATTGGTAATATATATATATTCATATATGTATATGTATATTGATATGTATGTATGTATGTATGTATGTATATGTAGATATATATATACTAGTGTATAGATATCTATTTATCTATTTATAGTGTACATATGTATATATATATATATATATATATATATATATATATATATATATATATATATATGTAGTATGATTTATATTTATATATACATAAGTAGTTACCTATATCTATATGTGTATGTTTATATATATATATGTATATACGAGAGTGTATATATATATATATATATATATATATATATATATATATATATATATATATATATATATATATATATATTGATATCTATGTATCTATTAGTATGTGGTTACATATATATATGTATATAGATAGTGTATTGATATCTATACATAAGTGTTTATGTATATAGATATATGTATTTATGTTTGTGGTTGTGTGTGTGTGAGTATGTGCTAAGGGGGGGATCGGACAGTGTGTGTAGTGAGGTCTTCGAGCACATAACAAGCAGGTATCAGCAAGCTAGCAGCAAGGCATGCAGTACCATAGCTGCAGCAGCAACAGAATTTCAGTATGTTGCACAAGCATAGCAGCAGCTACCCCAGTAGTAGCAGCAAGTTACATCAGTTGAAGCAGCGTGTAGTTGCACTACAAAGCAGCATGCAGTGGCAGCAGAGGATGCAACAGCAGTAAATGCAGCAAGGTGCCCGAGCAATAGCAACTAGTAGTAGCAGCAAAGTGTGAGCAACAACTTAATGTAGCAGTGCAGTGCAAGCATTGCACAAGCTAGCAGCAGCAGGGAATCTAGGTAGTAGCAGCTCGAGGCACACCACAGCAAGTACTTTAATAGCAGTCAGCAGGGTAATAACAAGGTAGTAAGGTTAGTTAATTTAGTAGTATAGTTAGTCATTGTTACTAGTAGTTTAGTAGTAGTTAGCTAGCTTACTAATGATTAGTTATCTATATGTAGATACTTATTGATTAGTTAGTAAGTTAAATCTATACATATGTACTTATGTATCTCTAGTTATGTGTATATGTGTCTATATGGAGGTATATGTATTAGTTGCATTGATGGTTAGTATGGCATGGTGGTTAGTATATAATATTTATATTAGTATATACTAGTAGTTGGTATTAGTACATACAAGAAGTTTATATTAGATTGTATATACATATTGGTATATAGTTAGTGGGGTAGTTAACTATATGCTAGAGTGACATTACCTTAGGATACCAAGGTAGATGTCAAGGTATCGGGTCGATACTCAAGGTATTGGATTTGAGTATCAAGATGGGGGTATAGTAGTGAGATACCACATTGGTTCAAAGCGAAGGTATCCACTTAGCATTAGATTAGTTTCGAACATTATATTGTTGATGATTATATATGCATAATATGATATTTCCATATCTTTTTAGTACGTATCTTGAGATACTGTATCTTAGTAATTTCATAGTATCCTAGTTTAGCTAGTGTGGCCTAGTTTCATGGTATATGGACCAAATATCTTAGAATTATACTCATACAACATAAAAATAAGTAGTTTGACCTAGTTTGACTATTTTGACTTAAAAATTATTCCTTGACCTAGATGTTGACCAATTTAACTTATTTTTATTTCAAAACCTTGTATTGATGTTATATTCCCAATCTAGGTCTTCGAGGCATCGTACCGGACATCTGTGATATTGTTCACCGGACTTCAGGTGAGTACATTCTCTGATAGTTTCATATTTATAATATCCTCTATATTCCTTGTATCTAGTATAAATATCCTTGATTTCTTGATACGATGATTACACGGATTGGTATATCCGGATCTCATCATGAGATATTATTCCTTGGTATTTACAGTATATCTTTTATAAGTATTATTTTATTGTTCTTTTTGTACATATACAAACATTAGTTCATAAGGAGAGTAGCGCCCTTCTTGTGGAAATCTGTGTCATAACGTACCATGGTTGGATCCACTATACCAGTCGGGGGTTAAAAAGTATGTAGTATAGATATGTGATCAATATCCTCCTTATATCAAGTCTCGTTCATTGAATAGTGTTAATTATACACCGTACATATGATTAGCCAGGCCATTAATCTTGTATCAAGTTCCCAAGTCAGTCATATGTTAAAACTGGTACTCACTCACTTAGTCATTAGTATTCTTGTTCTTTGCCATATTGTTTATTCTTGTATTTATTTCCAGTATTTCCTTTATTGTATATCTCTTATATCTATTATTGTATCTTGTATATTTAACATCTATTTACTGTTACATAGTTTATACTATTTATTAGAACTGCTGTTAGAGATGTACTCTACTCCTTTCCTGACTGGATAAATTTTTTCCAGATGACACTGAGGAGTGGTACCCCACTCATTACGAACCTCAGGATGTTGTGGACTTAGAGCTAGAGACCTTAGCTCAGGAGGGTCTTATCTTGACTGAGAAAGATGACCCAGGACTTATAGCATCTTAGTTATTCTTTTGTACTGGATGTGTCTCCAGCATACCTTTAGTAGATTCACTGACTCATTGATGTTATTATTTTAACTCATGAGTTATATTGTGACTATTCTATTCTTTTATCATATTTGTGCTATTCACCATCTTAGATTTATGATTGAGTATATTGATATTGTTGGTGGCTTATTATACTGTTTGATAGATTCCCTAAACAGCGTTCTACCATTGATGTTATGGCGTAGGCTGGGCGTTATTCCCGACTTGCATCCCTACACCGGGTGCGGGTCGTGACACATTTTTAGTGGTGGCCCATGCAGGTCTTCGAGGTCACAATTAGTATGATTCGTAGTGGTACCCTGAATTGAGTACTATTACGAGCCTGTTTTAGGATTTAGGATATAGACTATAGGTTGAGAATACTCAATCACATCTAAAAAAACTCGAGTGATTCCATTCAACTGTCTTACTTGATATTAATATTTAATCTTTAACTGTCCTTCTTTGAAAGCATTATATCATGTGCCATATTATTTTCATTCATCTTTAGCTTTGTTTGATAGTGGTGCTTTCCATAGTTTTGTATCTTTTTTTTTTTTGCTCTGAACCATGGTTTGGTAGCTAAGTCTTTGTTTAGGACTTTCAAGATTATGACCGGGGAAGGCATTATCCTGGTTAATGATATTTGCAAGGATCGGAGAGTTACTCTGGGAGGCTGGGAGTTGAGTGTGTGTCTACTTGTAATACCACTTTCGAACTATGACATTGTATTCAGGATGGATTGGTTGAGTAGGCACCATGCTAGTATAGATTATAGAGGAGGTAGAGTTTTGTTTAGCCAGCCAGGAGAGCCAGAGTTTGAGTTTGCTAGATATCATGACCCGCACCCGGTATAGGGGCACGAGAGCGTGGGTATGTCCAGCCTACGCCGCAGCATCGGCGGTAGAACGCTGTCTAGGTCATGATACTATCTAAACAATCTCACATGAATATCCAACTCCATAAGGAGACGCAGATATCATAACATAATACGGAATATACTCAATCACATAAGCTAAAGCACGATGAGATATCGAAGCAAGCAATAAAATACAAGACAAGTCTAAACAACAATAAATAGTCTAACCTGCAATCAATAATATCCAGTCTCCAAGTATGCTGGAAACAAGTCCTCATGTCATAGTTTGGAAAAATATCCAGTTAGGATTGGAACGAAATACACCTCTAACAGCAGTTCCACATATATTGACAAAAACTATAATACAGTATAAAGAAATACAAGACGAATATGAATAACTGGCAATAAAAATACTGGAATAATGAGATACGGGAATAAATGGATATTGGAGATAAAGAAATACTGGAGCATGTCATCATCAATGTACATCTAGCAATGAAATAGAAATACAAGTACACACAAGAACAATAAACTGGTATGTAAGTATGTGCAAGAATAATAACTAGAACACGTGGAGATGCTAGATCAATATACTAGAGATACATGTCAAGAATCATCTAACTAAGTGTGTGAAACATCAGTATATCATGTGATTGGCTTGGGACTGATAAAACTCATTACATTGATTAGCGATCATTCTTGTAAAGTCAGGCTGACCACATGTAACAGCGATGAGGCATGTAATGGTCAGGCTGCACCGACGTGAGGTGTGGGTGAGCTATGATGCATGTAAAGTTGGGTATGATCACATAAGTTACTAATATTTCCCCATTTTTCTCCAGCTATCACGATGGATTCCAATCACGACTCCTCGTGACAGGTCTCGATAATGCCAACTCGTGTAAAGAACAGTGTCAGAGTCATGTACGCTATACAACAAGAGTTATAGAGATAATCAACATAATGGAAACTGTCAGAAAATGTACTCGCCTGGGGGTCCTGCTGCTTGCAATACCAATAACCTAATTCTGAAGTCTTGTCTGAACAATCCAATAATCCTATAGACATATCATATAATACAATATTGTATCAGACATTACACTAACAAACACAAAATACGATGAACTCAGGGCTGCGCTAGATATGACACTGGTCAACTAGGGTCAAGTGTGCGTCTGATTACACAGGTGTCGCGTCTGTAATTGCTGTGCAATACAGGCAGTCAATGATACGGTCTTGCCAGTACGTCAGTGTACGTATGGCAGTCTACTAATAATTTATAGGGTTACAGGTTAATGTAAGTACAGGGTTTCCGTAATTACACTCGGGTCGTCTAGTACATTTATAATTATACATATTATCAATTAGCATATATCATTAATTAAATATATATATATATATATATATATGTGTGTATACCAAATAATTACATAAAAAAATATGTATATGTGCATATACACTAATAGAATTTTATACTATATATATGTTTATATATACATACCACTTTATTTATATATATATAACAACCAATATTTATATGTATACTAAAGAATACATATACTGAATATATATATACATATACATATACCAAGTAAAAATATACATATACTATATTTATATATATATATATATGTACCTATTTAATACATATACTATATACATGTATATATGTATATATATATATACCAATACATACATACTAACATATACATATGCTACATATATATATGTATATATATATATATACCAAATACGTATTTACTAAACATATACTATATTTATATACCAATATACATACACATCGAATACGTACACACATACGTGTACGCGAGGGGGAGAAACTCGAACCTGTGTACGTGCACGACGACGACGGGGATGACGACGGTGTCCACGACGACGACGAAAACGAAGAAGACGAAGGTGAAGATGACGACGAAGACGATGATGACGAAGGTGGTGATGCTGGTGGAGGAGGCTAGTGGTACGGGGTGGTGTAGGGTGGTGCTACTAGTGGTACGGGGTGCTCGTGGCGTGAGGGAAAGAGGGGATGCAGGGAGGTCGGGATACGGCGGTCACGGGCTGGCTGTTGGAGGAATGGGGTGGCAGCGGATCACTGTTGTGGAGGTAGCATTGGTGTGTGGTGGTTCTGATAATGATGGTGGTGGTGGTTCTGATGATGGTGGTGGTGGTGGTTCTGATGATGGTGGTGGTGCGGCTGGTGGTGGAAGGAGACGATGGCGGTGGAGCTTCGGGTTGGTCGCCTGGGTCGGGTCGAGCGGAGGTGAACGGGTGGTAATAATGGTGGTGGTGGTTTAGGTGCAGTAGTCGGAGGGGTAGAGGAGGAGGGGTCTGGTGGTACGGGGGTCGTAGCAGCCGGGGAAGGAGGAGTGGCCGGGGTTGTCTGCCGGAGTAGGGGAAAGCCGGTGATAGCGGTGGAGGCAGCGCGTATAGAAGCAGCAGTAGCAGCCGTAGGAGGGAGCTCGGCCGGGGTGGTACGGGTTGGGTGCAGTGGTGAGCTCCGACGGGTCGATCGGAGTTGGGGCCGGTTCAACCAGTTTAAACCAAGAGTAAAAGAGGTGAAGAGGAAGTAGAAGAAGGAAGAAGAAAGGAAGAAAATGGGAAAAATGCTACGTTGGGTTTGTGTATAAAGGGAGGAGAGAGAAGGTGGGTGGGGTTTTCTAGGTTTGGGGATTATGGCATGCTCTTGGGAAGGGTGTGAGGAGACATTAAATAGGGGATGTGATGAGAGGTGTGTGGTGATGATGAGCCCCATTTTGATTGGGTGGCTCAGATTTAACATGAGGGAATTGTTCATACCAAGGAGAGGGCTTGGGTTGACTAGTCAAAGAATTAGGGCTGCTCCATTTGGCTTGAACCAATGGGGTGTTGACATCTAATGCAATATTTGCAAATAAGCCCATTAAATTTGGGTATTTGCACAGACACATAAAATGATAAAAAATTGGTGGGCGATTTGGTGTTTGGTATTTTATAGGGTGAGGGGGTGTTGTGTGTTTTGTATGGGCTTAATGAATAGGGTATTTGGATTAAATTGGGATTAAAATTGGATTAGTCAAAGTTGGTATCCCCAATTTAATTAAATAAATGCAAGCGGTGTTCTAAAATTAATTAGAAGTACATGGGGCTAAATTTAGTTGGGACACAAGTATCATGGGTGAAGAAGACTCTGAATAGAATATTACCCTAATTTGGGTTGCTCAAAATGGATCGAGATTGTATCTCTAATTTCGATTGGAACGCACAACGATACAAAGTTGGATTTTATTTAGAATTAAAATAAATGTCCACGACGAATATTGTGTGACTAAAATGAAGCACAAGAGAGCATAATTATGAGTTACACAAAGGTCAGGAAGAAAGGCGGGCATGTCTACGGTAAGGTTGTGAAATTTGTTGGAAGACAAAAGTTTAGGGTAGCGCTCCAAATATCGAAGCAACGGTAAGGCGCAACAATTAAATAAAATTATGGTAATTAATTACAACCTCAAATAATTAAATCCTAAATAATACTAGTTAAATTCATAACCCTATAATTCGGTCAGGTGTTCATCTAGTGGGCTTCTAGGTCAAGTCTACTAGCTCAAACATTAAGAATATTGTGTATAATATATATATAAATACACATCTCATACAATTATTTAAATTAAATACACACAATATTAATAATAAAAAAAAGTCAAAAATATCCCTATTTTTAGAAAGTGGTAGTGACACTAGAGGAGTTATAGAGCAGGGAGAAGGCATTATTTGTGGAGCTATGGTGGAAGACAAAGAGTTGTCGCATCCGTTGATAGCAGAGTTCTTGGATGTGTTTCCTGAGGAATTGCTAGGATTGTCGCCAGATCGAGATGTTGAATTCTCTATAGACTTGGTGCTAGGTGTAGAACCAATTTTACAGTATATCTATAGAGTAAACAATAGCAAGCTGGTCGAGCTGAAGAAGCAGGTGGACGAATTATAGGATAAGGGGTTTATCAGATCGAGTTCTTCATCGTGGGAGCCTCGATATTATTTGTACCAAAGAAGGATGGATCGGTGCGCATGTGCATCGATTACAGGACATTAAATAATCTTACTATCAAGAATAAATATCCTTTGCCACGGATTGATGACTTGTTCAATCAGTTGAGTGGTACCAAGTTATTTTCCAAGATTGACTTAAGATTAGGCTACCACCAGGGGAAAGTGAAGCCGGAGGACATATCGAAGACTGCTTTAAGAACTCGATATGGTCGGTATAAGGTTATGGTGATGTCATTTGGGTTGACTAATGCCCCAGCGATATTTTTGAATTTGATGAACAAGGTGTTCAATCAGTACCTTAACAAGTTTTTGGTGGTATTCATCGATGACATACTCATATACTCGAAGACACCGGAGGAGCACGAGGAGCATTTGCGGATTATGTTGGATGTGCTGAGGAAGGAGAAGTTGTATGGAAAGCTGTCCAAGTATGAGTTCTTCCTAGACAAGGTGGAGTTATTGGGACATGTTCTGACTGGTGATGGAATTTCATTGGATCCGAAGAGATCACAGCAGTGGAGTCTTCGGAGACCCCGAGATCAGTAGCATAGATCAGGAGTTTCTTGGGTTTGGAAGGCTACTACAGGAAGCTTGTGCAAGATTTTTTGAGGATTGTCGAGACGATAACTAGACTCACTAAGAAGAATGCTGAGTTTGTTTGGACAGAGGAGTGCCAGGTTGCTTTTGAGGAATTGAAAAAGAGATTGACTTTTGCTCCTATTTTGAGGTTGCCATCAGGGTCGGGAGGTTTCACTATTCATAGTGATGCATTGGGGAAAGGTTTGGGTCGTGTTCTTTAGCAGAATAGGAAAGTGATTGCCTATGCATCTAGGCAATTGCGTCCTCATGAGAAGAACTATCCTACCCATAATTTGGAGTAGGAAGTAGTCATCTTTGCCCTGAAGTTGTGAAAATACTATTTGTACGGAGAGCGTGCGGAGATCTTCACAGACCACAAAAGCTTGAAGTACATTTTTATACAGAAGGAGTTGAACAAGAGACAGCGTCGGTGGTTGGAACTGATAAAAGATTTTGACATCTCTTTGCAGTATCATCCTAGAAAAGCCAATGTAGTGGCCGATGCCTTGAGCAGGTATCTGGTAGCTATGTTGTTGACGCATGATCTGTATTTGTTGGAGGACTTGGACAGATTGGGCATTGAGGTGATAGTTACTAGTTTTGCTATACAGATGTAGGGGTTACAGATACACTCAGAGTTGATGGACAGGATCAAGGCAGCCCAGTATAAGAATGTATCTCTAAGGAGCATCAGAGCTCAGGTGAGAGCAGGATTGGTGGATGATTTCACCATTATTGAGGTTGGTTCTTAGCGGCATGGAGTTAGATTATGTGTGCCTAGTGGGGAGCTGCGTGAGAAGGTATTGCAGGAAGCACATCTCTCTCAGTATTCCATACATCCAGGTACCAACAAGATATATCAGGATATGCGAGAGAGTGTGTGATGGTATGGCATGAAGAAGGAAGTGACACAGTTTGTATCTAGATGCTTAGTGTGCCAACAAGTGAAAGCCGAGAGGCAAAGGCCAGGCGATTTACTTCAGCCATTACCCATTTTAGAGTAAAAGTGGGAGCACATTCCTATAGATTTTGTGACCGGACTTCCACGATCTCCAGGAGGGAAAGACTCGATTTGGGTCATCATTGACAGGTTGACCAAGTCGGCCCACTTTTTTCCATTCAAGGTTGGTTTGTATAGGAGAAGCTGGCAGAGATGTATGTAACGCAGATCGTCAGGATACATGGAGTTCCTGTCAGCATAGTCTCGGATCGGGATAGTTATTTTACTTCTCATTTCTGGAGGAGTTTGTAGGCGAGTTTGGGTACCCAGCTCAAGTTCAGTACTGCATATCACCCCTAGACAGATGGACAGTCAGAGAGGACTATTCAGACTCTCGAGGATATATTGCATACTTGTGTACTAGATTTTGGGGGATCTTGGGAGGACCATCTCTATTTGGTAGAGTTTTTTTACAACAACAGCTACCAGGCAAGTATAGAGATGTCACCATTTGAGGCTCTGTACGGTCGGAGATGCCGTACTCCTTTGTCATGGGATAATCTTGGAAAGAGAGTTTTGTTAGGGCCAGAGATGGTTGTGGATACAGCGGAGAAGGTTAAGCTGATCATAGATAGACTTTGAGTGGCGCAGAACAGACAGTGGCATTGGGCCTATAGCCACCGGAAACCTTTGGAGTTTGAGGTATAGTCTTAGATTTTTGTTTTTAGCTTGATATTGGTTATTATTATAGATTAAGTTCTTAAGATTATGTTTTGTTCTAGGTTGGTGGTTTGGTATTTCTGAGGATTTCTCCGACACGAGGCACGATTCGCTTTGGTGGAGGCAAAAAAGTTAGTCCGCGATTCATCGGACCTTTCATTATTCTAGAGAGGGTCGGTGCAGTTACTTATCGACTAAACTTGCCACCTGCATTGGAGGGAGTGCACAACGTGTTTCACGTATCGCAGTTAAGATGGTACGTGGCGGATTCTAGTCACGTAATGGATCACTCAGAGATAGAGGTGGGCCCTACTCTTAGCTATCCAGAGCAGCCAGTTAAGATTATGGATCGGAGAGAGAAGGTGCTGAGGAACCAGACTATTCCTTTGGTATGCGTCGCAGGGAGGCATCACTCTCCGGGGGAGTCTACCTGGGAGAGAGAGGGTGAAATACGAGAGCGTTACCCATATTTGTTTGTGCCTTGAGGTATGTTCTTTCATGATTCTGTTCTGTTGTTTTCTGTTCTGTTATGTTCTGTTTATTTTCTGTGGGTAGTTTTTGTCTTTGAATTTCGAGGACGAAATTATTTTAAGGGGGGTAGACTTGTCACTACCATATTTTCTAAGAAAGAGTATTTTGGTCATTTTATAATTAATTTAATATTGTGGATATTGTATAATTATTTATTATATTATTTAATTATTGTTAGATATTAGTTTATTATTTTGGGTTTCTGTTAGTGGACCTAACTAGTTTAGTTTAAACCCATGGACCAACAATTATAATTAGCTAGAATTGAGCCCAATTACAAGCCCATTCATTAGGAGGATGATTAATTTAATTAAACCCATTAGACTAGAACCTTCCCTCCTTAATTATTTTTTTATGAGAGGCCCAAAGGGGTATATTGATCATTGCGTAGTAACTTGGGGAAGGGGCTAGGGTGACCGGCCTATTAAAAAAGAGGAAAATTTTTCTCTCTCCTCTTTTCATTCCAAATCTAGATCTAAAATTTTCCTCAACCAAATTCCTTCATTCTCACATCAATTTTCTACCAAATTTCTTTCCAATTCCTTTCCAAATCACCATTGGAGGCTAGTAGAGAAAGGATCTAGAAGGAGGAAGCAAGGATCTACAAAGAGGAGCAAGGATCTAGAAGGAGGAAGTAAGGATCTATAAAGAGGAGCAAGGATCTACAAGTTGGAGGTCAATTTCTTCAATTTTGGAAGTTTTATTAGAAATCCATCTCCCAATAGGTACAATTCAAAAAAATTTCTTTAATTAGGTTATAAATTTATATTTTAATCATTAGAAACCACCCCCTATGTAAAACCCCTGGACTAATTCTATAGATAGTCAGATTTGGATTTCGAAAATTTTTGGAATTTACAGAAGATAATGAGGTTTAGAGTAGAGTTGAGTTTGCCTGTGATTTTATTTTATTTAATTAAAACCCTTGGCGCGCCCTATCTTTGTCTAATTTTTTCGGAGCCGATTATCAGCCCATAAATTCTGTACAAATATTGTACACTCGACTCAACTCACCAAATTAGGCACTGGACTTTTTCTGATTGTTAAAATCAACTTTTGTGTGCTCTAAATTAATTGCACAATATTTCCGAAAATCGTAAACCGTATTTTATTCCGTGTCGGACACCTGTGTCGTTACCCTCGATTTTGGGGTACCAACTTAACCCGTTGAGCCGAACCAACTGAAGGGTCCAAGACCGACTCTAAGCCCCCACTATTTTTGGCCTTTGCGCCGTTTCCAGATTTTGACCCCGCGGGCCCCAATTAAACTAAATTCGCGGGACGCGTTATCGTTAATTAAATCAGAATTTACCAACTCTGTAAATTCCATTTTAATATTAAATTAATCCCAATGCCCTTTAAATTAGACCCACGCCTAACGCGCAATACCCCCTCCCCATTACAATTTTTAAATATATTTTTCTCCGTAATTTTTACGTCATTTCATGTGTCCATGCAAATTCCCAAATTTACGGGGGCTAATTTATAATTAACAAATTGTTGGCAACACCTCATTGGTCATGATTAATTGTTGGGTCACAAAATGGGGTCCCAATCCCAATTCCCTCATGAAGAAACCCACACCCTATCCATATTACATCACAACCATTCAATCTACCTAGGAGAATCACAACCCTCCATTCAACCTACACACTCCCTTATAAAGCATCACCTCACCCCACCCTCACACTTCCCAATCGGCCCTAATCCCAACATTTGGGAAACCTCACTCTCTCTCTCTCCTCCCTTTCCTACATTACAAACGTAGGGATCCATTCTTCATTTTTCTTCTTCTTCCTTTCACCTTCTCCTTCTTCCTTCCTCCTCCTTACTTGGTGAACCCACACCCGACCGAGAGTACTCCGGCTAGCTGCTCCTCCGCCGTCAGCCTGCTGTCACCGCAGCATCCAGATGCTTCTCTCCTGCAGTACCAAGGCCACCCACCAGTCGAGCACCTCTGGCCAACCCAGCACGACTGACTCCGCCCCGCTGTCTGGAACAGCACCGCAGCACCACCCCTATTTCCGCCGGCTCCCTCGTCGAGCTGCAGCGCCGACTGCTGCACTCCCGTGGAAGTGAACTCTGGCCGAAGCGCTCCGGACTGTGCAGTCACATCCGGCAAGAGCTGACCCGCTGCCGACCTCCCTCCACTGTGTAGCGTCCACCCCCGACCTCAGTCCGACAATCACCACAGCCGCCATCTTCTTCATCGATGCACCGACCGAGCTACTGTCGAACTCTCCCGCTCTTCCGACCGTCCCCTCGACCCGGCCAAGCTGCCACTCCGGCCGAGCCCTTCTCCGCGAGCTGCTGTATCATCGATTCTTCGACTCTGCCGTCGACGAGTCTCAGTGACGGGTTGTTGTGATGTCTTGATCTTCGATCCACGTCGAAGCCAGCCTTGGCCGTATCCAGCCGACCTGTCCTAGATAATTAGCATCAACACCACCACGACGCATTGTCGAGGTAAACTCTCCCCTCTCCTTGAGTAGTTAAATATTGTTCTGTTAATTACATGTAACTTAGTTTTAGAATGATGTTATATGCGATGAGTTCAGGTTGTGATGATATAGACTAAGTCTAGGTTGTATGAATACTAGGTGTGAGATTTTCGGCTGCTATATGTAGTACATGCATAATGTTTGTTTTATTGAGGAGCAGGTTTAAGTATTGTGAAATGTTGTGGTGATATTAAAATATGGAATTATATCGAGGGAAAGGATTAAATTATTGAAATGACGTTGCGATATCAAGAATATCGAATATTTGGAGGTGCATATAGTCGTAGGATAACGTTGTGCTATCAAAGCATTGTTTAATATTAAGAGCTATTTTTAATGATGATACACTGATGAAAATTTAGGAGCAGATGATTATTGTGTACTAGTGTGTAATATTAAACCAATAACCCTTCATTGACATTTGATGAGTAATGATGAACTTAATTGAGTAGTAGCTATATTGTGAAATGGTAAGGGTGGTATATCATTGAGGGTTTGATAAATAATTATTTATTTCGAGAATAAAAATTTAAACGTGCATATTAATGTCGGCGAATACCAGGGTAAAATCTGAGGGCATCATGACTTGAACTACTGAAAAATGTCATGATAAATATTGGGGATTGAGGATTTGGTCTGATAAGATTATACAGATGATTGATTTTGTGATAGGTATTATTCGGATCAAGGATCAGAGATTGAGGACTATAAAATTTGTAGTTAACTATTTAAGTTGTGACTGAGTTTAGGTGTAGATGTGTGTCGCATCCCCGTCTGTCGTGGAATAGGTTATTGATTATCGGTTTGTATCTCATCTCTAGGTACTACGGGACCTGAGGACTTGGACGCGGTACCGGGACCCCATCATCAGCAGCCTCACGTAGGCAAGTATACCTTGCCTTGTTATACTGTTTAATTTTCTGTATTTTAGCTTCCTGTTCATTATTTTAGATATTATAACTGTGCGCGTCTGAGAGAAACTCGGGTGCAGTCAACGAATGCGTTGACGTTAGGACTTGTGTCTGACTTAGTGTCTAGTAGACCCACCTAAAGTTGTGGAGTTATTGGTATGACTCCCAGGCCTTGACATATCTCGTACACGTGTTGTGAGTCTCATGTAGGGCACGGTCCTGCGTATGTGGTTTGCCACCTGTACGTGTAGGCGTGCGACGGATAGGGAATAACTGCTATTAGTGATGCATGATAGAAGACTTAGCAGTTATTAGTAGGTGGATCATAGACTAGCATGGTACAATGGTCCTATTCCTGTCCTTGTTTGGTTGTAGGGATGGACCCTTGCGCTAACGTTGACTATGAGCCAGAGTTACGACGCCCCGGCGTAGTAGCGGAAGCGTGTTGTGGATACAACATGCTTAGATCATGGGGCGGGGAGGACGACTAGTAGACGTATGGGACACCCACTCCTTCTATGCAGATACCGCACTCGACGGAGTGATACGGACGTATATATATTGCAGATACCACGTTCTCTCGAGTGTTGGACGTTACTTGTTACATATTGCAGATACCACACTCTAAAGAACGTTGGACGTTATACTATTTCAGATACCATGCTCCTCGGAAATGGACGTTATCAGGTGCCCGTGTTATAGGGGGCATATGTGGCATACACTAGCCGGTTGTCACGATTGGTGAATTATGTCAGCATATGTTTAGCCTACACTTTCCCATACACTCAAGTTGTCCTTAAATAGCATTCACTTAGATGGTTAGCACACCCCCTTTATTTACTCAGTACTTACTTTATGGCATGTATTTTTTTGTATCTTGTTACGTCCCTCTGAGGACCTGGTTCCCTTCCAGGTTGTTTGTGCAGTTGCAGGATACTTGATCTAATAGAGTGTGGACATCATTGCAGGTATATTTACATTTTCAGCTATTTCAGTCTTGTAGTACTTCCATTTTATTCTGCTTATATAGCCTAGTGTTTATAGACCAATATTGTTCTTCTGGTCTGTTCGAACGGATGTGTTATTGGGCTGCAGACTGATGATGCGTATCGTTCTTTCTTGAGATTACTTACCCTGGATTGAGATTTAGATTTAGTTGTTATATATTAGAAATAGACTATTACTTGGATCACTTGACCATGGACAGCGTAAGTGCACTTCGTCGGGTCCATTAAATTGGAAAGCCCTGCAAAGTCGTACCAGCTGGCCATTGCCACGTGTCTGGTCTCATAGATTTTGGGACTGGGGCATGACACCCTATGATAAGGCTACCCATAGAAATTGAAATTAGGTTCATTGGAGGCCGATGGAGGAAGTTATGTATATTTTATGTCAATTTTGGGGGAATTTCGAGATTGACACATGTTGTATTTGTCAATTAATCAATTAGACCAAATTGATATGTGTTTGATTGTTTGTGACTAGTGTCGTATCCATAATTAGATACGTGAGGGCCGTATCCCAATAATTTGGTGATACGTGTTGATTTGGGGGTTTTCCTCCGACACGGAGCTTTGTGCATGTAACATTTTGACACGGACATGTAGATATATATTTTACTCTTTATATTCTTCATATATACTATTTTAGACTTGCTCGTATCCTTCGAGGTATGTTTAGTTGTTTGGTGGACTCGTATCGCAAGCATATCATAGATCTAGTGTGATACGGGTGCGATGCACTCCGCGTGTTTGTTGCATTATAATTGTAGATTTAATTTGCATTGTTCATAACTATTGGTAATATATATATTCATATGTGTATATGTATATAGATATATATGTATATGTTTGTACATATATATATACTAGTGTATAGATATCTATATATCTATTTGTAGTGTACATATGTGTATATATATATAACTATGCATATATATATATATATATATATATTGATATCTATGTATCTATTAGTATGTGGTTACATATATATATGTATATAGATAGTGTATTGATATCTATACATAGGTGTTTATGTATATAGATATATGTATTTATGTTTGTGGTTGTGTGTGTGTGAGTATGTGCTAAGGGGGGATCAGGCAGTGTGTGCAGTGAGGTCTTCGAGCATACAACAAGCAGGTATCAGCAAGCTAGCAGCGAGGCAGGCAGTGCCATAGCTACTGCATCAGCAACATTTTAGCATGCTGCACAAGTATAGCAGCATCTACCCCAACAGCAGCAGTAAGTTGCATCAGTTACAGCAGCGTACAGTTTTACAGTAAAGCAGCATGCAGTGGCAGCAAAGGATGAAGCAGCAGCAAACGCAGCAAGGTGCCCGAACAATAGCAACTAGCAGTAGCAGCAAAGTGTGAGCAGCAACTTAATGCAGCAGTGCAGTGCAAGCTTTGCATAAGCTAGCAGCAGCAAGGAATCAAGGTAGCAGCAGCTTGAGGCACACCACAGCAAGTACTTTAGTAGCAGTCAGCAGGGTAATATCAAGGTAGCAAGGTTAGTTAGTTTAGTAGTATAGTTAGTCATTGTTACTAGTCGTTTAGTAGTAGTTAGCTAGCTTACTAATGATTAGTTATCTATATGTAGATACTTATTGATTAGTTAGTAAGTTAGATCTATACATATGTACTTATGTATCTCTAGTTATGTGTATATGTGCGTATATGAGGGTATATGTATTAGTTGCATTGATGGTTAGTATAGCATGGTGGTTAGTATATAATATTCATATTAGTATATACTAGTAGTCGGTATTAGTACATACTAGAAGTTTATATTAGATTGATATATACATATTGGTATATAGTTAGTGGGGTAGTTAACTATATGCTAGAGTGACATTGCCTTGAGATACCAAGGTAGATGTTGTAATCCCCCTGATTTTCAAGAATTTCTAAATTTGGATTTTTCTGAAATTTTTTGATAATTTTCTGTAATTAAATTCAGGTATTTTAATTATTAAATGATTTTTAAATGATAATAAATAATATTAAAATATTATGAAAATAATATTTTATGGTGTAAAATGAAAAACTAGATATTGGGTAATTTTCCGGGAATTTATTGGACCCCGGAAGCAATTTAAAAGCCCTAAAAACTAATTAATTTATTAAACCAAAATAAACTGGGTTTATTTGAAATAAACCAAACCAAGTTGAACCAAACCGGGTTTATTTAATTAAACCAAATTCTTAGTGGGTCGGATCCGGGTCCAACCCAGACCCGACCCATTAACCCAAAACCCGACCCACAAATGATTTGGATCGGGCCGGATCCTTAGACCCGACCCGTCCGCCCAAACCCGACCCGCTCTCTTTCTCTTCCCCCGCAGAGCCGCCGTCCCTCCAGCCACCCCGTCGACTTCCTTCCCCTCTCTATAAAACCCGTCACCCTAGCCCATTCTCTCCTCCTCCGCCTCCAGCTCTCCACCCGACTCCAGCCGCCACCGCTCCCCTCGCCGTGCCCCGCCCAGTTCCACCGGTCAGCCGCAGCCCCTCTCCTTCCTCCACCTTCCTCCCCGCCTGCAGAGGCCAGAACCCGACCCCGAGCTGCCTTAGCCTCTCCGGCCAGCCTCCCTCGCCGCAGCCGAGCCCAGCACCGCCCCTCTCCGGCCGCCCCACTGACAGACGACCCAGATCCGGCCAAGCACAGCCCACCTCCGGCGAGTTTCCAGAACCCTAATCGAAACCCTAGGTCGAGCAACAGTGGACACGGCTGGACACAGAACACGAGACAGACACAAAAACCCGGTTCCGCGGAGCCCAGTTCAGGTACTCGTATCTCTCTCCTCGTAGCTCTGTTTTTTATTCTGTCAATAGTATCGCGTAGCCTGCATGACCCCCTCGGTGCCCGTGCAAACCGCTCGGTGCATCACATCCTGTGGTGATCGCGAACCGCTATCCAAAAACAGGAAAACCAACGCCCTGTTTCACCCCGGAACTGAGTACGCCCCGCCAAACGGGACGACTTGGTCGCGTGCGGTCTTCACAGATACGTGCGTGTCATTGATAAGGACGTGCAGGATTTCGCAGAAGCTGATTCGGATGTGCGTGCACACCGAAATCAGTGCGTATCCGCGGACAACGCCCCATATTCGTACTTTCTGGTTCTCGCTGTAACTTAGTATACACACGTCGGATCGAGACGAAACTTGCGCCATCGAACTCATAGCAATACGCTGGTCCTGTGAGCCAAGTTTGGTTCGATTCTGAGAACGTTGACAAAATCGCGTGTCGTGGGCCCCACAGGCTCCACTTGAAGGGCGATTTTTAGAACGGCTCATCGGAATCCAATTCTGAAAGTTCTGTTGGGTTTGTATCATCGTTCCTGACATGTTGACACTAAGTTGGACAGATTTGGAGACCTTTGACCCTGACACGTTTTTTGGTGTAAAGCGGCCCACATGTGGACCCCGTTTTGCCCGAAAATGTCGTTTTTGCCCTTGTCTCCAAATTGGACTCAAGGACAGGCGTTTCTAACTGATTAATATTTTCTGGATTTGATGGTGATGTTTGTTTCAGCAACCGGAGTACTGCCTGCAATCCCAACTGAAGCCCGAGCTACAATTGGAACCGTAAACCCAGGCAAGTGTACCTTGCCAAACTTGCAGTTCTTGTTATTTATTCCTTTGACTATATAAATATACTTGTGCATGCTTAACCTAGGGCCGTGTGACGTACTTAGCGTCCAATTATAGTCGGGTGCCAACACCGTACGCGGGGTTGTGTAACGTCACTTAGAGATGGATATCGTGACATTTATATTTCTTGTACTTGCCCTATCAAGTACATTATACCCAGGACACCTGACAGAAATCATGATACAGAATCTTCCTGACTATTCAAGGTGGTTCTGTATAGGATACAGATTTCATGACTTGAATATTATTTTCTTAGACCTAAATAAATGACTTATTGCATTAGTTTAATCTTGCGTGACATGAACATGAGACATTATGGAACTGTGACGTGAGATTTCATTAGGTGGGGAGAGAATTACCATACAAAAGGCTGAATATATATATATAATAACTTAATGGAAGTGCCTTAGACTCTGACATAGAGCTTTGGTACCGTACTGGCCCTTCGAGAAAATACTGCTATGGTTTCTTGACACTGATCCTGTAGTAGTCTCAGCCTGAGTATGACTAATAACTCTCACTTGCATTATCACTTAGCTGGTTTAATTACTTACCCTATTGTTCCTTTATTTCTGTACTGCATTATTTTGGCTTGTGTTTTCTGTACCTTGCTATGTCCTCTGAGGACCTGTAATGGATTATGTCCCCTGATTTAGAAGACGAGATTTACCCTGAGGTGTACGGAACAAGAGCACTACTCGGAGCAGTACCGGAACCTGAGGACGAGGTGATCCCGGAGGACTTCTCCTGAACAACTGCTTCTCCATGCTCAGTTTTATTTGGTCAATAAACTCTTTATTTTCCTGTTTAATTGAACTTGTGTAAACAGACTTAATATCGGGTTGTTCCCCGATTTTTTATTTACTTTGACTGGACGTTGTTTATTTCTTTTGCTGATGTTGCTATATTTATTCTGTGGATGAGATTAGTAAACCCTGGCTGTTGTATTACAGCTTAAGTATGCCCCGGTGGATCCATTAAATTGGGATTGTCCATCGGTGTGTACTGCTGACCATTGCCACGTGTCTAGTCCCTCGATATTTTGGGACTGGGGCGTGACATAGTTTTTGTGGTGGCCCATCCAGGTCTATGACTAAATTGTTCGGTTTCAACTTAGGGACCGAACAGGCCTGCAATAAGAATAGGATAAGTTTTTAGAATCTCATCCACTTGCTTGAATCATTTTTGATATCTGTATCGTATTCGAACTAATTTTTGACTTGCATCTTGCCTTGATTCTTGTACGCCTCTTATAGTTTATTTTGATGCAGAGTAATGGATTCACAAGTAAACGATGGAACTCCAGCAAGAACACCAATAGGTGCTGAAGTCACCTACGGAGAAGATGAAGTGACGCTATTGAGTGGAGATCCCTCTACTCACCGAAGCAGCCAAGCAGATCCGCAAGCTTCTAGATTTCGGCATGATGATATTCCACCTCCGCCACAGTTCACTCCACAGATGCCTGTCTTTTCACCAGGGCAAGCAATAGACGGACAGCAGATGTTCCAGATGTTCTACGCAATGATGCAAGCTCAGCAACAAGTCCAACACGAGGCTCAGCGTCGCGGAGCTGATTACTTGAGGAATAGTCTAGTAAATGCAACTGGAGCAGGCCAACCTACCAGCTAGACAGCAACCGACGGGCTCTATCACTGATTTTTGCCAATTGAAGCCCCGTACCTTCTCAGGCAAGGAGAAGCCCACAGAAGTTCATGAGTGGCTCACCAACATACAATATCAATTAGAAGCAGCTGAGCTACCAAGGGAACGTTGGATGACTGTTGTCAGAATGCAATTGACGGGCAATGCTCATCACTGGTGGCTATCTGAAGAGAGACGGCTCAGACCAGACCGAGTTACTTGGGAAGAGTTCTCCAGACTCTTTCAAGATATGTACATTCCGGCTATCGCTCGATCAGAACTGAGGGACAAGTTTAATCGCCTCATTCAGGATACTATGACGGTGGAAGAGTACAACGTCGAGTTCATTCGTCTGAGTCGTTTTGCCCCTACCTTGATCCCAACAGAAGAAGAAAAGGCTGAGAAGTTCTTCGATGGACTAAAATTTGAGCTACAAAGAATGATCGGATCTGTAGCACCTACTTCGTACACGGACGTCCTTGCTGCAGCTCGACGTATGGAGCGTGTCATCAGACGAGAATCCAACCTGAAGAGGCCTTCCACCTCCGTACCAGCCAGAGCAACGAATGGAGAAGCTGCCAAGAAACCTCATCTGCATCAAGCACCACAGGGAGCTGCATCCAAATCCCTGACTCTTCCTACTTGTTACTACTGCGGCAAGATAGGCCATGTTGAGAAGGAGTGTAGACGTAAATTCGGACTGTGCTTAGGTTGCGGATCCAGACAGCATGCAGTAAGGGATTGCCCTGAGCGTAGAGAAGGAGCACCAAGGACAAACCAACAAGCTCTACCGGCACTAGGAGGACAGCAACCAAGGCCACCCTTGGCACTTCAAGCAGTACCCTACCAGCAAGCCCAGCAACAGCAGAGAGCACCACCTCAAGGACGCGGCCAAGTTTTTGCGATGACTGTGGGAGACACGCAGAACCATGGCATAGCTAATGCGAGTAAGTTTTTGTAGTTCTGTTTCTAGTATTTCTGTAGTTCGTGCCTGCTGGTTCGTGACCCTAGACTTGACCTAACAGCTTTAACTTGCTAATAATTGATAACCTAGTGTTAACCTAGTAATTTTGAACTTATAATTTAGAATGTTTTATGATAAACTGATATGTTTTTGAAAGATAACCTGGTTTTCTAAAACTGTAATTTTCTAGATTTCCCACATTTGGGAAATTTTATAACTTTTAATGCTTAGAAAAATAATTTTTCCTAGGTGTTACTCTTAACCTTGATTCTCCTTGATTTTGATGTGCTTCGAACAATGTTTACAACCGTGTCATCTCTGTTGACCGGTTATTCTTTGATTGCGAGGACGCAATCTCATAAGGGGGGTAGATTATAATCCCCCTGATTTTCGAGAATTTTTAATTTTGGATTTTTCACAATTTTCTGAAATTTTCTGGGAATTTTCTGTAATTAAATTCAGGTATTTTAATTATTAAATGATTTTTAAATGATAATAAATAATAATAAAATATTATGAAAATAATATTTTATGGTGTAAAATGAAAAACTAGACATAGGTTAATTTTCCGGGAATTTATTGGACCCCGGAAGCAATTTAAAAGCCCTAAAAACTAATTAATTTATTAAACCAAAATAAACTAGATTTATTTGAAATAAACCAAACCAAACCAAGTTGAACCAAACTGGATTTATTTAATTAAACCAAATTCTTAGTGGGTCAGATCCGGATCCAACCCAGACCCGACCCATTAACCCGAAACCCGACCCACAAATGATTTGGATTGCGCCGGATCCTTAGACCCGACCCGTCCGCCCAAACCTGACCCGCTCTCTTTCTCTTCCCCAAACCGCAGCCGACCCGACCCCTGACCTCCCCGCCGCCGGTAACGCCCGCCGCTCCGGCAGCCACGCCGCTCCGGCTTCCCCCGCAGAGCCGTCGTCCCTCCAGCTTCCTCTCCCTCCATCGGCCACCCCGTCAACTTCCTTCCCCTCTCTATAAAACCCCTCACCCGAGCCCATTCTCCCCTCCTCCGCCTCCGGCTCTCCACCCGACTCCAGCCGCCACCGCTCCCCTCGCCGTACCCCGCCCAGCTCCACCGGTCAGCCGCATCCCCTCTCCTTCCTCCACCTTCCTTCCCGCCTGCAGAGGCCAGAACCCGACCCCGAGCTGCCTTAGCCTCTCCGGCCAGCCTCCCTCGCCGCAGCCGAGCCCAGCACCGCCCCTCTCCGGCCGCCCCACTGACCGACGACCTAAATCCGGCCAAGTACAGCCCACCTCCGGCCAGTTTCCAGAACCCTAATCGAAACCCTAGGTCGAGCAACAGTGGACACGGCTGAACACAGGACACGTGTCGGACACGAGAAGGATACGAAAATCCGGTTCCGCGGAGCCCAGTTCAGGTACTCGTATCTCTCTCCTCGTAGCTCTATTTTCGATTCCGTCAATTGCATCGCGTAGCCTGCATGACCCCCTCGGTGCCCGTGCAAACCGCTCGGTGCATCGCGTCCTGTGGTGATCGCGAACCACGATCCAAAAACAGGAAAACCAACGCCCTGTTTTACCCCGAAACTGAGTACATCCCGCCAAACAGGACGACTTGGTCGCGTGCTGTCTTCACATTTACGTGCGTGTCATTGATACGGATGTGTGGGATTTCACAGAAGCTGATTCGGATGTGCATGCACACTGGAATCAGTACGTATCCGCGGACAACGTCCCGTATCCGTACTTTCTGGTTCTCGCTGTAACTTAGTGTACACACGTCGGATCGAGACGAAACTTGTGCCATCGGACTCGTAGCAATACGCTGGTCCAGTGAACCAAGTTTGGTTCGATTCTGAGAACGTTGACAAAATCGCGTGTCGTGGGCCCCACAGGCTCCACTTGACGGGCGATTTTGAGAACGGCTCATGGGAATCCAATTCGGGAAGTTTCGTTGGGTTCGTATCATCGTTCCTGACCTGTTGATACTAAGTTGGACAGATTTGGAGACCTTTGACCCTGACGTATTTTTCGGTGTAAAGCGGCCCACATGTGGACCCCGTTTTGCCCAAAAATGTCATTTTTGCCCTTGTCTCCAAATTGGACTCAAGGATAGGCGTTTCTAGCTGATTAATATTTTCTGGATTTGATGGTGATGTTTGTTTCAGCAACCGGAGTACTGCCTGCAATCCCAGCTGAAGCCCGAGCTACAATTGGAACCGTAAACCCAGGCAAGTGTACCTTACCAAACTTGCAGTTCTTGTTATTTATTCCTTTGACTATATAAATATACTTGTGCATGCTTAACCTAGGGCCGTGTGACGTGCTTAGCGTCCGATTATAGTCGGGTGCCAACACCGTACGCGGGGTTGTGTAACGTCACTTAGAGATGGATATCGTGACATTTATATTTCTTGTACTTGCCCTATCAAGTACATTATACCCAGGACACCTGACACAAATTATGATACAGAATCTTCCTGACTATTCAAGGTGGTTCTGTATAGGATACAGATTTCATGACTTGAACATTATTTTCTTAGACCTAAATAAATGACTTATTGTATTAGTTTAATCTTGCGTGACATGAACATGAGACATTATGGAACTATGACGTGAGATTTCATTAGGTGGGAAGAGAATTACCATACAAAAGGCTGAATATATATATATATAATAACTTAATGGAAGTGCCTTAGACTCTGACACAGAACTTTGGTACCGTACTGGCCTTTCGAGAAAATACTGCTATGGTTTCTTGACACTGATCCTGTAGTAGTCTCAGCCTGAGTATGACTAATAACTCTCACTTGCATTATCAGTTAGCTGGTTTAATTACTTACCCTATTGTTCCTTTATTTCTGCACTGCATTATTTTGGCTTGTGTTTTCTGTACCTTGCTATGTCCCCTGAGGACCTGGAATGGATTATGTCCCCAGATTTAGAAGACGAGATTTACCCTGAGGTGTACGGAATAGGAGCACTACTCGGAGCAGTACCGGAACCTGAGGACGAGGTGATCGCTGAGGACTTCTCCTGAACAACTGCTTCTCCATGCTCAGTTTTATTTGGTCAATAAACTCTTTATTTTCCTGTTTAAATGAACTTGTGTAAACAGACTTAATATCGGGTTGTTCCCCGATTTTTTATTTACTTTGACTGGACGTTATTTATTTCTTTTGCTGATGTTGCTATCTTTATTCTGTGGATGAGATTAGTAAACCCTGACTGTTGTATTACAGCTTAAGTATGTCCCGGTGGATCCATTAAATTGGGATTGTCCATCGGTGTGTACTGCTGGCCATTGCCACGTGTCCAGTCCCTCGATATTTTGGGACTGGGGCGTGACAGATATCAAGGTATCGGGTCAACACTCAAGGTATTGGATTTGAGTATCAAGATGGGGGTGTAGTAGTAAGATACCACATTGGTTCAAAGCCAAGGTATCCACTTAGCATAAGATTAGATAGGAATATCATATTGTTGATGATTATGTATGCATAATATGATATTTCTATATCTTTTTAGTGCGTATCCTGAGATACGGTATCTTAGTGATTTCATAGTATCCTAGTTTAGCTAGTGTGGCCTAGTTTCATGGTGTATGGACCCAATATCCTAGAATTAGACTCATACAACCAAGAATTAGGTACTTTAACCTAGTTTGACTATTTTGACTTAGAAATAGCTCTTTGACCTAGATGTTGACTAATTTAACTTATTTTTATTCTGAAACCTTGTATTGATGTTATATTCCCTATCTAGGTCTTCGAGGCACTGTACCGGACATCTATGATAATGTTCACCGGACTTCAGGCGAGTACATTCTCTAATAGTTTCTCATTTGTAATATCCTCTATGTTTCTTGTATCTAGTATAGATATCCTTGATTTTTTGACACGATGGTTACACGAATTGGTTTATCCGGATCTCGTCATGAGATGTTATTCCTTAGTATTTACAGTGTATCTTGTGCAAGCATTATTTTATTGTTCTTCTTGTACATGTACAAATATTAGTTCATGTGGAAAGTAGTGTCCTTCTTGTGGAAACCCATGTCATAACGTACCATGGTTGGATCCACTATACCAGTCGGGGGTTGGGGAGTATGTAGTGTAGATATGTGATGATTACCCTCATTGTATCAAGTCTTGTTCATTGAATAGTATTAATCATACACCGCACATATGATTAGCCGGGCTATTAATCTTATATCAAGTTCCCTAGTCGATCACATGTTAAAGCTGTACTCACTTACTTAGTCATTAGTATTCTTGTTCATTGCCATATTATTTATTCTTGTATTTATTTCCAATATTTCCTTCTTTATCGAGCTTGTTCATGACAATGTGTTATTGGGGCCTGATCAACCACACTAATACATTGCCTAAATCAGAATCAGTGTATTAAGGTCTAGCTAACCTTAGTGTGCTTGGTTCGCCCTTTGCATAACTACCTTACGTAGATTGAGATATATAGTTGACTAGTAGACGAATGTACTTGCCCTCTAGATATGTCTGAGCATATCATATCAGTTACATAACTATACTGATACGAGTATGTGAATAAGAATTTACCAAATAGAATTTCAATCCATAACTGCCTTGACAATTCCCATTTGAATTCTTTAAACGCCTTGATTTCCATACTTCTATTCTATTACCCCCTTGAACTCTTTATTATTGTTTTTCTTCTTCCCTTATTTCGGAAAGACGCAACCTCGTGCTTGGTATAAGTTTGATACATTGATAGTACTAAATATACCCCATAGGCTAAACAAATAATTTGGTGACTCTTTTATAATTGATTAAGGGCATATCATATATGACATTTTAGAAACTTTGAGGATTAAATAACATGATTAAATAATTTGAAAAATATTTTTCTTAGAGGTATAGCCTTATATGATAGATGGGTAAATTCTAAGTTGGGTAGAAGTCGCATTGTTAATTTGAGGTAAAATTCTTTTAGATTATGATCAAGTAGGATTAGATTGAGAGATTAAGTCATTTTAAACGTGGATAATTTTAGAAGAAGGAGTTAGATAATGAGTATTTAATGAATTTTAAAATCTTCATATGTCGGACCAAATATTTATACTTTAAGTACATGATTTAAATTTTGACTATTGAAGGTTGAATCATCGATTTGAATTTTGAGGATAAATATAGAATTTTAGACTTGAACAATTGGTGAATTAGATTTAGAATTTTACAATTTGATGATTTGAATCAAAAGTTTAATTTTGATTGTTGGATCACTTATTTAAAATGTTGAAGATGTAAATTAAATTTAAAAAATTAGAAGAGTACGAAATTCTTAAGTAAAAAATAGGAATAATATTTGATTAGAATTATTTTCTAGAGGAGATTATGATAGTTGGAGATCGTGATATAAAATTTGGTATGGGTTATTTAATTCTTGAAGATGTTATATGGATTTAATTTAAATTTGGATGTTGGTAATTTAAAAATCGAGAAGAGATTACAAAATATTAAATTTTGATTAAACAGAGGTTACCTTAATTTTGAAAATGATTGCGATGGATTAGAATATATTTTAAATTTTAGAAGAGATTGTGATTGACTTGCCTTATATGCGAATGTGAAGAAATTAACAAATTATGCCTTATTTTAATTTTGAGAATAAAATTATTTTTAAGTTGGGTAGATTGTAAACCCTCTCACCCAAAATTAGACCTACTTGACATAAATAGAGAAACTGGACTAGTTTGTATCCAATTGGAAATAGGATACGGCATTTTATTTAATTTTATAATAATTAAATCACTTAGTGCACCTTACCGTTGCTTCAACAATTGGAGCGCTACACTAGCCATTGCCTTCCTACAAATTTTACACCCTTGTCCTAGACGTACCCGCCTTCTATTCTGACCTCGGTGTAACTTATAATTATGCTCTCTTGTGCTACATTTTAGTCGCACAATATTCATCGCGGACGCTATTTCTTAATTCTAAATAATTCTAAATTTGTGTCCTTGTGCATTCCAATCAAAATTGGAGACACAATCTTGACCCGTTTCGTGCAACCCAAATTAGGATAAAATTCTACCCTGAGTCCCCTATGTCCATGATACTTGTGTTCTACCTAATTTTATTCCCATATACTTCTAATTAATTCAAGAACACCCTGCGCATTAATTTATAATTAACTTAACCCAATTTCCACCTTTGTGCAATTTTCTAATTGTTGGATGCTTTTATGCAAAAGTGCATTGAGGTGTGCACACCATTGGACATCACACATGAAGAAACACATTTTTCGTTCATATAAATTTTCTCTATAATTTTGGAATGTGCATCGTGCAACATCGCCCACTCATTTAAGCATAGTCTTGCATTTTAAACAAGGCAAATTATAGCCCTCCAAACATCCCCATGATAATTGGAAAATCATGGAGGTTAGGATGGAGGAAGGTACAGGATGAGCTGCAAATCTCTATCTTATACCATCCTTGACTTTCTATCGTGGCTTAGTTTTAATTTCGAGGACAAAATTTTTATAAGTTGGGTAGAATGTAAAACCCCTAATTTTAAAAACCGTATTAAGTATTTAATTAATTATTTAATTAAATTTTAGTAATTATTAGATATTTAAAAGAAATAGAATTTATTAGATTTTTTATTTTTAGGTAATTGTGCAACAAAGGATTTATGGAGCAACAGTAATTTTTCTTTAATTATTTTCATGTAGGAGACTCTGTGGACGATTGATAGATTTATTGTACGCACTAATACATATTTCTAGAATTATATATATATATATATATATATATATATATATATATATATATATATATATATATATATATATATATATAACGTTTATTAAAAGAAACAGAAAAGAAAAAGAATAGAAAAGAATTAGAAAAGAAAAGAAAAGAAAATGAATAAAAGAAAAAGAAAGAAAAAGAATTAAATACCCAAACCCGTTAGCTATTAAACCTAACCCATTAGCAAACCTACCCCCACCCGTTAAGAAAATAGCAGTAGCGGCAGCACACTTCGAGTCTGCACAGTTTCATCCCCCCCCGCTGTCTCTCTTTATATATAAGTTATACCATTGTAACCAAACCCTAACCCTAAACCCCTACTCCCCTCGACCAGAGCCGCGGCGCCGACACAGAGCAGCCGCCGCCGGAGCCATCTGTACCGCCCACCGCCAAGACCGCTCGTCGCGACTGTGAACACCCCGCACTGCAGAATTTGACTGCAACGAAACTCTGTTCATGTCTCATTTCCTGCGCCCTCGCTCGACCAAACTCAATCCCGTCTTCATCGGTATGTTCATGACCTATCCCCCTTCCATCTTTGTGTGTTAGTTTACCTCGAACAACGCGTAACCCTAGACGAAAATAGCGACCAAGTTGGCAAAAAATGATAACTTTTAGATCGCAGAAAACTGCGGTAACTACCCATGTTCACGGACTCGTATCTCCCACCTCCGAGATCCAAATTTAGTTTTTCTTTTTGGAATGCAAAGACCACCTAACCAAGATTAATTCCTGTCAATCATAATATTTTATTATTTGTTGTATGTAGAATTAAAACAGATTAAAAATCCTGAAAAACTAACTTTTTCAAACTTCCAAAATTTACGATACGGAGCGCGCCCCGCCAAACGGGACCGCCTCGTCGTGTAGCAAGTGCACCGAAAGGCGCGCATGGTATAACCAGACGTATGAAATTTTGCGAAAACTGATTCGGACGCATATGCACGTCGGAATCAGCCCGTGTCCGAGAAAATTCTCCGTATCGCGACTTTTGTATAATACTACGCCATTTAGTGTACGCTCGTCAGAATGCGACGAAACTTATGACACTGAACTCGTGATATTGTGCTGGTCCTGTGACCCAATTTTCCAATAATTCTGAGACAGTTGACCAAGCTGCCTATTGACGGGCCCTACGGTTAACTTTTTGGGCGAATTTGTGTTCAGCTCACCAAAATTCAATATTGGACATACCGATGAGTTCGTACTGACCTTTAGAGTTTGTTTGACCTATAATTTGTCCTATTTAGATACCTTTACCCCTGGCACGCTTTTTGGTGCAAAGTGGGCCACATGTGGACCCCGCTTTGACCCAAAATTATCGTTTTGCCCCTGTGTCCGAATTGGAAGAAAGGGTCGTATTTTCTAGCTATCTCGCTTATTCTGGGAACGTTGGTGATATTTATTTCAGCATTCGGAGACGTTCATTCTGAGGCTGTAGTTTCTAACTCTTGGTGGTTGACATCTGGACGTTATATTTTTGCAGCTCTCTTACCAGGCAAGTATACCTTGCCTTGTTGTACTGTTTAAATTCTGTATTATTAGTTACATATTTATTATTTTAATATTATATAACTGTGCGCGTCCGAGAAGACTCGGATGCAGTCAACGAAGGCGTTGACGTTAGGACTTGTGTCTGACCTAGTGTCTAGTAGACCCACCTAAGTTGTGGAGTTATCGGTATGACTCCCAGGCCTTGACACATTTCTTACGCGTGTGGAGAGTCTCATATAGGGCACGGACTTGCGTATGCGGTTGGCCACCTGTACGTGTAGGTCGTGCGACGGATAGGGTATAACTGCTAATAGTGATGCATGTTAGAAGACTTAACAGTTATTAGTAGTCGGAGCATAGGCTATTGTGGTATGAAGGTCCAATCCTTGTCCTTGTTTGGTTGTAAGGTTGGGCTATTGTACTAGTGATAGACTATGAGCTAGAGTTACGACGTCGATACTTGCACTCCGTCTCGGCGTAGTAGCTAAGCGTGTTGTGGATATAACATGCATAGATAGTTGGGCGGGAAGGACGACTAGTAGGCGTATGGGACACCCTACTTCCTTTACACTGCTGCCACAATCGACAGAGTGATATGGAGGATATACTATACTGCTGCCACGTTCTTCGAAGCGATATGGACGATATATTATACTGCTGCCATGCTCTTCGGAGCTGGACGTTATTATATTACAGAGCGCCCTCCTATGGAGGCATATATGGCATATACTAGCCAGTTGTCACGATTGGTGAATTACGTCAGCATATGTCTAGCCTACACTTTTCCATACACTCAAAATTGTCCTCAAATTGCATTCACTTAGATGGTTAGCACACCCTTTTATTTATTCAGTATTTACTTTATGGCATGCTTGTATGTATCTTGTTATGTCCCTCTGAGGACATGGTCCCTTTCCAGGTGTAGATGTTCATGAGTATTCGCAGGAGCGCAGATCCGGACATGTTACGTATATTTCGAGGAGGTCTTCCCTTCGAGTCTCGTGATTAGTAGGAAGGTACTTATATTGTTGTGTTTGCTTTTATATTCTAGTTGGACAGTGTATTTGTTTCCATCCGACTGTCATCTTTAGATACTTTATATTGAGATCTAGTTTCATAGATAGTGATTATTTATCTCTATTTGATTCTGTGGATGAGATTAGATTATACACTGTGACTTGTGATAGTTTTACCACTTGTGAATTATTATTCATTATACAGCGTACGCATGTATTGTGGTTTCCATATATTGGAGTTACCATATCCATGCGGCTGACATGCATACGTGTCCTAGGCCTACGTATTTTGGGACTGGGGCGTGACATTTTCTAATATTTAAATGCATGAATTAGAGTCTAAATTATATGCAAAATCAGAATTTTATCTATTATGAGATGGATTCCCAATGAATAGCCCAAATAGACACAATTAGGATACAAATTCCTTATCAATTCTTCCTTCTCCAATTGCTCCTTATAATCCAAGCTCCAATGCTCCTTAGATGATGTAATCGGAAAGAAATATGAGTGAATTGGGGTAAATTTGGTGGAAGAATAAATTAATTTGGGAAATAACACAATTGGGGATCTAGAATGAATTAATTAATGAGAGGAGAGAGAGAGAGCTCCCTCTTGTGGTCGGCCCCCTTTTCCCCTTCTACAAGCAATATATAATGACCAAGATACCCCCACTAATTAGTTATGAGATTTAGATAGGGAGGGCTATAGTAGAAAGCTTCTAATTCTACATGAAACTAATCTAATCTCCTTAATTAATTAACAAAAAAGAGTCTAATGGGCTTAATCCAATGTTGGTTCAACGTGTCATGACAAGTTCTAATTATGTCTACTAATGACAAGTCCAAATAATAGGCTAGCGTACTAACTAATAAATAATAGCGCCACACATAATAAATAATTAGTAGCACAATATATAAATATTTAATCACTAAATATAAAATATACTAAATGACAAAAATATCCTCATCTAGAAATATGGTAGTGACATAATCTAATTTGAATCTGATACTAACCCGGATTGTGAAAATCCTAATTAGTTAATATTATCAGGCCATAGTTCATAATTAACCGTAATTAATGGATTGTATACGTTACAACCATAATTTATGTTTATGTTTCAGTATTAGTTTGCATTTTCATTTTTTTTTTGTCTCTTAGTTTACTTTCCTTACTGTTATTTATTTAATGCTTTTTTGTATATGCTTGCATTTTATTTTTAGTTAACCCATATGACTTTCTTTGTGGTACTTGCTATCTTGGGTTTATCCCACTAGTTTTGTATAGACAGATCTAAAATCGGTGCCTGAGGATCTTTCGTACCTTTCGCTTGATAGTGAGCACTAGAGGACCACCAAGCGAGCACTTGAGTTGGTTTTCTTTATCATCACCCACTGTATATTATGTAGATTATTTTACGACGTTTAGCCACCGAGAACATGTTAGCTCATGATTTGGGACCCCGACTTTCCGGGGGCAACATGATTATATATATCCTAGACTGCAACTAGAGATGATCATGTATAATTGCACACTCTTGCTAGTTCTTTATTTTGTATTACTAACTTTATGATCATCTATTATTTATATTATAGGAAACTTTTCTATTATATGTTTGATGATCATACATATTGTACTTTACTTGCTTGCCAGTGATTGAGACACCTAGAATTGCTTGACCTAATATTAATCCTGGAATAGTAAAACTACCATGTCTTCTTACAACCATGATCCTATCTTGGGGTACCAGAGTACTCTGATATACGTAGTTGGCCTAGTATCACATCCTCTCTCTAATATTCAGGTTTTGCGGCATGACAGTGGTAGCTTTCCATTTTGTATAGCTAGTTCTATGAATATTTTGATAGAGCATCGATGACGTCTTATTGCATTATCTTATATGTTCTATATTCATGCATCTTGTTAGACGTCTAATTGAGATATAATTATTCTGTGAGACTATAGGTGACTTGTATTATAGTATATACCCCATGTCTAGGAATAGTCGTGACTGTATTATAGAAAACTGATGTAGACCGTAATGCGTAGTTGGTCGTGTCATACCGATGTCTCCGTATTTCGTTACTGGGATATGCCAATTAGCCCCCACATTATCTAATTAACATTCATGATCTACTTTCTTACTAGCAAGTTTTTGTTTTCAATCATCTGCTATGGAAATTTTTTTAAACATTCATGATTAATATGGAAGAATAATTGGGAGCCATTGTCCTTATATAAATCGGAGACAAGGAAATCCTAGAGTTTGGGATTTTACCCCTAGTTTGCCTCCGACCCACGACGGGGAACAGAGGAAGGGTGTATTAAGATAGCGGCCTTCTCTGATCATTGCTCGGCTTGCTCAGTCAATGCTTGTCGGGCTCCGCAGCTTGTAGAGTAGGAAGAGGGGAGGGGATCAACCTCCGCCACAAGCAGGAGGACAGAGAGGATGAACAGAGGAGGCCTCCTTCGCACTCGAAAGGACGGAGATGGGAGGGGGAGGGAAAGGAAATTTTGGTGAAGAATTTTTTTTTAAGATCTGTTGATCGAGGTGTAATTTTATTTTGTTAATAATTAGTTAAGGGTAAAAAAATATAATTTACAAGTTTCAATTTGTAACGTAATTGGAATTAGATGAGTTTTATGATGTAATTAATTTAAAAAATGAATGTAATATAATTAAGTTTTTATTGACCATTAGGTTACATCGAAAAAAATTGTCCAACCATACATCCAAATTAAATTTACAATATAATGTCAATTATATTCCATTTTCAACCCTGCAAACTAAATTGACCTTAATGTTAAACTCATACTACGAAAATGTAAATGTATTGCTAATATATCTCTATCTCTACTAATATAAGGTGGCTTGGAAACCGATTAAAATTGAGCCATCAACCATTTGTAAATACTCCATTAATTATTTTAAAAATAAATTAACTAATTATTTAACTACCTAATATTATTTAATTATAACTAAACATCTTTAACTCAATTGGTTAGGATAGAAGGTATTTTTTGTTGTTGCTTGAGTTTAATTAGTAGAAACGACAACATTTGTAATAAATTTTTTTATTTTTTTTATTTTAATAATTTATTTATATAAGTAAAATGTATGTACACGTTACTAAGTTATCTAGTAAAGCGAATTTGTTTGATGATCTTACTACAATACTTGAAGAGCAGCTGGGGATGGGGGGTTCCAAGCGTTTTGTCATCCGATTTGTCCTGTTTTCAGTTAAGTTGTATTTATATTTGCAAAAAGAAATATTATCCTTTGAAGGAAAAAATAGGTGAAGAAATTTTTTATATAACTTGATATTGTAGGAGATTAGCGGAGCTGTCATTGATCCAGTTAATGGACTTGTACTTGCCATGAGAACTGTTGATAGGAATAACATAGCTACAAGATATTTTTACGCCTTTTAGTAAGCTTTCAAGATATAGTTTTTTTTTTTTTTTTTTAAATTCCGACATAAAGCGAAATCCGACGTAACGTTCGAAATTTTTGAACGCATTATATTATATATCTTTTAAGTTTATTATTTTTTAAAAATGGAAGAAATAATATGTTCCTATAATTCGATCTATTGATCTTCTGTCACGCAGTCGAGATCTTGTTACTCTCCTCGATAACGACAAGAGAACCACTCGAATTTGGTCCAAAACGATAGTTATGATGAAAAAAATTTGACCACTAAGAACGTGCCAAGACTAAGGGCTTTAAACCTAACCTTTGTGGAATAATACTTTTAGTTGTAAGAAATAAAAACAAAGTGTTAAAGAAGCACCATTTTAGAAATAGGATTGAGTATCTGAAGTGCTCACCACGTTTGAAGTCAGCATGTTGTTGCTCCCTCAACAATAGAAGAGAGTTCAAGAATGATTGATTTTGACCTTTTTCTTAATCCACCGCTGCCAACAAATCTGACCAAAGGGTTGGGTCCCGAATCTCACAAAGTTGTTGACAAAGTTTTGTTCCCTAATGGGAGTGAGGGTAAAGAAGTATCTAATTCTCTAGCACTTACTAGAAAAAAGAAAGTTAGTGCAAGCCACCACTTATTCTCAACTAGTGCGGAAATGATATCAACCTGACTTTATGAGTGGATCGTTTGGTGGGGAGCAAGAGCTCTTGGTTCATCATTATATTGTCATAGCATTTCACAATGTTTGATTTTATTAGACAATTCAGAAATTTTCCGCTCAAGGCATCAATAAAGAAAGTGATCGTGCCTCTTTGACTTTCGAAATTGCATGTGAATTGCTCAAAAACAATCCTTAAAAATACATAAAGGTCTTCCATAACATTTCCATCTTTAATGTTGGTGGGTCTCTTCCCAGACATCCGGTTACTGGTGGTGATCGATCCATCCGACCACAATTGCTATAGAATTTGAATAGAACCTAGGGTTTAGATAAGAATCACAAGATTTTGAAGAAGAACTAATGAACTTTATGTTGGAGTGGTTGGAGTTCCCAATCTATATGGAGAGCATCCCGGAGTGCGGCGAGCGCCGTCATTGATAAGAGAAGTTCGGAGAGGCGACGAGAGCAATTCGAGAGGTCGAAGAAACTCGGGAGGAAGGATGAGCAGCTGCTGTACAGGGGGAGACAAAGTTCGGGCCGAACTCGGTCCGAGTTCGGTCAGGGTGCTCCAGAAACTCCAAAAAGATGCTGTATTCGTTTACTCGCAAATCACCGACTCGGCCGAATTCGGTTCGAGTTCGGTCGGCGGGCTGGACCAAAATTCAGAGGTGTTTTATACACCGTTGGATCGTATCCTACGGTCCAGCTTTAGTTGCGGGATTAGGAGATATATATTAGGTTTTTCTAATCCTAATTTCCATCTAACTGTAACATATCATCTCAAGAAAGAGGAGAAAAGGAGGCAAGAGTGTCATTGCAACTTTGGAAGGAGAAAGAAGGATTGGAGTCCGTTTCGGAGGAGGAGATCAATTTTGGGTAATTTCTCATTGTCTTCTGTCTTCATGGTGTGATCTATTTTCTATTACTAAGTGTTGTGATGATCCGTGTTGGATCGGGAGGAGTTTGCAGAGGGTGTATTCTCTCTATTCCATTAGTGGAGGTTGTTCAGGGCTGGACTCCGATCATCCTGTGATTTTTTCCGTAAGGTTTTTCCACGTCAAAATTCTCTGTGTCTGTGTGGATTATTTTTCTATGGTTTGGTGTTTAGTTTGTGCGTTGTATTGCTTGGTTCTCTCGCAGGTACTCTCTAGTTTGGGGGAAGGTTTTCACGCTTCTTTTCCAACAGTGTGGTATCAAAGCCAGGTTCTGAAATTTCAGAAGTGTGTCAGGAGTTGACAGGCAAACCAGGGAGGAGAGATGGACGCGAAGCCGGTGCGCATGGTAAACATGAACTGTACCAACTATTATTACTGGCGGAGCAAGATGAAGGATCTGCTATTTGTCAAAAAACTATATCTGGCAGTATTTGCTTCCGAGACGCCCAGTGACAAATTCGAAGAGTACTAGAATTTCGAGCATATACAGGTGTGTGGGTACACAGGCAGTCATTGACGAGAATGTGTACAACCACGTTGCCAGTATTGAGCATGAGAGGACACTATGGGATAAGCTGGAATCTTTATATGCGAAGAAAACAGGGATAAATAAATTATTCCTGATCTGGATGATGATGGGTCTTCTGTACAAATATGGGGCGTCTATTACAGATCACTTGAGTGAGTTATAGGTCATGGTTGACCAACTATCCTCGATGGGAGTCAAGTTCGACGATGAGGTTCAGGGACTATGGCTGCTGTGTACATTGCTAGACTCGTGGGAAACCGTACGAGTGTCTATGACCACTTCTGCTCCGGAAGGCGTGGTCAGTTTGGAGTTCACCAAGAGCGGGGTACTGAATGATGAGATGAGAAGACGTTCTCAGGGCACTTCATCCACATCTCACTCAGAGGCACTTATTTCAGAGAGCCACGGAAGGGGTAAAAGTAGGAGAAGGTCCAAGGATCGGTACGAGGACTCGGAGTATTACCATTGTGGCAAGAAAACCCACATCAAGCTAAACTATTTCGCTTGAAAGAGAGAGAAAAGGGCGACAAGGGGAAGCAAAGTGAGAATACTACAGTGGCGACCTCGACACATGAAAGAGACATGATCATTGTAGTTGATGAGGTAGTTATGAACGTTGCCTACGATGACAACTCTTGGCTGGTGGACACAAGTGCTTCAGTACATGTATCTCACAATAAGGCACTATTTGCTATATACACAACATGCGACTGTGGAGTGTTGAAGATGGGTAATGGAGATGTGTCGAAGGCGGTTGTCATTGGAGATGTACGTTTGAGGACAAAGACGGATGCAGTTCTTGTTCTCAAAGATGTCTGTCATGTCCCTGATATCCGTTTCAACCTGGTGTCGATTGAAAGGTTGGATAATGAGGGATTCTTCAATCTCTTCGGGAACAATCAGTGGAAGCTTTCCAGAGGTTCGATGGTGATTGCTAGAGGAAGCAAGATGTCCGGACTTTACTATATGGAATGGAGTGCACAGGGTGCACAGGAGGTGAATGCATCTACTGATGCGTCTACCAGGTTGTCGCACAGGTGGCTCAGCCATATCAGCGAGAAGGGAATGATCTACTTGGTGAACATGAAGGTGATTCTAGGGCTAAAGTCTACAAAGTTGGAGAAGTGCATGCACTGTTTGGCAGGAAAGTAAAATAGGGTATCTTTCCAAAGTCACCAAAGTTCAAGGAAGCCGACGTTGCTCGAGTTGATTCACTCGGATGTCTGGTGTACAATGAATGTAAAATCCATTGGTGGGCTTCTTATTTTGTAACATTTATTAATGATTATTTCAGAAAGGTTTGGGTCTATGCCTTAAAGACCAAGGGTCAGGTGCTGCCCACTTTCAAGGAGTTTCAGGCCTCTGTTAAAAGGGAGACAGGAAAGAAGCTGCTATATGTTCGGTAGGATAATGGCGGAGATTATATCGATCTCTTTAATGATTATTGCAGATAGCAAGGGATATGACACCAGAAGAATCCACCAAATATACCGCAGCTCAATGTTGTAGCAGAGAGGATGAACATAACAGTGATGGAGAGGGTACGGTATTTGATGTCAGAAGCAAACTTGCCGGGCAGCTATTGGGGTGAGGCACTTTACACAGCTGCTTATATTATTAATTTACCTTCTAGTGCTCCTTTGTAGGGTGATGTGCCTGACAATATATGGTACGACAAAGAGCCATCATACAATCACATGCGTGTGTTTGGTTGTAAGGCCTTCGTGCATGTACCAAAGGAAGTGAGATCCAAACTTGACCCAAAGACGAGGAGGTACATCTTTGTCGGCTACGGTTGGGATGAGTTTGGCTATAGACCCTACGATCTGGTGGAAAAAAGCACTACAGAAGCAGGAAGGTTGTATTTATCAAGGATCGGACCATGACCAACACTCAGGATTCTGAGATGCCTTTGGAGGCTGAGGAATTGCCTGAGTTGGAGTCATTTTGCTTTGAGTAGTTTTCACAGAACACCGCAAAGGATCTAGTTATGGGGGAGCCAGTATATAGAGTTGCTCCCAACCTTGATAATCAGCCTGCTGATGGCGGTCAGAGTGATCCTTAGGAGGATGAGCATGCCAAGGAGGCAATTCTTGGAGGGGAGGAGGCTATAGATATACAGCCAACACCACTGGTTTCGTTGAGGATGAGCGATAGAGAGCGTTGACCATCTACGAGATACTTATCGGGTGAGTATGTGCTACTTACTGATGGGGGAGAACCCAAAAGTTTCGCAGAGGCTATGGAAGACGAACACAGCAGGATTGGATGGAGGCCATGCATGAGGAGATGAGTTCCTTGGAGGCCAACTCTACTTATGATCTGGTGCGGTTACCAAATGGCAAGAAGGTTTTAAAGAATCAATGGGTGTTCAGAGTGAAGCAGACAAATGATACTACTCACCCTCGATACAAATAAAGGCTGGTAGTTAAAGACTACGGGTTACGGAAATGCATAGATTATGATGATATCTTTTTGCCAGTCGTCAAACAGTCGTCTATTTGGTAGTGCTAGCTTTGGCAGCAAGTTTTGACTTAGAGTTCAAGCAAATGGACGTAAAGATGGCATTACTCTACGATAATCTTAAGGAGGAGTTGTACATAGAGCAGCCAAAGGGATTTCATGAAAAGGACAAGTCACATTTGGTCTACCGGTTTAGGAAGAGCTTATATGGTCTAAAATAGGCTACGAGGCAGTGGCACAGGAAGTTCGAGTCATTTATGGGCGATCATGGCTATGCACGAAAGATGTCGAATTATTGTTCTTTTGTGAGGTACTTCACCGAGGATGATTTCATCATTTTGTTGCTTTATGTTGATGACATGTTGTTGGTAGATCAAAATGCCATCAGGATAGCAGAGTTGAAGCACCAACTTGGCACGGTCTTCTCTATGAAGGATTTGGGTACAGCAAAGACTATTCTTGGGATGGAGATCAGTCGAGAGAGAGAGAGAGAGAGAGAGAGAGAGAGAGAGAGAGAGAGAGAGAGTCCAAGCTGCTACACTTATCCCAAAAGAAGTACATTCACCGGGTACTTTAGCAATTCGGGATGGACGGATCAAAGAATATGAGTAACCCCCTTGAGGCTAACTTTAATTTCATTGAGGAGCAGTATTCATTAACCGAGGATAAGAAGAAAGATATGGAGTGGCTTCCATATACCTCAGATATGGTATGTCTAATATATGCTATGGTATATACGAGACCAGACATTGCTCTCGCAGTCGACACAGTTAACTGGTACACTTCCAATCCTGGAAGGATATATTAGAGTGGGGTCAAGTGGATTCTACGATATATTCAGGGCACTGTCGATTGGAGACTTTCATTTGGTGGTGATGAGATAAAGCTGGTTGGGTATGCCGACTCTGATATAGCTGGAGATGTAAACACGAGGTGATCGACTTAGGGCTATGTTATTATGTTTGCTGTTGGAGCAGTATCGTGGCAGTCACTTTTGTAGAAGTATGTTGCCTTGTCGATGATAAAGGTATAGTACATTGCAGCGACGGAGGCTTCGAAGGAGTTGCTATAGATTAAGAATTTGTTGTAGAAAATTAGGCTAAAACAGGAGCAATATCCTTTGCTTTGTGATAGTCAGAGTGTTATTCACCTTTTGAAGAACTAGACATTTCATACCTGGTCCAAGCACATTGAGACTCGGTATTATTGGATATGGGATGCTTTTGATAAGAAGCAGTGCTTGAGAAGTTTCATACAAATAACAACGGAACAAATATGTTCACAAAGATTCTTCCAAGCGAAAACTTTGAGTACTGTAGGCAAATCATCGGGATGATGATCCCCTCCACATATTTGTGAAGAAGAAGATTTGCTGGAGTGGGTGGGATTCCCAGCCTATCTGGAGAACACTCCGGAGTACGAAGAGCATCGTTTGTGGTCAGAGAAGCTTCGGTAGGCGACGAGAGTCATTTGAGAGGTCGAAGAATCTCGGAAGGAAGGAGGAACAGCTTCTGTACAGGGGGAGATAGAGTTCGAGCCAAACTCGATCCGAACTCGGCTCAAGTTCGGTCAGGGTGCTTCAGAAGCTCTAGAAAGATGTTGTCTTCGTTTACTCGCAAATCACCGACTCGGTCGAATTCGGTCTGAGTTCGATTGGCAGGCTGGACGAAAATTCAGAGGTATTTTATATACCGTTGGATCGTATCCTACGGTCCAGGTTTAGTGGCAGGATTAGGGGGTATATAAAAGGTTTTTCTAACCCTAATTCCTATCTATCTGTAACATATCATCTCAAGAAAGACAAAAAAGGAGGCAAGAGTGCCATTGCAACTTTAGTAGGAGAAAGAATGATTGTAGGCCATTTCGGAGGAGGAGATCAATTTTGGGTAAATTTTTATTGTCTTCTATCTTTGTGGCGTGATCTATTTTCTATTTCTAAGTGTTGTGGTGATCCATGTTGGATCGAAAGGAGATTGAAGAGGGTGTATTCTCTTTATTCCATTTGTGGAGGTTCTTTCGGGTTGGACTCCGATCGTCCCGTAGTTTTTTCCGCAAGGGTTTTCTATCTCAAAATTCTCTGTGTCTGCATGGATTATTTTTTGTGGTTTAGAGTTTGGTTTGTGCGTTGTATTGAGCGGTTCTCTCGCAGGTACTCTCTGGTTTGGGGGAAGGTTTTCGCCCTTCTTTTGCAATACTTTATTGATATGAAGGGAAAAGTAGTTACAACTAATTTGAATTCTAAAATGTAAGGAACAGACAATCTATCCCCCCATTTCCTTCACTAATTATTATTTATAGTACTAGCTGATTACAGCTTACAATTAGAATGACACTCATGCCCTCATTCTCTTATTTAGACACTACTCTGATACGCTCTGATACTTGAAATTTCCCAGTCCTCTCCCCTGAGTCTTGAGTGCCCAGTCCAACCTCAGTAGCATCTCTCCAATAGCTCAGTATCAGTGACATTTAGCTCAGTATCAGAGCGATACAATTGGCTTCGTATCAATATCCCTCCTTTAATTTACCTTGTCTCAAGGTCAAAATAAGGATAACCCTTGATAAACTTCTCATATGGTACCCAAGTAGCATCCTCATGATTGCTTTCTTTCTACTGTACAAGAAGGTCAACATCTGTCGTATTTTGCCTCTATACCAGTTGAAGGACCTAATGCCAACTATAGGGGGTGAATATAGTGCGTGACAAAATCTACCAAGTAAAATGAAGGAAGATAACCAACTAGTAATAAATGCGAAATAATATGGAAATAACATCACAGTATAAGCTGAGTGTCAGTAAGTAAGTAGAGTTCAGAAATCAAACGCAGACACTGAGATTTTATCCTGGTTTTCCTCATGGAGGACAAGTCCAGGCCCAAGTACCCTTGCTCGATGTTAATCAACTATTTGTGAAATAAAGTACACACACGCTATTGATCTGAAGGACATGCCAACTTCTTAGAATACGAGCTTTGATACGAAGGACTCGCAATTTCTTTTAACCACAAGATTTTGATCCGAATAGCTTGCTGACTTAAAACTTGTATGGAAGATGAACTTGTAAACCAAGATTTATAACTCGATCATACTTCTAAATCGGAACCGCATTGGCACTAGAAGGCTGAGAGTTTATCTTGGAAATTGAGAAGGTTAAGGCTCAGGCTATTACTTAAGTAAAGATTAGAAGATTAAATGTGAATGAGTTAGTTTCAATGTAGGATTCAAGGCCTATTTATAGGTTTACTAGGACCAAACTCGGACAAAGTTCATGTCACGACCCGCACCCGGTGTAAGGGTACTAGTCGGAAACAACGCCCAGCCTACGCCACAGAATCGGCAGTAGAACGCTGTCTAGATAGTCTATCTAACAATATAATGAACCACCAATAATGATAGTATACTCAATCACAGATCTAAAGTAGAAATGAGCACGAATCAGATAAGAATAGAATAGTTATCAACTCATGAGTTTAAAATAATACATCAATGAGTCTGAAGAGTAACAGAAATAAGCTGGAGACAAATCCAGTACAAAAGAATACTATCATGCTACAAAGCTACACTCCAGGGTCAACTGTCTCAGTTGGGATAAGTCCCTCTTGAGCCAGGGTCTCCAAATCTAAACCCACAATATCCTGGGGTCCATAATAGGTAGGGTACTCCTCAGTGTCATCTGGAAAAATATATCCAGTCAGGAAAGGAGCAGAGTACATATCTAACAGCAGTTCTAATCCATGATAAAAACTATATAATAGTAAATAGCTGTGGATAAACAAGATGCACAAAATAGATACAAGAGATATATAGACAATAAGGAAATACTGGAAAGAAATACAATAATGAACAATATGCCAATGAAACAATAATACTAATGACTAAGTGTGTGAGTACTAGCTTAACATGTGATCGGCTTGGGCAAGATACAATCCGGCCTGGCTAATCATACGTGCGGTGCATGATCAATACTATTCGCTTACCAATACTTTATTCAATAGGGATTTGATCACATATCTATACTAATACTCCCCACCCCCAACTGGTATAATAGATCCAACCACGGTATGCTATGGCACTAGATTCCCCAAGAAGATAGCTAGTCTCCCCAAGAATCGGTGTCTGTACATGTACAAGATAACCAATGAAACAATACTTGCACCATGTACACCATATACAAGGAATAACATCTCATGACGAGATCCGGATATACCAATCCGTGTAACCATAGTGTCAAGAGAACATGGATATCTGCACTAGATACAGTGAACATAGAGGATATCATAAATGAGAAACTATCAGAGAATGTACTCGCCTGAAATCCAAAGAACAGTCTCACAGATGTCTGACTCGGTGCCTCAAAGACCTAGATATGGAATACCATATTAAAACAAGGTCCCGAAAAGAGAACAAGTCAAACTAGTCAACTCCTAGGTAAATAAACCAATTCTAAGTCAAAAGTCAACTATGGTCAACTCTAAAGTCAACTAAAGTCAAACCAAGGTCAACCTCACAAGAAATCTATAGAAATAATATAGAAATAAAATACAATAATTTAGGAATAAAAATTAGATCCCAAATCATACTCACACAAAGTATACTACTAATACAAATAATATATACCCTAAAATAATATATAAACAACCAATATTTATATACAAATAAAATAATATATTATTACAAATATTATACCTCACAAAACACATATATATACACATATATATATATACAATAATAATATATAAAATATAATTTAAAACTGCCAAAGCGTCACTGAAAACAGTGAACAAAACAAGATAAAATAAAAATAGGTTTAATAGTGACAGTCTTGACTGTCACTGAAAATTCATCGCAGAAACTCCATATACAAAACCGCTGCTGTCACAGTTTGCTGACAGTTTCAAACTGTCACAAAAAAAACGTCGTTGAAAGGTTGCCGCTCAAAACTGCCGCAGCATTAATGACAGATCTGTCATTAATGCTGACCACTGTACAGCGGCTGCTGTTCAGACCAAATAATGACAGTTTCACTGTCATAGAAACCACTGTCACCAAAACAAATAAAAATATAAAATATATATATATATATATAAATATATATATGCAATAATAATCACAATACATATATATAAATAAATAATTATATACTTATATATATATGCACATATAAACTTATAATTAAATACTAATAGTTACAATACATGCACATATTAATGTTTATATTTTACATGGCTAGAAGCACACCTAAAATATATACATTAATATACAAATAATTACATAATAATTATAAATAATATAATTACACAATTAAACACATAAATATATTTTATAAAATATTTATGTATAATTTATACTATTAACATAAGTACATATATAATTACATGCAAGAAAGCTACATATTATATTTGTACATCATATTAGCACACACAAAAATATATAGATCTATGCTACAATAATTACTATAATAAATACACAAAATAAATATATAATATCTATATATATTTACTAATTATAATTGAAGAATTTAAACCATACATAATTAGATCTATTCAAAAATCTACACAATTGGAGAGTATCACACCGTATCCCACTAGATCTAGGATACGCATGTGACACGAGTCCAACACACAACCAATTGTACCCCGAAGGATACAAACAAATCAAAAATAATATTTATGAATAAATCAAAGTGTTAAAAGTAGATCTATGTGTCCGTGTCAAAATACGACATGTTCAAAGCCCCGTGTCGGAGGAAAAACCTCCAAAATGACACGTATCACCAAATAGTTGGGATACGAACCACATGTACCAAATTATAGACACGACACTAGCCCCAAACACATAAGCTCATGTCCAATTGATCTATAGGATTAATTGATACACACAACAAAATGTAAATTCAGAATTCCAACAAAATTAACACAAAAAAGCACCATAACTTTCTCCATGGGTCTCCTATGAACACAAAACAAAGTCCTATGGTTAGTACATATATATAGGTTGATTTTACATGATTAAATCTCAGATTTAGAAGCTATTTAAATAGGAAAATCTGAATTATACCTATTGGGAGATGGATTCCCAATAAAATCTCCAATTGAGAAGAACTTGCTTCCAAATTGTAGATCCTTGCTCCTCTTTGTAGATCCTTGCTTCCTTCTTCTAGATCCTTGCTTCCTCCTTCTCTAATGGTGAATTGGGAAGAATTTGGAATAAATTTGGTAGTGAATTGGAATGGGAATGGAGGAAATTTGGGAGTGGAAATTCTAGATCTAGATTTGGAATGAGAATGAGAGGAGAGAGAAATTTCCCCCCTCTTTTAATAGGCCGGCCTTGTCCCTCTCCCAAGCAATTGTAAAATGTCCAATGTACCCCTTGGGGCCTCTCATGAAGAAATAATTAAGGAAGGAAGCTTCTAGTCTAATCACTTAATTAATTTAATCCATCTCCTTAACTATGGGCTTTCTAAATGGGCCAAATCTAACTATTTAATTCATGTTGGTCCATGGGTCCAAACTACACTAGTTGGGTCCACTAAAATAAGTTCAAAATAATTAAATAACATCCAACAACAATTAAATAATACAACAAAAATTATTTACCATGCACAATATTTATTTAAATAGGAAATTACTAAAATACCCGTTTTCCTAAAATGTGGTAGTGACAGTTCGGTGCCCTAACGTTCCAAAATGTCAAAGTTGGAAACCTGGTCTCACTTAACGTTAGAAGTAAACGTTACAAACTGTGTCAAGGGAACCGAGTTCAGCCCGAGTTCGGTCCTAAATCGAGTTTGGCTCGAGTTTGGTCCTAAATCGAGTTTGTCCCGAGTTTGATCTCCTTTCGGACATAATGTTGGTATCGTGCCCCAGTACCCGAATACGGAGACGGGCATTGCCAGCTCCCCTATACAAGATATAGAAAGTCGTACAACGGTCACGGCTGTAGAAAGACAAAGGGTGTTTGCTATAATCAAGTCTCTCAGGGTCTCAAAATAACTATGTCTCAATCATTTAGGCAAGTAACAATAACATAGAACATATAAGATAAACCCGTAAGGCGTCCCAAATATTTCATCAAAACGTTCTTGGATTCTAGCCATCAAAATGTTAGGCTAGCAGAGTGCCAATAGTTACACAACCGAGATCAACTGCAGTCTAATTATTATTATAGTTTTGTAAAAAAAGGAACTGTGTCTAGACAAGCCGGCTAAAAGATGTCGGTGGCTAAAGGTCTAAAATAGAAGAATGTACAATTCGAGCATTGATCAAGAAATCTACTCATGCCCTTCAGCGACCATCCGTCTAGTGCGCGTCATCGTAAGTCGAATAATCTGGATCCTCTAGTGATAGCTCTAAACCTGACCATACAAAATAAGTGGAGTTAGACCCTAAATAGCAAGTATCACAAGGAAGAACGAATGAAGAAACAAAAATTGGATCAAGCATATTGTACAAGAGCCAAGAATCATTGGCGCGTGCCCTATCTTTGGGATAACATGACAATCCTTCACTAAACAAGGACAGAAAATGCCATGCCACCCAAGATAAGATACGTCCCATGATTATGGTCAAGCAAGGATTTTGTGTCGTGGTTCGGTCCATATTCAATCATAGCATAATGATCCAACTCCCCAACCAAAAAGGAGAGAAGTTAAAAACCAGACTATGACAGTCTATGTCCCTAAGCTATTAGCAGAGTTACAATCACAACCAAGTCATGTTAGAATGGACAAATAATATTACGGCTTGTTAAGTGGAGTTTGGGGTTATCCCAGATATTATAATAGTAGTAATAATAATAATAATAATAATAATAATAATAATAATAATAATAATAATAATAATCATCCTAATAACGTGCCATGTTGAGCAGGGCTAACCGAGCTAATATTATACAGGCAGGCAAGTAGGATCGCACCATTTCTCCGTAGGGCCACCATGCTGATAAATCAGTAACAGTTCCAACCTTCCAATAGGAGAAATGTTGGCTCAGTTTAAATATAAAAAGTCAAATATTGCACTCGACTACATGTGGATGATATACAATATTCGTGGTGGCCAGCCTTGCACATAATAAAAATTATCACGTAGTGGCCCATCACGCACGATCTTGGGATGTCATTCCCTTCCCATGTTCAAATCAGCTTTTATGTTACCTAATTAACCCTAAAGTGATATAGAATTTCCTGCCGTGGCCACAGGAACATTCCCCTTAATGATGTCGTAAAGAGTACGGGCATATTTGATACGAATCAATTTTTATTATTGGGAATCAAGTCTGGATTATCGCTAATGTGGATGCAATATTCAAACAAGCAATAACCTAGCGACGCTTTGGTTCTAACCCATTATGATTTCCATGCCAAGAGTTCAGGAATACAATATTATGCACCGAGCATGAATCATCATGTCACGTTCAGTGTACATGTTTGCTGATGTCCCACACTCAGTGTACAATAAGCCGTAATAAACAGTCAAGTTACCTATCCTATCAGTTGGTTACATGAATTACATTTTGATCAAGTCAGGAGTCAAAATTAATTAAGAATTTGATATCTCATATGATCGAGTCACGATCATGAAGGCCTCATTAATTCCTCAAGTTTTGGGACATAGATCATCAATCTTGGTCAACCACAACTAATCTAGAATAGGCATTTAGTGCACAACAGGACATATGCATACACAATCAATCACAAGAAGTCCTGGGTCGGCGTACTTTGCAAGTGCCAAATAGGCTAGTCAGGAATAGTGGCGTACATAAAGCGCTAGCAGGCAACTATATTGCGCACAAACCTATAACACGAAGTCACATAAGTCATGGCACAAACATCTATAATATGGCACACAAAATTAAAGATTCGGAGATAGGCGCACTCTATACATGCAAGCAAACTGGCACACAAATTCGATAATAGAGTATCAGAAAGATGCGACGCACTATACAAATGTAAAACAATAACAAAACAAAACACGAGTCCCCAAGTTGCACGACTGTAGAAGGCACGACAGTCGAAGGTACGATAATCGAGGGCATCAGGAATCGGTGCATGCAAAGTCAAGGGTCGCTTCTCGAGGCTGAACTGTGTAAGAATGCGCAAAGAGATAAAAGTGCACCGGTTTATTAATCCATCCAAAGTGCGCCAAAGACCATATATATCAGGGCGGCGAACTTTTCCTAGTTTAATGCACAACGTGAAAATTGTGTGCCGGCCTATAAAAAGTGCGCCAACTAATATAATGTTGATAAAAGTGCGCTGAAAGGTGGCATGCCACAATTTTGCTTAGTTCGTTCGTTAGTACATCAATTGTGCGCCAGAGGCTGAAGTCTTCAAAAAGTGCGCCAATAAGGATTTTTCTAAGAATTCATCCCCTTGATATAATTTTGCAAGGAATTGGCAGTACTCTTAAAGTACGCACGAGTTTTGGACTACGGGTCATACTCAACATGCTCCCATGATGCAAATTCTCCTGTGTATTTCTTGTCACAGTTCTTCTTCTCCAACTGACCCACCTTTGATGCACTCAGATCTCAAGCTCGAGACTATGACAGTGCTCCCTTCCTCAAGCAACAAGAACCAAAATCAAGGAAAATCCTAAGCTTGAAATCAGAAAACAACATCTTTTGAAAATATCTCATTTTTGGGAGATTATTTCCTAGAAAAATATACTCTTGAAACCCCCCATAATAAAATCAAGATATAAACAATTAACCACTTCAAATCTGAAAACTCCAAGAACTAACTATAATCAGAAAACTACTAGAAACTAATTTCAACAAAAAATACTAAAAATAAAACTATAGCCAATCATGTTTCTTCATATTTGCGAGATGTACTTGCCTATGAAGAAAACTAGGAGCAAAACAAAAAAAATGTACAATTGAGGAGAGAATGAGAACATGGATATATATAGGCAAGGGGTTGATGGTGAACCGTCGTCTCTCCCTAAAAAATCTAAGCCATACGCCCTACCTACCCCTACCAAACACTCGGTACTAAGCCAATGTGCGCCTAGCTCCATTCAACCGTGCGCTTGAAGTATACTCAAAGTGCGCCAAAAATAAAAATAGACAAAAAGTGCGTCAACTTGAGTATATTCCGAGTATACGAAATAGGGGAGTGACATATCTACTCACCTTAGAAAATACTTCCAAAATCTGCGCTATTAGCGACATTTTTAGCGACTCCAGATATTGATGTCACTAATATTTATAATATTAGCGACTACAATAAAACTTTTCGCTAAACGTCGCTAGTTGCGACGTTCAGCGACAACAATTCTATTATAAAAATATACGCCGGTACAGGTTGCTGAACGTAGCTAAATTTTTAATATATAGCGACATTTTTGCGATATTCAGCGACATCATTTTATTGTAAAAAAATATACGTCGGCAAATATCGTTGAACGTTGCTAAATTTTCCTTTTATAGCGATATTTTACGAAATTTATTTCGTCGCTACTTTTTTATTTATTTGCAACATTGAGCAACAGTTATTTCATAGCTAACTTTTTATTTATCTGCGACGTTTAGTGACATATATTTTGGATGTCGCAAATTTGTTTAATATAGGGTTTGGCCTTCTCATTTCTTTCCATTCGATCACCCAAAATTTCAAACCGAGCTTCCCCCCTCGGGCGGCTGCCCCCTCCACCACAACTCCCCTCCAGTCGAGCGCCCCACTCCGGATTCCTCCTATCGTGCAGCTGCCTCCCTCTGGCACAGCTCTCCTCCCCCCGAGCGCCCCTTCGGCATAGCTTCTCCCCTCCGAAGACCTCTCCATAGCTTCGGCCACCTCTAGGTAAACCCTAAACCTATCTCTCTCTCTCTCTCTCTCTCTCTCTCATAGACACGGACACGATACGACACACACAGACACGACACTGCGCATGGTGGGTGTAGAGATACGACACACACAGACACGACACTCAATACACACACAAACAATTATAATAAATTGGTTCATGGATTTGCCCTATTTATCGGGGTTTACTATAATACTAAAAATTAGATTTTCCTAGTATTAATTAATAAAAAAGTAATTAGTATTTAATTATTATTTTTTAATTGTTAATTGGTTTAGATATTTGTATAGTAAAAAAATATATTAATTTTTGTACTTAGATTTGGACTTATGTTGCATGACCACGAATGTAAGTATATGGTTATGTTTAAGAGGGTAGGATGTGTATCAAGGTAGGGTATCTTGGAGTGTAATATCAATTGCAAGTTAGGGGCAGTACGAGTGTTTAAGTATCAGATATGGCATAAGTGTACATGTTCTATGGATATATACATGATGTAAGTTAGTATATGTTATCTTTTAGTTATCAGTTAGATACATTAGTATGTGTGTTGAGTGTTTGCACTATAGTATATCACTCTTTGGGTGTTCAAGAGTAGGTTGGTTTGTGTGACTTAGAGTTTCCAACATGCATATACCAAAACTAGGTCGAAACTAGTCATTTATCATGCTCAAAAACCAATTTAATACACCTTAATAATTCTGGATTTATTATTAAAACTGAATTTAATCTATATAAATAACACCTTTATACGTTCATTAACAAGATTTAAAGAATTTTTTAAAGAAGGTTTCATACATGCACAAAACTTATGGATTATACATCAAAACTAGGTTTCATTGGTTGTATGTGTTCTTCAACATAATACAATATAGTTTAATCATCAAAACACACACACACACACACACACACACACACATATATATATATATATATATATATATATATATATATATATATATATATATATATATTGGAGGAAGAAGGACTAAAGAAAGAACTTACTAGGAGGAGAAGGAAGAAGATTACTATGGGTCTTGGATGGAGGAGGTGGATGGCCTTGGGCTGCTGACGTCAGCGAGCTGCTAGGGGGATTGGGTCTGTGGCAAGATGATGGAGGAGGAGAGGAAATAATATTAGGGTTTAAGAGAAAGTGATGAGAGCATGATATATATATATATATATATATATATATATATATATATATATATATATATGTGGATAGATAGAGAGGGAGAGAGGTCGGCAGTTTAAGGGGGGATGCGTAAGGTTTTGGGGGGGGGGGTCGGTCATTGGGTAGGATTTGTACTAGTATTAGTTATTTCCTAATTTGGTTGGTAGTAAATCTTTAACCCAATAATCATTAAGATTTGATTGGGATTCTAAGAGAATAAATAATAGATAAATAAATACAAATATTATAAAAAAGGAAATTGCCTAGATTGACTTGGGTGTCTCATAGTGGAATTTGAATTATGGATTGCTAATTGTAGGAAGTTTCGATTGAAAAGTAACCAATAATAAATTATATATAAAATATCTAAATATTAACTACAAAAAACTATGGTTGATACACTAGTGCTACACTAATGTTGATTGATCAAATTTTATGTCACGCTAAGATCCTACGTGTAGTGTCTCTAGGATAGGCTACTTCCTATGAAGAGCGATATAGATTTTTGGGGTCGTCCTATATCGCTAATGTCCAAACTACGGTAAAGTATCCTAATACACAATTGGGTTTAATTAATTTTAAAATAATCTAAATAAATACAATAAATATAAAATAGAACAAATACCTATTCTGGGGTGAGAGGGTTTACAAAAGACACTCAGATTGCTTTAAGAGAGAAATTGTAGAATGCCGACACCTACCTGGCACAGGTCAAGCAACACATGCCTCCACTACAATAATGTGATTGGGGTGATACCCAACATCACATTCTCGCAATAAGACATATTGCTAAAGAACAATAGGCACGATCGCCTCTATATTACATCGGGTACATCAGCACCATAAAGGTGGACCGGATGTACATTGATCCCGGTTCATCAATCAGCATCAATCTGCAGAGTTTGCTTCAGCTCTTGGGCATCCCGATGCATTGCCTGACAGCAACCAATACTGCCACAAGTGGCTTCAACGCAGGGAGGAGCTACCCTCTGGGTAAGATTCGCTTGAAATATCATATCGACGATTTAAAAACGGAGGTCACCTGGTACGTCATAGACGTAGACGTATCCTACAACGTCCTGTTGGGATGTCCGTGGGTACATTAGTACATGATCGTACCGTCAACCTTCCACCAGTACTTGAAGTACGTGGATGATCATGGCATCATCAAGACAGAATTTGCCGACGTTGATCCATTCAAAGGAGTTGAGGCCTATTACTCTGACTCGATCCTCTATAAGCAAGTCCACCAAGATGAAGGTGGCAATAATGCCGATAATAAGGTAGAGACTGGGACAACATCGGATGAGCCCTTGAGAGTCTATCTCAAAGCACATACTCCCGACATAGCCCCTTCCCTCATGATAAAACTGCACAAGAAAGCACCTGAACCTTTGGTCGTTCACTTTCGTAGACCGAGTCGACCGTTGAAAGAAGATTTGGCACCTACTACGACTTCATAACATCTATTGGTAAAGCTGTGTAGGAGACCTCCGAAGCCGTCGCTCACACTGGGGGTAGATCTCGGGAAGGATGAACTGGAAGTGTACGTAGCCGCGCATGCTAATGTCCCTTCTATTGCCGATGTAATTCTTGATGATAAGATACCTTATTTTATGAATAAAGGGCTATCTTTGAACTACTCGGATGTTGCAGATCTCAGCATATTATATTCCATTGAGCACAATCTAGGCTTGCACCTGCATACACATGTGACTTACACCGCAGTAAACTGAATTCTTCCCATTCAAAACTCATAATTCATAGTTCCAGCAAGAAAGATGGAAGACAAACTCATCATCTTTACCTCTAGGGGTGCTTGAATCCACTCTTCTTAAATAGTTATTGCACAGAGTGGAATGTTCCTAATCCTTCCTCCCAGAAGAACTGGTTCAGAAATGGACACTAATAAAATACCAATTTATCAGTACAGCTCTCAAACTAAGCACCTTATCCAGAATATATGATACGATCTGAAAGCTGCTAGGGGATTAAACTACGACAAAGATCGACGACTAATTCTGTGTCCGCACGCTCCTGTAGGCAAGTTCGAGGATTACTACCATAAGACCAAGCATGGCTTAGGGTATGTCATGCCTCCCATGACCCCCGAACGCTCGGATGAAGAAGATGAGTTACACTCTCACTCTTCAGAATCTTTTGCTTGGGACTACAATATCAGTATCAGGGAGATGCTCAAACAAATATTATTTACCAACATTGTGTCTGCTGACCTTGAGGAAGATGGTAGGGATTTACCTAAACTCTTTGAAGTAGAACTATGGACCCAACGTCCAGACTCACAATGGGAGATGTGGTTCAAACAACAGGAACCTCCCACTGAGGATGAAGTCTTAAAATTGATTTAGGCGACAAATTCTCCCCTAAACCTATCTTCGTCAGCAAAAGTCTGTCGAATAGAGATCGTAAATCCCTACTACAGCTCATCAGGGAGTACATCGATGTCTTTGCCTAAAGTGACAAAGACATACTGGGACTAGACTCCCAAATCATGGTCTACAAACTCAACATCTTGCCAAACGCTAAGCCGGTCAAGAAACAACAATGACAGTTCTGGCCGGACATTATGAACACCATCGAAGCTAAAGTCAACAAACTGATAGCTAGTTGCTTCATCCGCGAGAAACAACATCCGGATTAGGTAGCCAACATCGTGTCCATCGTCAAAAAGAATGAGAAGATTCAAATTTCTATTGACTTTCGTGATATGAATGCGGCATTCCCTATGGACGAGTTTTTCCTTTCGATCACAGATATAATGATCGATAATACTTGTAGCTTCGAGCGCATATCCTTCATGGACAGATTCTCAGGCTACAATCAAATCAAGATATTTTTTAACGACGAGAAGTATACATTATTTTGAACCCCGATAGGAATGTACTACTACACAGTAATGCCCTTAGGTCCGAAGAACGCAGGTGCTACATACCAGCGAGCTATGAGCATCATCTTTTGTCAAAATCTACGTAAGACAGCAGAGTATTACATTGATGAAATCGCTGTCAAGTGTCACTCTAAAGATGATCACCTCCGAGACTTGAAGACTGTGTTCGACCTCATACGTGCGTACCTGTCACTACCATATTTTCTAGGAAAGGATATTTTGGTTATTTTATAAATTATGTGCTTGTTGAATATTTATTATATTATTTAAATATTATTAGATGTTAGATTTGATTTTGGACTTGTGTTAGTGGACCTAACTAGATTAAACTAAACTCATAGACCAATCCTAGTTAGATTTGAGCCCAATAGCAAGCCCATTCTTTAGGAGGATGACTTAATTAGTTAAACTAATTATTTTAGAATCTTCCTTCCTTAAATAATTCCTTCATGACAAGCCCCAAGGGGTACTGTGGACTTTTTATTATAACTTGGAGTAGAGGCAAGGCCGGCCATAGTAGGGGGACGAAAGAGACTCTCTCTCCATCCATTTATTTCAATTCTAGATCTAGAATTTTCTGTATCCAAATTCCTTCATCCCTATACCAATCTCTATCCAAATTTCTTCCCAATTTCTTCTTTACTCACTATTGGAGGCTATTGGAACAAGGAGGAGGTAAGGATCTACAAGGAGAAGGAAAGAGTACAAGTTGAAGGCTCTTGACACTCATTTGTAGAATTATATTGGAAATCCATCTCTCAATAGGTATAATTCAGTTTTTCCTCTATAATTAGACTATAAATCTGTAATTTAATCATTAGGAATCCTCCCATGTACTAAGGCTACCCATAGGAAGTGGAATTAGGTTCATAGAACGCCTATGGAGGAAGTTATGTGGTATTTTGTATCAATTTTGGGAGAATTCCGAGATTGACACATATTGTGTTTGGCAATAGGTCAATTCGACCAAATTGATATGTGTTTAGTTGTGTGAGACTAGTATCGTGTCCACGATTAGATACATATAGGCCGTATTATGACAATTTGGCGATACTGGTTGATTTTGGGCTTTTCTTCCGACGCAAGGGTTTGAGCATGTCATATTTCGACACGGGTACGTAGTTGAGTAGCTAGATCTTCGTAGTAATTCTAATTGTGATTCTAGACTTGCTCGTGTCCTTCGGGATACGTTTGGTGGTGTGGTGGAGTCGTATCACAAGCGTATCATAGATTGAGTGTGATACGGGTATGTCGCACTCCACGTGTTTGATACTTTGCATTCTAATTCAATTTACCTTGGTTATAGCTATTAAAGTATTGTAATTATAGTTGTTATATATATATATATATATATATATATATATTTGTGTGTGTGTGTGTTTGTGTGATTGTGTTAGTGAGGCTAGGTAGAGGAGGGGCTCGGATCGTGCACTAGCAGTACGTAGTGAAGAGCAGCAGCAACACACAGTAAAGAGCAGTTGCATTGTAGATAAAAGCAACAGCAGCATCATGCAGTGAAGAGCAGCAGCAGAAGCAGCACGCAGTGAGAATAGCAGTAGTAGCAACTTGATGAACAACAGCTACCATGGTGAGAGGGGTCGGGTAAATCGTAGGTTGGAGTCGTATAGTTAGTGTTTAAGCTTAGTTGTTAGTTGGCGATAAGTTTATATGGTTAGTATATATATAGTGGTTGATTAGTTAGTTAATTAATAACAGCTAGTTATAAGTTGGGTATGTATATATATATTAACTATCAGTTGGGTGTTAAGGTTAGTATATATAGAATATTATTTATAATGGTATAAGTAGTAGATATTCATAAATAGTATTATAGTTTATAGGTTAGAGAGATTGAATGTTAGTTTAGGATTACCTTGTGATACCAAGGTAATTGTTAGTTGTAGGGTTGACTCAAGGTATTGGGTATTGTGTATCAAGATGAGGGTAGCTAGCGTGATACCGTGTTGGCTCAAAGCCAAGGTATCCACTTAGTATTAGTTTAGCTAGGGATACTAGTATGTAGTATAGTTGTATAACTTATAAAATATTTTATATAGATATATTACGTATCTTAAGATACGGTATAGTGTTGGTATCCTAGTATCCTAATATATCTAGTATAGCCTAGTTACATAGTATATGGACCCAATATCCTAGAGATAGACTCATATAACCTAGAAATAGCTAGTTTGACCTAGTTTGACCCAGAGTTGACCTATTTTGACTATTTTGACCTAGAAATAGCTTTTTGACCTAGAATTTGGCTAGTTTAACTTATTTTTATTCCAAAATCTTGTATTGATGTAATATTCCATATTTAGGTCTCCGAGGCACCATTTTAGACATCTTTGATACTGTTCACCAGATTTCCGGCAAGTACATTCTCTGATAGTTTCTTATTTATAATATCCCCTATGTTTCTTATATTTAGTGTAGATATCCTTGATTTCTTGACACAATGGTTATACAGATTGGTATATCCGGATCTCATTATGAGATATTATTCTTTGATATTTATGGTGTATCTTCTGCAAGCCTTGTTCCTTGATTTTCTTGTACATGTACAGACATTAATTCTTGGGGAGACTAGCTACCTACCCAGTGTATCCCGTATCATAATGTACCATGGTTGGATCTACTATACCAGTCGGGGTGGGGAGTGTTAGTATAGATATGTGACCATACCCTCCTTGTGTATGTTATTGTGAGTGTTGATCATACAACGTACGTATGATTAAGCAGTTCCTAATTCTTGTGCAGGTTCCTAAGCCGATCATATATTGAAGCTGGTACTTACTCACATAGTAGTAGTATTTCTTGCTCATATTTATTATGCTCGTTCTTGTATTTAATTTTAGTATTCCTATTTTGCATATCTCTTGTACCTATATATTGCATATTGTATATTCACTCTATTTACTATTACATAGTTTATATCATTCATTGGAACTGCTGTTAGAGGTGTACTTTGCTTCTTTCCTAACTGGATATATTTTTTTCAGATGACATTGAAGAGTGGTATCCCACTCACTACGGGCCTCAGGACGTAGTTGGCATAGAGCCAGAGACTTTGGCTCAGGAGGATCTCATCTCGGTTGAGACAGACGACCCAGTACTTATAGCTCAGTAGATAGATATATTTGTACTGGATTTATCTCCAGCATTTTGATATTAGTATTTTTTATTATTTAGTTGACTCATTGGATATTATTTTGTCTTATGAGTTATATTTGACTCTTCAGTTCTGTATATCATATTCGTGCGATTGTTCCAACTTATAGATTTATGATTGAGTATTTATATTTTATTTATGGCATTATTGTATTTTGATTGCTAGATGATAGTTTATCCAAACAACGTTCTACCGTCGATGCTGTGACGTAGGCTGGACATTGTTCACTACTCGTGCCCCTACACCGGGTGTGGGTCATGACATATTTTTAGTAGTGGCCCAGGATGGTCTTCGAGGTCGCAATTAGTACGATTCGTAGTGGTGCTCTGATTTGAGTGCTATTACGAGCCTGTTTCAGGATATAGGATTTAGGCTATAGGCTAAGAATACTCAGTCACAACTAGGAAAAACTCCATTGTTCATTTTAACTATTCTTCTTTAACATTGATATTTGATCTTTAATTGTCCTTCTTTGAGTACATTATATCATGCCGCCTAAGACTCGATCACAGCAGAGAGGAGCAGTTTCTAAGAGATCTGCGACTTCCTGAGGGCCTACACCAGTCACTTCTCCGGTGATTAGCGTATCAGCTGCGTTCGGGGGTCCATCTCCATCTCAGAGGATTGTTCCAGCTGTGTCTGAGGGACTTCCACCTCCACCTTCCGTACCGATAGATGCGACTCAGGTGTTCGCATTATTTCGTGAGATACTGGAGGCTCAGAGGGCCCCGTCAGAGGCTCACCAGACTCAGATCGACGTATTTTGGCAAGGTATTAACAGTGCTCATCAGCTTGCTCTTGCTGCAGTCGAGAGAAGAGCTCCGGTCCAACAGCAGGTTGCTCCGCAGGTTGCCCAGCTTCAGCCGAGTAATATTTAGGACTTCAAAAATTAGAACCTCGGGTCTTCAAGGGAATCGAGGGCATCATCTACGCTGATGATTGGCTCGAGGATAACGTGCATCTCATGAGGGTGCCTCATCTTGCTGAGCATCTGACGGTTGAGTTAGTAGGACTTCAGCTGTTCGACATTTTCTGCACTTGGTTCAGGAATGAGCTACATCTTGCTGATATAGGACAGTCTTGGGAGGTGTTCAAGGACCTCTTCAAGAGAAAGTTCTCTGCTCGGGCTGACCGATTAGACTTGGAAAGGCAGTTTGAGGGCCTTACTCAGGGGAGCATGTCCGTGGAAAAAGAACGTCACAGAGTTCTATAGGCTGAGCCAATTTATGGAGTATTTGGTGAGGGAGCCAGAGGTTTGGGCTATCTGCTTCTGCGAGGGTCTGAACTGGGAAGTGAAGATCCTCATTCTGTCTTTCTATGAGACGTATTTAGAGATACTTGCGGAGGCACGCAAGATTTGAGCGAAAGTTAACCTTAAAACCCAAGAGAGACCACGATTCTTTTTTGGGGGCTAGTAGCAGCGCATAACCTGCTAAGCGTCCTCATTTCCAATCCAGGCCTTTAGCAGCCACAACAGTATCAGACTCCAGCTAGGGCGCCGGTTCACCAGGCACCCCAACAACAACTGAGTAAGTTACAGCAAGCTTCCTGCCACTTATGCAAGAAGCCCGACCACATCTGGGAAGTTTGTAGAAGAGGTTGGTAGTTTGTCTGTATTGTGGTGCCGAGGGGCATCAGCTGAGGGATTAACCTTCCAACCCTCGTCGTACAGTTCAGGGAGCAGCTCTATCTCTGAAAACACAGGCAAGGCCACCTGCAGTACAGCCGAGGGAACCGTCACTTATGACCCAGCAGCATCGTTATGCCCAACACCAGCATCAGGAAGGTGCACCTCAGGGACGAACGTTTTCTATGATGATCAAGGAGGCCGAGCCCACAGGAGATGTCATCGTAGGTTCTGTTCTTCTTGATTCTATTCCAGCTTATATTGGTGCTTTCTATAGTTTTGTATCTGTTTCTTTTGCTTTGAAGCATCATTTGGTAGCTGAGCCTTTGCTTAGGACTTGCAAGATCATGACCGGGGGAGGCATTATCCTGGTGTAATATTTGCAAAGATCGGAGAGTTACTCTGGGAGGCCGAGAGATGAGTGCACGTCTACTTGGAATGCTAGTTTCGAGCTACGATATTATACTCAGGATGGATTGGTTAAGTAGACACCATGCTAGTATAGATTGTAGAGGAGGTAGAATTTTGTTTAGCCGCCAGGAGAGCCAGAGTTTGAGTTTGCTAGTGGAGCTGCACAGCAGAGAGAAGGCATTATCTGTGGAGCTATGGTGGAAGACAAGGAGTTGTCGCATCCTTTGATAGTAGAGTTCTTAGATATGTTTCCTGTAGAGTTGCCATGATTGCTGCCAGATCAAGATATTAAGTTCTCTTTAGACTTAGTGACATGTGCAGAGCCAATTTTATAGCATGTCTATAGAGTGAACAATTTCGAGCTAGTCGAGCTGAAGAAGCAAGTGGATGAATTGCAGGATAAAGGGTTTATCAAATCCAGTTCTTCACCGTAGGGAGCCCCGATATTATTTGTACCAAAGAATGATGGACCAGTGTGCATGTGCATCAATTATAGGGCATTGAATAATCTCACTATCAAGAATAAATACTCGTTGCCATGGATAGATGACATATTCGATCAGTTGAGTGGCGCCAAGGTATTTTTCAAGATTGACTTGAGATCAGGCTACCACCAGGTAAAAGTGAAGCCAGAGGATATTCCAAAGACTGCTTTTACGACTCGGTACGACCAGTATGATTTCATGGTGATACCGTTTGGGTTGAATAATGCCCCAGCAGTATTTATGAATTTGATGAACAAGGTGTTCTACCAGTACCTTGACAAGTTTTTAGTGATGTTCATCAATGACTGTCACGACTCGCACCGGGTGTAGGGATGCAAGTTAGAAAAAATGCCTAGCCTACGCCACAGAATCGGCGGTAGAACGCTATTTTGGTAAACTGTCTATCTATAATCGAGATAATACAATACCACCAACAATATGAATATACTCAATCATAGATCTAAGATAAAAAATAACACGAATATGATAAAAGAATAGAGTAGTCACAAAACAACTCATGTGTCAAAATAATAACATCAATGAGTCAGAGAAATACTAAAAAGTATGCTGGAGACAAATCCAGTACAAGAGAATAACTAAGAAGCTAGAAGTCCCGGGTTATCTGTCTTAGTCGAGATGAGTCCCTCCTGAGCCAGGGTCTCTGGCTCTAACCCACAACATCCTGAGGCCCGTAATGAGTAGGGTACCACTCCTCAGTGTCATCTGGAAAATATATATCCAGTCAGGAAAGAAGCAGAGTACATCTCTAACAACAGTTCTAATCAATAATATAAATTATGTAACAGTAAATAGATGTGAAGATACAAGATGCAACAATAGATACAAGAGATATACAATAAGAAAATACTAAAAATAAATACAAATGAACAATATGGCAATGAACAAAAATACTAATAACTAAGTGAGTGAGTACTAGCTTTAACATGTGATCGGCTTGGAAACTTGCACAAGGATAAGGGTCGGGCTAGTCATACGTGTGGTGTATGACTAACACTCACAAGGAACAAGATATGCACAAGAGGGTATGATCACATATCTACGCTAAAATACTCCCTACCCCCGACTGGTATAGTGGATCCAACCATGGTACATTATGGCACAGGATTCTCTTGGAAGGTAGCAAGTCTCCTAGAGAATCAGTATATTTACATGTATAAGAAGAACAAGAAATGAGGCTTGCACAAGATACAACATATATACCAAGGAATAACATCTTATGACGAGATCTGGATATACCAATCCGTGTAACCATTGTGTCAAGAAATCAAGGATATCTACACTAGATACAAGGAACATAGAGGATATCGTAAATGAAAAACTATCAGAGAATGTACTCACCTGAAATCCGGTGCACAGTATCACAGATGTCCGGTACGGTGCCTCAAAGACCTAGATAGGGAATATAATATCAATACAAGATTTTGGAATGGAAAATAAGTTAAACTAATCAACATCTAGATCAAAGAGCCATTTCTAAGTCAAAATAGTCAAATTAGGTCAATTCTAAGTCAAATTATCCATATTACCTCTGAGCAAACCTCTCTATATGACTATCGATTGTCACATCCATAATACATCTGATATCGGTCGTCATCTAAAATTATCACCCGTACTTGACTCTAAATATGCCAGCGGTGTTAAGGCCACAAAATCTATTACGTCCATATTATCTCTAATAGTGTTCTGTTTCGAACTTATTACCTACACTCAGGTATGCAAGAAGTAATGAGGCCTCAAAATCTATCACGTCCATATCATCTCTGATAAGATTTTATTTTGAACTTACTACTTATACTCTAGTGCGCAAGAAGTACTCTAGTGCGCAAAAAGTAATATGTCTTCCAACGATCCCTTAGTGGGATTGCCTCAACAAAAGCAAACAGTTCACATCCATATTAGCTCTGAACTATGAGCTGCCTATATTTCCCATAAAAAAAATAGCCATGTCTATATTACCTCTGGCTCATTTCCTTTTCTTTCCCCAAAAAAATATGATCGTACCTAACCTCTCTATATGACTATCGATTAGCTCATGTCCATGTTACCTCGGAGCTACGGTTCTCACATCCTTCCCAGTAGAGTTTCCCATATCCTTCTTACCTCTGAGCAAATATTTCTACTTGACTATTGATTATCACGTCCATATTACATCTGATATCGGTTGTCATCTAAACTTATCACATGTACACTCAGGTGCGCAAGAAGTAATGGGTCCACAAAACCTATTAAGTCTAAACTTATCACATGTAAACTTATCACATGTACACTCTGATAGGGTTTTTGCTTCAAACTTATTACTTGCACTCTGGTGCGCAGAAGGTAATAAGGTCCACCAAAAGGTCCCCTAGTGGGATATCCTTAACAGACTACGGTATTATGCTATATTCATATTACCTCTAGCACAATATCCAAAGTCTACAACATGTAATATGACAAATACTAGAAGAAATTCTGTAAAATGAGAGACTTTATTGATTAATATTCAAGATTGTCACGCCCCAGTTCCAAAATACGTAGTACTAGGAATACGCAACATGCCAGCTACGTATTCCACCAGACTCTGGTCTGACTCGAATACGTATAAGCTGTATAATAATGGTCACTATCTAAATAATCCATTAAATATAACCATCTATGTCTCAATCCACAATGAACAGAAATACACAAATATGAGCTACATGTGCTATAGTCGGCCGCCCAATAACACATAAACTCGAATAGACTCGAGAAGAAATATGAGTCTATAAAAACTAGGCTACAATAATTGATTAATAAATAATATGAATAAAATAACCATAACGCCAGTAGAAATGATATAAGTACCTGGTACCAATGCCTGCATGTCACACCCCAGTCCCAAAATACGTAGGACTAGGAATACGTAAGCATGCTTGCCGTCGAGACTCCAATATATGGAAACCATAATACATACGTACGTTGTATTATGAACAATAATTCACAAGTGGTATATATATATCATAAGTCACAGGTATAACTAAATCTAATCTATAGAATCAAATAAAAATGAATAACCAATCAACTATATAACTGAATCAAGTATAAGATGCTTGATAAGAACAAGTAGTTAGGTGGAGACAAATCCACTATCAAACTAGAATATAAGAGAAACAAAATAAATACATCTAATGAACAATGAGGCTCGAAGAGAAGGCCTACTCGAAAGAGAGATAAGTAGCAAGTCTGGATCCGTGCTCCTGCGAATAGCCATGAATCGTCTACACCTGGAAAGGGACCAGGTCCTCAAAGGGACGTAACAAGATACATAGAAGCATGCCAATAAAGTAAATACTGTGTAAACTCGAGGGTGAACTAACCAGCTAAGTGAAATGTATTTGAAGACAACCTTGGTATGTATGGGTAGGTGAAAGGTATAAAGCGTAGCGTCGAGCCAGAGGCTAAGTACCTGGCATTAGCTGTAAACTGGATGCCAGGAGTATATGCTGACTACATCACCAATCATTATAGCGCACAGCTAGTAACCTCTACCGGATGTATCGACAAGCATATACGCCCATAACCGGGTAACACTGAGCCCATAATCGGGTAACACATAGCCCATAACTGGGTAACACTGAGGCTCACCACCCCGTAGTTTACACTAAAACTACGGTAGTCAAATATCTGTCCCATACGCCTAATAATTGTCTTTCCCGTCCAATGCCAATGTAGAAGTCGTGAACACGACGTAGACATCTCGTACTATAATGCAAGTATCAATAGAAATAAACAACTAAGCTAAATACCGTTATACATGCTGCTCATACCGATGGCCAGTCGAGTATGAAGCACGCATCCCTACATGAACTCACTCTGTGATGTGCAATGATATGTGTCAAGGTCTGGGGAGTCATACTGATAACTCTACGATTTTAGGTGCGTCCACTAGACATTAGGTCAGACACAAATCCTAACGTCAACGCCTTCGTTGACTACACCTGAGTCTTTCTCGGACGCACACAGTTATATAATATTAAAATAATAAAATATGCAACTAAATAATATCTGAATTTAAATAGTACAACAAGGCAAGGTATACTTGCCTGGCAAGAAAGCTGTATAGTATAAGCGTCCAGGTGTCAAGTACCAAAGTTCCCAGAAAAAGCGAGATAGCTAGAAAATACTAACCTTTCGTCCAATTTGAACACAGGGACAAAACGGTAATATCGGGTCAAAGCGGGGTCCACATATGGGCCATTTTATACCGAAAAGCATGCTAGAGGTAAAGGTCTCTAAACAGGACAAATTATAGGTCCAACAAAAGCTAAACGTCAATACGAACTCAACGGTATGTCAAATTTTGGATTCTGGTGAGCGGATCACAATTTTGCCCTTAAAGTCAAACCGCGGGACCCGCTAATAGGTGGCTTGGTCAACTGTATCAGAATCGCGTGAAACATGGGTCACAGGACCAGCGTGATACTACGAATCCAATGGCGTAAGTTTTGTTGTATTTCGACAAACGTACACAAAATGGGGTGGTAGTTTGCAAAAGTCACGATATAGAGACTTTTTACAGATACGGGTTAATTTCGATGCGCACACACGTCCGATTCAGCTTCCGCGAAAGTCCACATGTCAGGATATATCATACGCGCCTTTTGGTGCAATTGGTATGCGATAAGACGGTCCTGTTTGGTGGGGCGCACTCCGTATCACAAAATTTTAGTTTTAAAGTATCAAGTTTTTGGTCGTTTTGGAGGACGAATAATTTAACACATAAAATAAATTAATAAAAACTAAAAGAACAGAAAAATTTTCGTTTATATTAAGAAGAAAATCCTTTAATTATATTTTGAAAATATTAAACAGGTTGATGGCAAATTGGACGTGAACATGGGGGTTTAGGTTGAATTTCTGGACAATTTTTGGTTAGCTTTTCGGCCATTTTCCGGTCGAATTTTCGACCAATATAGGGCACGAAAACTCGTTCCGCTTGAATAAAAATCCTAGAGAGTTAGGTTGTGAACGTACACGAATAAATCGCTCATAAAAGAATTACAGATAAAGAAGATATGGTACCTTGAAGATGGGACAAAACTGCACAGCTACGCGCGCGTGCGGGGCGGACGGCGGCGGCGGCTGCGGGGCGGCGGATGCGGCGGTCGGCCGAAGGTCGTCGAGGTGGAGGCGGTCGCCGGGCTGGGGTAGGGTTAGGGTTAGGGTTAGGGTTAGGGTTTGGATAGTTGATATATATATATATATATATATATATATATATATATATATATATATAGAGAGAGAGAGAGAGAGAGAGAGAAGGGAGAGGGGGAGAGCGGGGGGTCTGCTGTGGGTTTTGGATTAGTATAAGATTAGGGTTTTAAGGATTAGTTAGGGATTTGTTAATATTTCTTCTTTTCTTTTGTTTTCTTTTTCTTTTTGTTTTGTTTTGTTTTCTTTTTTATTATCATTAACTATTATTATTATTATTATTATTATCATTTTTATTATTATTATTATTACTATTATTATTATTATTATTATTATTATTATCATTATTATTATTATTATTTTATTATTATTATTATTATAACTATATATATATCTATTAACATATATATTTACATATATGATGAGGTTAAAAATCGAAAAATAATATTTGCACATAAAATAAATTCTAGAAAATTTACTTTATAAAGCTTTAATAAAATACTATGCCCAAAATAATTTATAAGATATTTTGTAATTAATAATTAGATACGTATCTAGTTATAGTAAATTAAATAATTATATTATCTAATTAACTAAGTAATTAATTAAATGGATATTTAACAAAATAGTATAATAGTAAATAATAGGCAAATCTATAAAAAAGAAAAATACCTAACTTGGCACAAGAAATTATAAGATGCTAATTGTAGAAAGTTGGTATTAGAAAATAACCACAATTAAAATTTATATATAATACCTAAATATTTAATAATTAATCTATGGTCGTTAAGGCGCACGCATTTTAAGAACACCCGCACGTGCGTGCGGTTAAAGAACAGGCGCGCACTAATGTCATACTAACACCAAGGAATCGAATATTTGTGCCATGAAAAGATCCTACAGGTAGTGTTTCCTGTGTAGGCTACTTCCTATGAAGGGCGATACAGATTTTGGGGCCATCCTATATTATTAATGTCCAAACCACGGTGAAGTGTTCTAATAAAATTATTGGGTTTTAATTTATTTTGAAAAATAATCTAAAACAAATATAAGAAATACAAAATATACACAAAATACCTATATTTGGGAGAGGGGGTTTACAATATACCTAACTTAAAAGAATTTTGTCCTCAAAATTAAAAATAAGGCATAATTTGCTAAATCCTTCACATTCGTATACAAGCCAAGTCAAATGCAATCTCTTCCAAAAATTTAAATAATAATATCCAAATCTCATTCAAATATATATGACATCCCACATTAATATTTACATCACAATTACTAACTATCATAATCTCCTTTAGACTTTGAATAATAAACAATTCCAATCAAATCTTATTCATATTCTCAACTTAAGAATTTTGTACTCTTCAAATGTTTAAAATCAATTTACATCATAAATATTTCAAATATTGATCCAATAATCAAAATTCAGCTATTAATTTAAATTATTAAATTGTAAAATTTTAAATCTAATTCACCAATTGTTCAAGTCTAAAATTCTATATTTATACTCAAAATTTAAATCGATGATTCAACCTTCAATATTCAAAATTTAAATCATGTGCTCAAAGTATAAATATTTGGTCAGCAATATGAAGATTTTAAAATTTATTAAATCATCATTATCTTAATCATTCTTCTAAAAATCTAAAAAAAAAAAATTAATCCTCAAAGTTGACAATGCAACTTCTACCCAACTTAAGATCTAAAAAAAATAAAAATTTAACACACAAGTTGACAATGCAACTTCTACCCAACATAGAATTTACCCATCTATCACATAAGGCTATACATTTAAGAAAGACTTCCTCAAATTATTTAATCATGTTATTCAATCCTCAAAAATTTTAACACACAAAATATCTCACATGTGGTGTGCCCTTAATTACAAAAGATAGTCACAAGGTAATATGATTGGTCTATGAGGTATATCTAGGAGTCTCCGTGTATCAAACTTATACCAAGCACGAGTGTTCATCTTTCCAAAATAGGGGAAGACGGAGAATAATAATAAAGAATTCAAGGAGGAGGTGATAGAATACAAGTACGGGGTTCAAGGCAATTTTAAGAATTCAAAAGAGAGTTGTCAAGGCAGTTGTGGATTAAAATCTTATTTTGATAAATTTTTATTCACATGTTCATATCAGAACAGTTATGTACCTGATATGATATGCTCTGACATGTCTAGAGGGCAAGTATATTCGTCTACTAGTCAACTATATATCTCAATCCACGTAAAGTAGTTATGCGAAGAGTGAACCAAGCGTACTAAGGTTTGCTAGACCATAATACACTGATTCTGAATTTAGACAATGTATTAGTGTGTGTACCCAATAATACATATATCATGATCAAGCTCGATAAAAGAATAAGCTTGTAAAACTAGGCTATAATAACAACATAAGTCAAGGTAGTCCAGAAAATATAAGTACGCTGGATTATGATGAAAGAATGTATAAAATAATTCAAGTTCACCAAGAAGATGAGACTCGTCCAGTGTTGGGCCTCTACAGTTGCCATACTAACTCCTTGTCTAAGTCTCTAGTCGACCAAATGGGGGTAAGGGCCTCTAAGTTCTACAGTCTGGATAAACACTACCTTCTTATGCAAGTCTATAGTTGGTGTCATTCAATTACACTTTATTAATGGGTCAAAGGGACTATGTAATACTAGATTGTGAGGTATACTATCCAACTTAAAAGAATAAACTAATATTGTAACTTCCTTGTGGGAATTCTACAAAATAACCTTGTCCTTGTAAATAAAGTAGAATCTCTTATTGGGGTATATGAGAAAAAGAACTTGGTACTTATTATGGTATCCTATTACATTATATAGGTAATGGTCGTCTTAAGTCTTAATCATAGTGGTTATAGAATAAAGTGTTAATATTAAGAAGGGAGAATTTACTGGCTCTTACGTAAAATAGGATATAATCTGTTTTGAGATATGTGGAACAGATTACTTGATTTGAAACTAAAGTATAATCATAAAATCACAATCTAAATGAACAACTCAAACTATCAAGTTCTAACTACCAAGCATAGAATTTCAAAATTTAAGATTAACAACTATAATCCTAGTAAACTATATATCCTATCATAAAAGGAAATCACTTGGCCTACAATCAGAACGGTTAGGTGGAACGAATTAAAATATGAAGGAAAAGTTTTAGTCGTCGCACAAATAGCGAGCGTTAAGGTTTCGGAGGAACAAGATATGAAATTAAATAGAGAGACTATTGATAATATCATGGTTTGCTAAGGCAAAGGTGGTATGCTAATCTCTGTGTTCGAGGTATGATCTAGGAAAATATTCTATTCATTCCTCTTGGTTTCCTAAGGTATTATTCTGCTAGTATCAAGACAAGAATTTAAACTTAAAGTTCTCTAATATTATCTCACTATTAAAGTTAGGTTTAGTCCTAATGTTCAACCTTGGATTTCTATTGGTTCCTCAATACTAGGGTCAAACAATATGGTCAAATTTATAACTAACCCTAGTAGTGTCTATACTACTCTTAAGTCCTTCATAAATATCAAGGGATAATGGTCAATTAATTTACAGGTAAGGGATGCTAGAGTTTATTTGGTATTCTAAACTTAGTGATGGGTCAATATTCTAGTTGTATTCTTAGTAGGAATGTTACCCTAATTATCATCCTAACAACAAGGATTCCTATATTCTAGCAGAAGGCTATCCTTAAGGAACTATTAGGAAAGTACATGAATCAAGCAGGATACAATTATTTAAATAGAACGGATTAGAAAGAAGGTGAGTCATAGCCAAATATGGATGAGACCTAAAACTCTAATCCTAGGTGCAGGTTTGCTCTGTACAATAATGTAACCGAGACAATATACTCTCGACCTGCATGGGCCACCACAAAAATATGTCATGCCCCAGTCCTAAAATACGTAGGACTAGGAATACGTAAGCATGCCAGCCGTATGAATATGGACACTCCAATATATGAAAACCATAATACATACGTACGGTTTATTATGAACAATAATTCACAAGTGGTATACATATGTCACAAGTCACAGGGCATAACTAAATCTCATCCACAGAATCAAATAGAAATGATTAACCAATCAACTATATAACTAAATCAAGTATAAGATGCTTGATAAGAACAAGTAGTTGGGTAAAGACAAATCCATTAGCAAACTAGAATATAAGAGAAACAAAATAAGTACATCTAATGAATAATGAGGCTCGAAGAGAAGACCTCATCGAAAGAGAGATAAGTAGCAAGTCCTAATCCATGCTCCTGCGAATAGCCATGAATCATCTACACCTGGAAAGGGACCAGGTCCTCAGAGGGACGTAACAAGATACATAGAAGCATGCCAATAAAGTAAATACTGTGTAAACTCGAGGGTGAACTAACCAGCTAAGTGAAATGCATTTGAAGACAACCTTGGTACGTATGGGACGGTGAAAGGTACAAAGCGTAGCATCGAGCCAGAGGCTAAGTACCTGTCATTAGCTGTAAACTGGATGCCAGGAGTATATGCTGACTACATCACCGATCATGATAGCGCACAGCTAGTAACCTCTACCGGATGTATCGACAAGCATATACGCCCATAATCGGGTAACACTGAGCCCATAATCGGGTAACACATAGCCCATAATCGGGTAACACTGAGGCTCACGACCCCGTATTTTATACTAAAACTACGGTAATCAAATATCTGTCCCATACGCCTACTAATTGCCTTCTTCGCCCAATGCCAATGTACAAGTCATGAAAATGATGTGGACATCTCGTACTATAATGCAAGTCTCTATATAAATAAACAACTAAGCTAAATACCGTTACACGTGTTGCTCACACCGATGGCTAGTCGAGTATGAAGCACGCGTCCCTACATGAACTCACTCTGTGACGTGTAATGATACGTGTCAAGGCCTGGGGAGTCATACTGATAAGTCTACGATTTTAGGTGCGTCCACTAGACACTAGGTCAGACACAAATCCTAACGTCAATGCCTTCATTGACTGCACCCGAGTCTTTCTCGGACGTTCACAGTTATATAATATTAAAATAATACAATATGCAACTAAATAATATCTGAATTTAAACAATACAACAAGGCAAGGTATACTTGCCTGGCAAGAAATCTGCATAGTATAAGCGTCCAGGTGTCAAGTACAGAGGATCAGAAACTATGGCCTCCGAATGAACGTCTTCGGATACTGAAATAAATATCACCAACGTTCCCAGAATAAGCGAGATAGCTAGAAAACATTACCCTTTCATCCAATTTGGTAATTTTGGATCAAAACGGGATCCACATGTGGGCCACTTTGTACTGAAAAGCGTGCTAGGGGTAAAGGTCTCTAAATATGACAAATTATAGGTCAAACAAATTCTAGACGTCGATACGAAGTCAACGGTATATCAAATTTAGGACTCCGGTGAGTCGATCACAATTTTGCCCTTAAAGTCAAACCACAGGGCCCGTTAATTGGCGGCTTGGTCAACTATCTCAGAATCGCATGAAACATGGATCAAAGGACTAGCGTGATACCACGAATCCAATGGCGCAAGTTTTGTCGCATTCCGACGAGCGTACACAAAATGGGGTAGTAGTTTACAAAAGTCGTGATACGGAGATTTTTACGGATACGGGTTGATTCCGACGTGCACACATGTCCGAATCAGCTTTCGCAAAAGTTCACACGTCAGGATATACCATACGCGCCTTTCCATACAATTGGTACACGATGATACGGTCCCGTTTGGTGGGGCGCACTCCGTATCACAAAATTTTTGTTTTAAAGTATCAAGTTTTTGGTCGTTTTGGAGGACGAATAATTTAACACATAAAATAAATTAATAAAAACTAAAAGAACAGAAAAATTCTCGATTATATTGAAAAGAAAATTCTTTAATTAGATTTCAAAAATATTAAACAGATTAATAGCAAATTGGGCGTGAACATGGGGGTTCGGGTTGAATTTTTTGACTATTTTTTGTCAGCTTTTTGGCTATTTTTCGGTCGAATTTTTGACCAATATAGGGCACGAAAACTCATCCCGCTTGAATAAAAATCCTAGAGGGTTAGGTTATGAACGTAAACGGATAAACCGCTTACAAAAAGAATCACAGATGAACAAGATATGGTATCTTGAAGATGGGGCAAAACTGCGCTGCTACGGGCGTGCACGGGGCGGACGGCGGCTGCGGGGCGGCGGATGCGGCAGTCGGCCGGAGGTCGTCGAGGGGGGGGGGATGCGGTCGCCGGGATGGGCTAGGGTTAGGGTTTGGATAGTTGATATATATATATATATATATATATATATATATATATATATATATATAGAGAGAGAGAGAGAGAGAGAGAAGGGAGAGGGGGAGAGCGGGTGGTCTGCGAGGGTCTGCTGTGGGTTTTGGATTAGTATATGATTAGGGTTTTAAGGATTAGTTAGGGATTAATTGTTATTTCTTCTTTTCTTTTCTTTTCTTTTCTTTTCTTTTCTTTTTCTTTCTTTTTTATTATCATTAACTATTATTATTATAAATTTTATTATTATTACTATTATTATTATTATTATTATTACTATTATTATTATTATTATAACTATATTTATATTAACATATATATTTATACATATAGATGAGGTTAAAAATCTAAAAATAATATTTGCATACAAAATAAATTCTAAAAATTTTAATTTATAAAGATTTAATAAAATACTATGCCCAACATAATTTATAAAATATTTTTGTAATTAATAATTAGATATTTATCTAGTTATAATAAATTAATTAATTGTATTATCTAATTAACTAAGTAATTAATAAAATGGATATTCAACAAAATATCATAATAGTAAATAATAGGCAAATCTATAAAAAGGAAAAAATGCCTAACTTGGCACGGAGAATTATGGGATGCTAATTGTAGGAAGTTAGGATTAAAAAATAACCCCAATTAAATTATATATATAATATCTAAATATTTAATAATTAATCTATGGTCGTTACACTAATGTCATACTAACACCAAGGGATCGAATATTTTTGCCACGAAAAGATCCTACAAGTAGTGTCTCCTGTGTAGGCTACTTCCTATGAAGACGATACAAATTTTGGGGCCATCCTATATTATTAATGTCCAAACCACGGTGAAGTATTCTAATAAAATCATTGGGTTTTAATTTATTTTGAAAAACAATCTAAAATAAATAAAAGAAATACAAAATACCTATTTTTTGGTGAGGGGGTTTATACTGCAAGACAAGCAACTCCATCAGCAAAGCCAAAGGCTCTGTAATCGTCTATGCTGCAAAACTGGCAGGGACCAGGTCCTCAGAGGGACGTAACAAGGTACAAAAATAGTATGCCATAGTATAACAGAAAGAAACAAGTGCAACGCCAGTGTAATCTAGCATAACCACCTAAGTGAGACATAATTTTGAAGAAAATATTTGATGCATAGGCTGTCCAAAATAAAATCGTAGCTCCGTATACGGAGACACACGGGGCGTACCGTAGCTCTGAGCAAAGAGTCACACGGGTGATACTACTATTTCGGATACAGGAATACTACATAAATAGGACATATACATATATATAGTGCATACGGAGGAGCCCAAACGTCTAGTAACTATCTTCTCCTCCTAAAGCGGTCAACGACTGCTCGCTGAACCTGAACCTCTATCTAACAGTCTCGTCATACTGAAGAAATTATCAACAATCGTGACCCTAAAGTCGTCCCAATTTCCGGTCATGCTGACAGTATCAGGATACAGGAAATCTGGTACGATGACGGTGTCTGAATGTGTCCTTGGGTTATGATGTAACCAAGTGCGTACATCAAGGTATTGCGAACATCTATAAATCGTTACCAGACGTTATCGACGAACGTCTGCAATCGGTTATGACAAGAACGTGAAGTAACGATTCTGATAAAAAACATGCACAATGCATATAATAAATAAATAGAAACCTGGTAACTGACATACAGGGTGGCAAGGTACACTTGCCTGGAAGCCAGGCGAAGATTCGAACCCGAACTCGCTAAGGAAGTAGCAGCTCAAGATGGAAACTGGAGAAGATATCTTCGGATGTTGTCACAAATATCACTAACAGTTTCAAAATGAGTGAGATATTGAGAAAAGCATATACATACGTCCAATTTGGACACAGTGGCAAAAATAAAATTTCTGGTCAATACGGGGTCGACAAGTGGATGGCCTGTCTTGTAACGAAAAATATGGCAGAGACAAGGTTCTCTAAATTCATCAAACTTAGTGTCTACGTGTCCGATGAGTCGATCACGAAATCGCCCGTCATATGGAACTGTGGGGCCGACAAAATAATGTTTTGTCAACATTCTCAAAATCGAACCAAACTTGGGTCACAGGGCCAGCGTAATGCTGCAAATCCGATGGCGCAAGTTTTGTTATGAAATGACAGGTACACACAAAATTAGGACGAATGTCAGAATACATCGATACGGTACTTTCCGACGTATACGTATTGATTTCGGTGTGCACGCACATCAAAATCAAGTTTTGCGAAAGTCCACACGTCCACATTGACGATACGTACCTTTTGGTACAATCGATACGCGACGAGGTTGCCTTGATTGACGGGACCAACTCCGTATCGGGAGGTATCAATGGTTTTATAAAACAGTTTTTCCCAAGAATTGGAATTATAATTAGTAACAATACAATGCAAACTATAATATTCTAAATGAATACACATCAACTAGGTTAAGTAGGGTTCATACCCGAACACTTAGTTCAAGGATCGGTTGTGCGAGGAGGGAGATATCACTTCGTGAATCAGGGAGGTTGAACTCAGATTCTGCACACGGGTTTGAGCCGCGGTTCCTCGCGGGCGCGGTGAGGGGATACTGCTGAAGGTGGTGGTGGCCGAGGGTGGTGGTCGACATGGTCACATAGAGAAGCTACGTGGAGGAGGCCGGTGGTGGTGGTTGCTCGAGACAGCGACAATGGTAGAAGCGGTGGGTAAAGGTCAAGGGACTGCGTTGGTCGTCGAGGCGTTGCATATATGGAGTGGACTGGAGGTGAAGGACGAGTGTCGACTGGATCACCAGCGGGGTACAACGGTCGCCGAGGGACGGTGGTCAACCGACATAGGGGTTGGAGCAGTTGGATGCTCGCGTCGCGTGGGATGTGAGCACCGGTCGAGAAACTCTGATGGCCAGCGTGGGACAAGAGCGACGAACGCCATGAAGGTGGCAGGTAGGTACTCGTAGAGTTGGGATGGAGAAGAGTGGACGTCGGCGGTGGTAGTTGTAGTGGTATGGAGAAAGAAAGAATGGAGAGGATGATTGTTGTAGGCAAGTGAAACCAAGGGAGGGGTTTTCCTTCCAATGGAAAGAGAGAGAGGACAAGAGTGATATAGAAAATAGGGATGGGAGCATGCCTTTGTCTGTGAAGGAAATAAGAGGGAGGAGAGAGAGGGGGGTTTCCTAGGCTTTTAGGGATTAGGGCCTGCTCATTGGGGAAGGTGTGAGGAGTGATTTTATATGAGAATGGGTGGTGGGGATGATGTTGCATTTGAATCAAAGGCCTAGATTTCACATGAAATAAATATTGAAAACCAAAGGGGAGAGAGAGATGATTTGACCGGTCCATTGAGAGGGAGGGGGTTCTTCATTGGCCTTGACCAATAGGGTGGTGACACCTAGCACCTTATTTGCAAATAAGCCCCTTAATTTTTGGGTATTTGCACAAGAATGAAAAATAATAAAGATTTGGTATAAAAAATGGTGTTTGGTGTTATATAGGGTGAGGGGGTATTGTGTGTTTTACATAGGCTTCATGAAAGGGGTATTGGGTTAAATTGGGGTTAAGTTATGATTAGTCAAAGTTGGTATCCCCAATTTAATTAAATAAAATGTCACATGCTCTCAAATTGAATGGGGGCACATGGGATCTCAATTAGGAGTTACACAAAGGTCATGAACGGTGTAGGCTTGGTGTCAATCTAGGACCCTTTAATTGGTTCTGCTAAACGGGTTGAGTTGTGTCCCAAAAGTGATGGCAACGACAAAGGTACCCGACATAGGATTGAAGAATTAATTTCAGGACTGGGAAGTTGTTCAATTAAATTAGAGCACAAGGGATTGTGTTTATGAGTGACGGAAAAGTCCAGCACCTTGGTTGGCTTGTCAGATCAAGAGTGCAATAACTAGTTAGAAATTTAGGGCTATTGTTGGGCTCCAAATATTGTAGCAGTGGTAGTGTGCACTAATGGTTTAAATAAAGAACCAGTCAACTTAGCCTAATTTCTAAACCTCAAATACCTGATGCTAAACCAAAATTTTCTAACCATAACCATTCTACCTTAAAAAGAATTTGAGTGGGTTACATCCTTCCCAACTTAGAAGAATTTTATCCCCGAAATTAAAAGTAAAGAACGAATACGAGAATTTAAAAGTAAACAGGTAATCGAAGGAAGTAAGTAAATTCGTACCTTGATTCTCAAATAAATACGAGAAACGCTGCCAAATGGAATCCACTCACTCCCAGGTAGACTCGTCGGCGAAAGATGCTTCCATATAACCCGGATAAGTCGAATAGTCTGACCACTCAAAATCTTCTCACTGCGATCGAATATCCCCACAGGCTGCTCTACATATGATAAATTGGGCCCGACTGTAATCTCTGAATGATCAAGCACGTGGCTAGGGTCTGCCACGTATCTCATCAACTACGATACATAAAATAGGTCATGCACTCCTTCTAATGATGGAGGCAATGCAAGACGATAAGCCACTTTGCCGATTCGTTCCAAGATGCCAAAAGGTCTGATGTACCTCAGACTCAGCTTGCCTCTGCCCCCGAATCTGATGGTACCACGAGTGGAAGATATCTTCAAAAATATATGGTCACCTTCCTTGAACTCCAAAGGTCTACGGTACGCATCTGCCCAATGTTTCTGTCTATCCTGTGCTGCGCGCAGGTGGCTCTGAATCTGCTCTACTTTCTCCACTGTCTGTGTTACCAACTCTGGACCAAGTATCTGACGCTCTCCCATGTCACTCCAACATACCAATGACCTACACTTCCTGTCGTACAGTGCCTAATAAGGTACCATTTGTATGCTGGCCTGGTAGCTGTTGTTGTAGGAGAATTCCACCAAGTGTGTAGCTTGCAGGGCGTCTGGTTATCTCTGGTTATCTCTCCCATGCTATATTTTTTTGCTGTGATGAAGTCTGAATATGTGTAGCTTCAACACGTCTGAATAAATTTATGCCGACTCTGATAAAAAGAGTATTTGGTCCCGTCCTGTCTTTTACGCATAACTGAAGATGCGCAGAAAGCTTGTTTAGCATTTAAGTCGAATATGCGAACTGTCTTGCTGTTTGGAATGGGAAACTGCGTAGAATTCTAAACTGTCACTCTTCTGAGAAAGAGAATTATTGTTCAGACCGTCGTCTTCAAGAATGATTTCCCAAAAATCCCTTGAAATAGGGCGAGAAATGACTGTCAAAACTGAGTCACCATCTTAAACTGTAGAGAAAATATTCAGACTGGATTCTGGATAAAACTCCAATCGACCCAAGAAGAAGAGTCATTTTCCATTCTGAACTCTGTATACTTTGGGTACTTGGGATATTTTGAGGCCAAGAAGGAGTATCTTCTGCGTGAACCCTTGTAGTTTGACCGCCTTGAGATTTGTTCAGATATACGCATACTCTGGCATGCGTATTTTAGGATATACGAAAAGTCATAGATCCATAGTATAGATGAGCATAAAATCATAAGTTTGTAGCCCCTCGAGCGTAAAAGCTGTCGAGCATAAAAGTATCCGGGCGTAAAACTGTAGATTTATAGCTTCTGAAAAGAAAACTTCCGAGCGTGAAGTCGTAGATTTGTCGCCTCTGAACGTAAAAAGCTTCTTAGCGTGAAATCATAAATTTGTAGCCTCTGAATGTGAAGTCGTAGGTTTGTAGCCTCTCGAGCGTAAAAAGCATCCGGACGTAAAACCATAGACTTATAGCCTCTGAGCGTAAAACCGTTGATTTGTAGCTTCCCGAGCGTAAAAAGCTCCTTGTCGTAAAATCAAGGATCTGCTCTGCATGAATTTTTTTTTTTTTGAATTCGCTGACTTTTCGCCTTCTCTGAGTAATAGGCTGACGTAGTCCCCAATCATAACCGAAATATTAAATATCGGATTTGGTTAGAGATTCGAGGAGTCCATCTGAACTCTATATATATCCTAAGGCTTTCAGAGAGAAGACTCTTCACCTGTCTTTTGCAAAAGAAAACCTTCGTCTCTTTGAGTACTCTCCTTGGTTTTTTCTCTGAGCATTCTGAGTTTTTAGCAATGGCACCAAAACCAATCTCCTTCTCTAAGGGAAAAAAGGCTGCCTCCTCTACTCGTTCCTCTGCCCAAGCAAGAGTGACTCCCGTCGGGCAGGGCGAACCTCACTCTGAACGAAGTGTCCCACCGACGAGATGTGCACCGGACGTATAGGTAAAGCATTTGGGATGACAAGAACGAAGAAAACCCTTGGCACACGTTGTGCGTGAACGCGCTAGGTCATCTTCTGTGCTGATAGCCTCTTCGAGGAAGATGATGTACAGAGATGTTTCATCTTTTACGCCCACATTTCTAATATGTCAGCGTAAAAACTCCATATTTTTGCAGTCTGGCGTAAAAAGCTTTGACTATCAAAAATTGGCGTATACTATAAACTTTGAGTGTTACGCTCTGGATGAGAATTCTGGCGTAATAACTCAAAGTTTGGCAATCTGGCGTAAAACACAGACTGTCAGATTTTTGTGTATACTGCTAATCTTGAAGTTTATGCCTTAGAATGAGATTCCGGCGTAAAAAGTCAAGTTTTTACAGTCTTGGCGTAAAAGCACAGACTGTCGCTCTTTGGCATAAGCTGCAAGATTGTGAGGTCTAGTATAGAAACTGACGTATTTTTCTTGCACTTTATAGTTAACTTGCATGTATCTCCGTTGGCTGAGGTGATAGGTTCTGCTGCTAGGATGCTGCATTCCAATTACCTGGAGGATTTGTCCCATGTGACATTTCCTATTTCTAGACCGCAATATCCTGAAGGAAGGGGAATCCTGATATTGTCTTAAGGAGAGCGAATGCTGTTGAGCATGATCAACGGAGAGCCCCTGGCGTATATAGATGGGGCACAATATATAAAACTGGCTTTTCTCTTCGGTGATATGATTGACAAACATTTTCAGACGAAGCCCAAGAAAGAAAATTGGGTTTTTCCTACCGGAGGCTTGGTCCTGTATCTGCCCAAGATGATGAGAGATTATCCTATCTCGGCATTCTTCCATGCCACGCATCCCAGAAGGATGTCGTGGACTCTGACTCCCAATCTCCACGGCTAGCCGGGGAAGATATTTTACCAGAAAGGATCCGACCAAGGGTCATTTGTAAGCTGCCCTTCCGGCCCGGTCATGCCGTTCAGGGGATTGTATCCGGGCAGTATCCCGAGTGAAGATACTTCACTACTCCAACTAGTCCAATTACCAACTTTCTGTAATGACTTCATGGGGCATGGAGGAGTATACCCCAAGGTTAATCCTCGGACCAATGGGTGGGTTACCCCTACAAATCTTCGATGGGCTCGTTTAGCTGACTGGGCCCTGAAGTATTTTCAGACTGAGCTGGAGAGCATTGGTCTGTTTGCGGCTGTGAGTGCTACCAGTGTTGGGTTACCTCTCAACCCCAACCTGTTTCTGGCTCTGATGGAGCGATATATCTCGCTCACCGGGACTTTCGCCACTCCACTGGGGGAGTTAGGATTGGCCCTTCACGAAATGGCAGAGATTTCAAGACTGTCAATAGGAGATACTCCTTATGAAGAGTATGTTCCCACAAATCGGAAGCTGGGGGATACAGACCCTCGGGTAGTGGCAGTATACCAGGAGCTGATGTGTTACTATTTAGCGTGCACCGCCTTCTATAATGAGCCCTCTGATTTTTCTTATACCAACAAATGGGCGTCCTACCTCTTCTTCCATCAGGCCAGGACTGCTAAGCCAGACAAAGTCGTAGATAGCAGGGATAGGCCTTTGAGCTTTCTGAGCGTGCTTAGTGCTCAGGTAGTTGATGACCTTATTGAAGACGCGGGGGCTTCAGATCAAATTCTCGACGAAGGGATAAGGAAATATCCTGCGGGCACTAAAGCCTACAGTTATTTGAGGCATTGTCGCAGGCCTCTGTCATGAGAAGCTCAACTTGCTGGCTTCCTCTCTGTATGGCTGCGCCGATTGGTAGTACCAGGCATTACATCTTCGGATCACATTCACCATAACACCTTATGGCCTGCAGTGCGTCTGGTATTCGGGGTAAGACTGGGCTTGCTCCCTGCCATGGTATGCCGCATACAAGCTGGCCTGAGGGCCATTACTGATGGGCTACTTGCCGATGAAACTCGGCATGACAGCTTTCCCAGGGTAGAATTACCGTTCCTGTACTTGATGGGATGGTTAATTCTCCATAACCCTAGGGTGATGTCTCTCGGCCCTGGCAGTAGTTTGAGTTTTTTGTTGAATTACAAGAATTCTACCTGGAATGTGACCACAGTTTTAGACTGTCGGCGGGCACTAAATTTTGCTCACAGCTGGAAGCTCTTCTGTACCATCCCCTCTGTACATCTCATTCAACAGGGGAGCAGGCTTCAGGACTCAGGTGAAGGGAAGACCATTCTTTCTCCTGAAGCTTTTAATTGGTTGGTCTGTATTAGACCTTCCCATTTATTATACAGAAGTGAAGACCAATGCTTCTTGGAGCCCTACCTGCCTAGTCGGTTCGCCAGGCAGTTTGGGTATGACCAATTGTACGTAGGCAATGCCGTCACCAGCTTCAAGTCCAGGGGTGGACTTATTGATGGAGCGAGAGGATGGCAGTACTTCATAATGGATTGTACTAGAGCACCTTTTACTGTGCCCGCGACTTCACTCTCCATGGAGTTGCACATCCTCCATTCGTATGCCCAGTTTTATGTGGCAACCAATCCCTTCCATCACAATTTTGATATGCGTGGAAGTTTTAGGATGCCCTCTTCTAGGTCAGCGGGAAGAGACGAAGTCCCATCAGTTTCCTCTGACGAGGGTAAAGATTCTGTCAATCCAGATGAGCCTTTGTTGGTAGTACCGAGAGACGAAATACCTCCGCCTGCAGGGCCTCTGGTTATCTTTGGTAAGCGAAGGGCTCCTGTTCTGAAGGAGACTTCCCCTCGCAAGAAGAAGAAAACGGTTGGTGGTCCTGTCAGGACTTCCCATCCTGAGGTTCTAGAAGTGAACATGTTGTTTTCCCTGTTGGGGACGATCCTTTGATTAGAGGTTCCTCCCCTTTTAGAGAGGGAACCTCTACGGTTCCGGCTGGCGGTGCCGGAGAATCTTTGCTCGAGACTGCTGTCGCTGCTACCGCTTCAGGTAGTGGTACGAGATCGTTTTCGAGGCCAAGCCAAATAAGGATATCTTTATCCAGATCAGCAATGGGAGAAACCCCTGCTACGTCTGTAAGTATCCCCAGCGAGATTCCACCTGATGAACCTCGATTGGATCTGGGTGAAGACTTGGAAGAATACCTGCCAATGTCAGTTGGCACACCCCCTTCTCCAGGTATAACAGCTCGCTTAGCATCTTTAAGAAATGATTTAGCTGTACTGGCCGCCGACGCAATATATATACCATCGGCCATGGGTAAATGTCATCTTTATGCCTCTTTTAGAAAAATTAACATCATATTGATATTAACTTTCTCTTATCTTCTTTTCAGGGGAAGACATCTACGGGGAGGGCAGTATTGACGCGCCTTTTGGCTCTGTTTTAGCTCCTGCCGATGATATGGAGGTGCCCGACTTCGAAGAGGAAACATTTTCTGGTGCAGGCTCGCCTGAAACAGTTCTGATATCTCGAGAGGAGGATGAGCCTGTCATTACGACTATGCCTCCTTTGAGTATGCCAGTGACTTCAGCCGTTGTCGTTGCCTCTACCTTTGCCGCGCCCTCTACTAAAGCAACGACTATGACGATACCCTCTACAGTCGTTGCTGGAAGGGGATTCTCTGATATTGCAGCCACTCCCAGCACCCATTCGAATCTCCCCATGTTGGTTGAGCAATTTTTGAGCATTTTCTATGCCACTTTGAAAACGCTGATATCGATGGTGCAGGAGAAGAATCTAAGCTTTGAGGCTCTGAAGACGTCTTCCAACTTTAGTATAGCGCAGATTAGATACTTCAACGATAATGACAGAGCTGATGCACTAGAGCAAATAGTTAATGGTTTGGAACAACCCATTAACGACTATTTGCAACTATCTCGAGACAGCATCGACGGTCTCGTTCAAGCTAGATATGACTCCTTAACTGCAGAGCTTGCTGGGCAAATAGAATCTCTGAACAAATCCGTCCAGGAACAGCAGCAGGAGATGGATCAAGAGCGTACCGTATTGGGGTATGTCATTACCCAGCTGGCTCAGTGCGAGGCCGAATATGAGGAAGAGGCAGCGAGGGTCCGCAGACTGAAAGATGAACTCGCTCAAGCAGAGGAGAAGGCTCTCCCTTTGTCGGCATCTCGAGATGTGCTGAAGATCCGAAGGGAAACGTCTTAGCAGAACCTGGCACATGGGGGTGTCATCCACACAGGTTTTGTACAAGCCCGGTCCAAGCTATCTGCTTTGAACAATGATGCGACAAGGTTGGAGCGGACCCGTGCCGACGTCTTGAACTCCAGGGATGAGAGAATGGTTACTCTAGCGTAGCAAATTCGCGACTTAACTGCTCCTCCCAAATGATGTACCTTTGGCTTTCATATATAATTTTGCTCTTTCTGGAAATAATAAAGAGACTTTATCTAACTTTGTGGACCCATCATTTTAGAATATAAATGACTGGCTAGGGTAAAAGTGATATCAGAGGCAATATGGATATGATATACTTTCGGTAAGCTTCAGCTGGACATATCTATTCAGAGGTTATATGGACATGATAGAATATGCTCCAACTAAAATTTGTACACAAAACACTATCAGAGGTAATATGGACGTGATAGAATAGCCGAATACTCGAAAAAGTTTGTTCAGAGGTAATATGAACATGATAAACTTTTGGATTGTGACTCCATTTAGGATAGAGGTATATATCTGCTCAGAGGTAATATGGACATGGCAGTTTTTGTGGACTCAACACCACTGACGTACATTGATTTAAGTACGGGCATTAACTTGAGATGACAATCGATATCAGAGGTAATATGGACATGATAATCGATAGTTGAAAACTCAAAAAGTTTGTTCAGAGGTAATATGAACATGACAAACTTTTGGATTGTGACTCCATTTGGGATGGAGGTATATATCTGCTCAGAGGTAATATGGACATGGCAGTTTTTGTGGACTCAACACCTCTGGCGTACTAAAAGTTAAGTTTGGGTGTTAAGTTGATATGACAATCGATATCAGAGGTAATATGGACATGATAATCGATAGCCAAAAACTCAAAAAGTTTGTTCAGAGGTAATATGAACATGACAAACTTTTGGATTGTGACTCCATTTGGGATGGAGGTATATATCTGCTCAGAGGTAATATGGAAATTACAGTTTTTGTGGACTCAACACCACTGGCATACTTAGAGTTAAGTATGGGTGTTAAGTTGAGATGACAATCGATATCAGAGGTAATATGGACGTGATAATCGATAGCCGAAAACTCGGAAAAGTTTGTTCAAAGGTAATATGAACATGACAAACATTTTGAGTTGTAACTCCATTGGGGATGGAGGTATATATCTGCTCAGAGGTAATATGGATATGGCAGTTTTTTGGTGGACCTAACACCACTGGCATACTTAGAGCTAAGTACGGGTGTTAAGTTAAGATGACAATCGATATCAGAGGTAATATGGACGTGATAATCGATAGCCGAAAACTCGGTAAGTTTGTTCAGAGGTAATATAAACATGACAAACTTTTGGATTGTGACTCCATTTGGGATGGAGGTATATATCTGCTCAGAGGTAATATGGACATGGCAGTTTTTGTGGACTCAACACCATTGGCGTACTTAGAGTTAAGTACAGGTGTTAAGTTGAGATAACAATCGATATCAGAGGTAATATGGACATGATAATCGGTAGCCGAAAACTCGGAAAGTTTGTTTAGAGGTAATATGAACATGACAAACTTTTGGATTGTGACTCCATTTAGGATGGAGATATATATCTGCTCAGAGGTAATATGGACATGTAGAAGCATAAAAAATATGCTGGATAGCTCTACGCAGCATATTGATGCAAAGCAGCATAAACAGAGGACTTCAGAGCCTTCAACGTGCAATCAGAGCTTCTCCGCCAAGCACAACGTGAAAATATAGGCTCGAGGACCATCCACGTAGGGCAGTATGTCCAGGCTGCTTCAACATAAACAGGGTGCTTTATCGCCTTTATGGCGTAAAACTCATCCTCTTTCAATGCAGCATTGAAGTGTACGAGGGACGCTTCGTATTCTCTGTAATAAACCTGTCAGAACCTGCAATAAACCTGACGTCTCGACTTCTGACAAAGGGATACTGCTCGACTACCCAAGCGACGGCTATAATGATGGCGCGGCACTGCAACCCAGGCTGTCATTTACTGCCATTTCCCTTGGGTAAACCGCTTTTACGTACACAGAGGAATATGCTGCCTAGTTTTACACAGGCAGATGAGAGCTCCTTATGCTCCGCAGAAGACAAACCGCCTGCCACGTCAAAAGCTGCACTCTATACGGGATTCAAGATGCGTCTCTGTATTTAATGCACAGGGTGGTGACAGGCCCTCAAGTCACGTCTCTGCAATTAATGCGCCAAATACTGACAAATGCCTGAGGTACGTCTCTGCGTTTGATGCATAGAAGGGTGGCAGACCTTCAAAATATGCCTCTGCATTTAATGCACAGGATGATGGCGAATCTCCACATTTAATGCAGGAGATTTGATTAAATATCACCGAACCGTCGTTTAGTGACATCCCCTTTGCGAGAGCTACTCCTACGCATACAAGGGAATACGCTGCCTAGTTTTACACAGGCAAACATGAGCTCCTTACGCTCCGGAGAAAACGAACAGACTGCCACGACAGCGGTTACTCTTCGCACAGGATTCAAGGTGCGTATCTGTATTTAATGCGCAAAATGATGGCAAATCTTAAAGACAAGCATCTGTATTTAATGCACAGGATGGGGGCAGATCTCTGTATTTAATGCAAGAGATCTTATTATCTCCAAGAGCTGTAATTTCGGCTAAAACGTCCACATCATCACTCTGGCACGTTACGCAGCGGCTTTTATGCCTATTCAGCTTCGGTGCCTGCTCGGCTTCTACGCCTATTCAGCTTCGGTGCCTGCTCGACTTCTACGCCTATTCAGCTTCGGTGCCTGCTCGCCTTCTGTGCCTGCTCGGCCTTCTGTGCCTACTCGGCTTCTACGCCTACTCGGCCTTTATGACCACTCGGCTTCTACGCCTACTCGGCCTTTATGACCACTCGGCTTCTACGCCTATTCGACTTCTATGTCGATTTGATAACTATTTGGCATCTATGCCATGGTGACAGACATTGGCTTCTATGCCAACCTCTTCTACACGAGGGATACCTACCTGCGTGGCTTCTACGCCGTGATCTTTGTAGCGATTAAACGCATTTTGTCCCTTAGTTGGACCCGCGTCACACGCTCATTCAAAGGATCATCTATACACAAGCATTGGTTATTTTAACCGTTGTGTAAAAGGGTGCTGTAATTTCCACTACTCGATTTTTACACCGATTGAGTGGTCACTGTCACTAAAACTCTATAAATAGAGACCTCTATCAAGGAGGAACAAGGTCGACAAATTGGAGGGTCGAAGAAGTTAGGTCTGAAAACTGATCAAGACATCCAATACCAGATCCAACGGCCGCGAGAGAGAGAGAGAGAGGAGAATCCAGAGCTCAGGCAAAGAGAAGGGATCGACAACTTTGGCATCGGGCATCCACCCTCTTTAGCAACCCTCGAAGCTGCTACCTGTCTTCCCCGGCACTTCTTCAACATCGTGTGGTCCAAGGGCTAAAGTAATCGGCTGCAGATCAGACACCTATATCAATATTCATCCAGATTAAATAAATTGTACTTAGACATCCTCGTGTAGGATCAAATTTGTACAATCTTGTTTGTAAACATAAAAGAAGGGCGGGTCTTCGTACAAGACCTCGGTTTTCGTATTTCATCAAATCTTTTCTCATTTATATTATCCCAAAATAAGATGGCGACTCTGTTGGGGACATCTTTCTCTTCTGATGAGGAAGCTATTACTCAACACGATATGGTATCCGTGGGATCCGTGAAGAAGACACTGGTCGTCCAGTTCGACCAGTCTGCCTACGAAGATATGCTCCGAACAAGGGGCAGCTCTCACTCTCTCTCTGTCCAAAACAACAGGAAGCTGCGTAAGGTCTGGATGCCCAAGACATCCTCTACCATTCTTGTGGACTCTCCGATCTCTCCGATCTCTCCGACCAATGAGGTTGTAGCATTGCTCCCTCCGTGCCCTGTGCGTAAAATTCAGTCGCCTGTCTCTGACAGAACCGACAAAACTTCTGGCAATGCCTCAGCGCTAACCCAGAAGTATACTCCGCGCTCCGCGCATGAAATTCAGTCTCCCGTCCCTGGCGGAATAGACAAAACTTCTGATAAAGCCTCAGCGCCAAATCAGAAGTACAAGACACGCTCCACGCGTAAGACAACATCTGACCTCTACGGAGAATCAGATGATCCCTGTGATCTCCGCAAGGGAAAGCGAGCGGTGGACTACTCAACTTCTCGTCATTTACGCCAGCAAGGGAACTATCTGCCCACCCTCCGAATTACGTGAGAAGCTGATGGCGCCCGAGGACTGCCTCATCTTTACGCCAACCAAAGCAAAGCTCCAAATTATGCCAGGCGAAGTCCCTAAGCATAAAGAAGGCTCCAGTTGCGGAAAGACACCCTCCTCAGGGATTATTCGCCACCCAGATGGCCAATCTGTTATATACGGGTGGCACAGGAAAGACCATGGTTCCCATCATCCGTATGCCCACCAATGGGAGCAGAAAGAACAAGCCATCAGCCTCTTCTTCTGTAACACCTTCTGACCTGCGGGATTATCTGATCCAGAAACACAAAGACAAGAGTCATAAACAGACTTCAGTTCCCCTAACGGTCAAACGCGGGAAGATCTTATGGGAAGATACATCAACGTCTAATGTCGTCATGACAGGTGGACCACACGAAGATTCCATCTTTATTATTCCACCAACTCATGACGATCAGCATCCAATAATCTTCGGTCGCAGGGGGAACACCCCGATCATACATAAAGAATTTCGTGAGTCTGAAACTGGCAGGATAAAAACCCACAGATATAGCCCGCAAGCATTAAATATTATGCAAAGCATGGGTTACAACTTGAAAATGGAACCATGTCTCAACCATGGGAAAGGCAGACGAACACCGCTGCTCGGCATTCTCCACTATCAGCAAACCCGTTCCGGGTTAGGGTATGCCACCTCCCTTATGACTTTCAAGTCGAACGAGGATATCTTTTCCTCTTTTCAAGATGGCTCATCGCCCTCCGTCTCATCTCATGCCCTCGACCAAACATTATCAGCAAATATGGTAACGACAGATTCCTTCGAATCAGACGAACAAGAATCCTAACCATTCGAGAATGACGCTTGGGCTCAGCAGATGGATACACAATGGGAGTTTCGCTTCGAGGAGAGAGAACCTCCCACTGAAGATGAAGTTATCCAGATTGACGTAGGGGATGAACTTTCACCAAAGCCGATATTTATCAGTAACGACCTTTTCGAAGAAGAAAGGGAAGAAATTACCCAGCTGATAAAAGAATATATCAACGTCTTTGCGTGGAATTATGAGGATATGCCAGGTCTTGATCCAAAGGGGGCTACTCATAAACTCAACATATTGCCCGATTCAAAGCCTGTGAAGTAGCACCAACGCTGGTTCCGTTCGGACATGATGGACGCCATTGAAGCTGAAGTCAAGAAGTTAATAGCCTGCGGCTTCATCCGTAAGGAACAATATCCCGACTGGGTCACCAATGTTGTCCCGGTCATAAAAAAGAATGGGAAAGTACGGATCTGCATCAATTACCGAGATCTGAACGCAGCCTGCCCCAAGGATGAGTTCCCTCTTCCCATCACAGACGTCATGATCGACAATACATGCGGTTTTGAACGTATGTCTTTCATGGACGGATTCTCGAGATACAATCAGATCAAGATGCATCCTAAAGACGAGAAGCATAATGCCTTCTGGTCACCACTAGGGGTATACTGCTACACGATCATGCCCTTCGGATTAAATAATTCCTGGGCTATGTACCAACGGGCTATGAGTAATATATTCCATGAGCATCTACGTAAGACAGTGGAGTGTTACGTAGATGATGTAGCTGTCAAAAGCTGCCTCAGGGATAATCACATCCGAGACTTAAAGACAGTATTTGAATTGATGTGCCGATATCAACTCAAAATGAACCCTACAAAGTCCTTTTTGGGGGTATCTAGCGGCAAATTTCTGAAATTTGTCATAACCGCCAAAGGCATTCAAGTGGACCCTGATAAAGTCAAGGCCATCTTAGAAATGCGATCGCCCCGCAATCTGAGGGAACTCAGGGGATTTTAAGGTCGTCTTGCTTATATCCGAAGATTCATATCCAACCTCTCCGGGAGATGCCAGCCCTTTTCTCGTCTCATGAAGAAAGGTGTATCCTTCATATGGGACGAAGCCTGTCAGCAAGCGTTCAGAGATATCAAGCGCTACCTCACTAGCCCGCCAGTTCTGGTACCTCCCGTCATAGGAAGACCATTCGTGCTATATGTTCAAGCAATGGATCACTCTCTGGGAGCTTTTCTCGCACAAAAGAATAATATGGGCCACGAACAGGCTATTTACTACCTCAGCAGGATGATGGTCGGAGCTAAACATCGGTACAACCCTGTGGAGAAAGAATGCTTGGCTCTGATGTTTGCTATTAAGAAAATACGATACTATATCACGGGCCAAACCATTCATATCATCTCCAGGATCAACCCTCTTCGGGTACTGATGAGCAAGCCAAGTGTCCTTAATTCTTGACTCGCGACTTGGGCGATATTATTAATGCCATATGACATGTTGTACGTCCCTCACAAGTCCGTCAAGGGCCAAGCATTAGCTGACTTTCTAGCTACTCATCCGATCCCGAAGGCCTCCAAACTGTAAGAGAGCATTCCCGACGAAGTTGCAGAGTGTAATTCCGCAATAGAAGGCGATGCATGGCAACTGTTCTTCGATGGCACCTCCAGGACTGGTCCCAGAGGAAACATGATTTCGGGAGTAGGGATCGTCCTAGTCACTCCTGATAAACTCGTTATCTATCGAGCATATTCTCTTAACGAGCTTTGTTCTAACAATGTGACGGAATACAACGCTCTACTAATCGGGCTCCAAGTCGCTAGAGCTGGGGGTCGATTCTCTGGAAGCCTTCGGTGATTCTCTGCTGATCGTCAATCAAGTCAAAAGAATATATGAAGTCCGGAATCCTGACCTCATCCCCTATCACCAAGCAACGGTCGAGATAGCCATGACGTTTAAAGGATTGTTCTTTTAGCATGTACCTCAGTCTCAGAATCTGGAAGCTGATGCCCTAGCCAGTCTAGCTGCAGATTTAGCTACCCCTATAAGAAGGCAGAATTCGGTAATCCTTCTTAACAGAGACCTATTCTGTGTAAAAAATAACTTTCATATCGAATACAGCTACACGGTGGACACAGATCCTCCCAAGAGAGACTGGAGAAGTCCCTTTATAGATTTCGTAGCATACGAAATCTTGCCAGAAGATCCTAAAGAAGCAATATCTATCAAAAGACGATCATTACGCTTCTACTTCGACGCATCATCACAATGCCTATATCGTCGGTCTTATGACGGGCTATTATTACGATGTCTCTCTGGTGATAAAGCACAACGGATTATCCGTGAAGCTCACGATGGCGTGTGCGGCGCGCATCAACCCGGTCCTAAGCTGCAGGATCGTATCAGGAGAATGGGCTATTACTGGCCCACTATGATCGCAGACGCAATCCAGTATGCCAGATGATGCAGAGCCTGTCAGGTCCATGCGGACTTCATATATCAACCGTCCGAACATCTATAACCTATGGTTGTATCCTGGCCTTTCGAAGCATGGGGTATGGATATCATCGGTCCTATTCACCCGTCTTCTTCCAGAGGTCACCGGTTCATACTGGCCATCACGGATTACTTCTCCAAATGGGCAGAGGCGATCCCTCTTGCTGAGGTAAAGACATCTAACGTGACCAGCTTCATCAAGCATCACATCATTTACCGCTTTGGGGTTCCCCGAAGGATAATCCATGACAACGGGCCTCAGTTCATCAGCCATGCGTTTCACCGATTCTGCGATAAAAATCGGATACAAAATGTGGCCTCCACGGCATATTATCCAGCTGCTAATGGGTTGGCAGAAGCCTTCAACAAAACCATTATCAAACTCTTGAAGAAGTTTGTCTCTTCAAACAAGAGAGATTGGAATGAGAAGCTGGAAGAATATCTCTAGGCATACCGCACAACGGTCCGAGCACCGACAGGTTATACGCCATTCTCATTGGTCTACAAGAGTGAAGCAGTTCTCCCCATCGAGATTCAAATTTCGTCACTCAGGATAGCCGTGGCCAACGAGTTAACTCAAGAAAAGAATAACCTTTTAAGGCTTCAAGAGCTAGAAGGATTAGACGAGAAATGCCTCCAAGCTCAGCAGCGCATCGCACTCTACCAAGTACGCATTTCCAGAACTTTTAATCAAAAAGTAAAGAAAAGAGTGTTCAAAGCCGGCGAGCTAGTTTTGGCTGTAAGAAGGCCGATGATTCTTACTCACAGGAGTAAAGGTAAATTCCAGCCCAAATGGGAAGGCCCTTACGTGATCGAGACAACGTTCTCAAACGGCGCTTACAGGTTAGCCCAGCCTAATGGAGACCTGCTAATGGCTCCTATCAATGGCAAATTCCCGAAGAGGTACTATGCTTAAACCTCCTCTGCTCAAGTGGAATAAGGTGATCTCATTCTGACAAAACTACTTCCAAAACAAAACTAGTTGGATCATATTCTGTCATGTCCATATGACCTCTGAATAGATTTGCTCTGCTAAAAACTTACCGAAAGTATATCATGTCCATACTACCTCTGATATCACTTTTACCCAAACCTGTCATTTACATTCCGGAATGATGGGTCCACAAAGTCAGATAAAAAACCTCTTTATTATTCCCAGAAAAGAGCAAGAGTACATTGAAAAGCAAAAAGCAAAAGTACATCATGAAGGGGGAGCGATCAGGTCGCGAAGCTGCTGCGCCAGTACGGCCATCCTCTCAGCCCCGGGATCCAAGACATCAGTGCGGACCCGCTCCAACCGTGCCTCGTCATCTATCAGGAGGGACAGTTCGGCTCTAGCCGGAAGGAGACCGGCACGGGCGACTCTTGCACTCGCCAAGTTCTGTTGTGCTGCGACCAGTCGGCCATTCACCATATCTAGACCTTCCGACGACTGAGAAGCCCACTCCTTTGCCTGAGCAAGCTTTGTCTCCAGTTTGCGGACCCTCGCTACATTGCCGTCAGGCTTGGCCTGGCACTTCGTTTGAAGGACGAGAGTCTCCTCCAAGACGACTTTCCCTTTATCCATCTCCTACTGATTGGTCTCGATAAATTTATTCAGACCTTTCTTCTTTTCAACAAGATGCGCAGTCAAGGAGTCATATTTGGCCTGGACCAGAGCTTCAATATTGCCTCGAGCTAGCTGCAGGTATTCGTTAATGGGTTGCTCCAAGCCATTAACCATCGCCTCCAGCTCGTCAGCTACCCCGGCATCACCGAATTCCCTGACCGCCTCTATCGAGAACCGAGAGGACCTCTTCAGCGACGCAAAGTCCTGCTTCTTCGCCAACACCATTGATATTAGCGTTCTCAAAGTGGTGTAGAAGATCCCGGTGTACTGCTCGGTCAGCGCAACTAGGTCCGCATGAACGCGGGGAGTGTCCGCGATGGTGGTGACTTCCTTCCCAGGAATTACCACAGACGATATCGGCATGGCCGTCGCCTCAACAGGAGGTACGACGAAGGAAGAATCGCCAACACCGGACGAAGTGACCGGCGTGCTCAAAAGAGGCACTGTCGCAATGACAGGCTCGTCCTCCTCTTGAGATGTCTCAAGAGTCTCCTTGACAGGCAAGCCAGCACCCGAAGAGGTCTCCTCTTCAAAATCAGGTACCTCCGTATCACTGCTAGGACCTGACACAGAGCCAACGGGCACGTCTACATCACCCTCTCCGAAGAGGTCTTCCCCTGAAAAGAAGACAAAAGGAAGTTAATATCAATGCAATATTAATTTTCCCAAAGAAGAGGCATAAAAGATGACATTTACCCTGGCCGACGGCATATACGTTGCATCTGCAGCCTGTACAGCTAAATCATTTCTTAATAGTGCTAGGCGAGCTGTCATACCTGGAGAAAGGGGTCTGCGAACTGACACTGGCAAGTAGTCCTCCAGGTCCTCCTCAAAATCCAACCGAGGCTCATTGGCTGGAATCGCGCTAGGTGCGCTCGCAGGCGCGGCAGAAGTCCCTCCCGATGCCGATCCGACTAGAGGTATACAGAACTTTATTATACTCAGCCCCGAAGGCGACCTTATTCTACTACCTGAAGCGGTAGCAGCGACGGCGGCATCCAGCTAAGATTCTCAGGCACCACCAGCCGAAACTGTGGAAGATCCCTCTCTAAAAGGCGAGGAACCTCCAATCAAAGAATCGTCCCCAGCACGGGGAGATGCAAGCTCGACTCCAGGAGCATCAATCCCAGGAATCCGGAGAGAACGATTTACCGTCTTCTTCTTCCTCTTACGAGGGGAAGCTTCCTTGGGAGCAGAAGCCCTGCGCTTCCCAAAAACTACCAAAGCCCCTGCAGGCGGAGGTACTTCACCCCTAGGGACCGACACCAGAGGCTCATCCGGGGTAACGGACTCCTCACCCTCGTCGGAAGAAACCGAGGGGACTTCAACTCTTTCCCTAGGCTTGGAAGAGAGCACCCTAAAGCTTCCATGCATATCAAAATCACGATGGAAGGTGTTCGTTGCCACATATAACTGGGCATACGAATGCAGGATGCGCAGCTCCGTGGAGAGTGTGATGACCGACACGATAAAATTTGCCCCAGTACAGCCCATGATAAAATATCGTCATCCCCTCGCTCCATCAATGAGTCCACCTCTGGACCTAAAGCTGGTGACGGCATTGCCCACGTACAACTGATCATACCCAAACTGCCGGGCAAACCGACTGGACAAGTAGGGCTCCAGGAAGCAATGATCTTCGCTTCTGTACAGCAGATGGGATGGTCTAATACAGACCAACCAGTTAAAAGCTTCGGGAGAAAGAATGGTCTTCTCTCTACCCGAATCCTCGAGCCTAATCCCCGACTGATTGCGATAAACAGGAGGGACGGTACAGAAAAGCTTCCAACTATGACTGAAGCCTAGCACCCGCCAACAGTCTATAACCGTGTTCACGTTCCAGGAAGACTTTCGGTAGTTCAACAAGAAACTATCCCCCGAACTACTGCCCCCACCGGGAGACATCATCCGGGGGTTATGGAGAATTAACCACCCCATCAAATACAGGTATGGTAATTCTATCACGCCAAATTTCATCGACGAGCAGCCCGTCATTCATGGCCCTCAGGCCAGCTTGTATACGGCACACCATGGCAGGGAGCAAGCCCAGTCTTGCCCCGAACACCAGACGTACTGCAGGCCATAGCGTGTTGCGGTGAATACGGTCCGCAGATGTAACGCCAGGCACTACTACTCAGCGCAGCCATATGGAAAGGAAGCCAGCCAGTTGAGCCTCCCGAGACAGAGGCCTGCTATAGTGCCTCAAATAACTATAGGCCATAGTGCCTTCAGGATACTTTTCTGTTCCTTCATCGAGGAACCGGTCCGGAGCCCCAGCATCCACTATGAGATCGTCGACTACCTGAGCATTAAGCACGCTCAGGGGATTCACAGGCAGAGCCTTGCCCTCCAATACCTTCTCCAGCTTAGCAGTCCTGGACCGGTGAAAGAAGAGGTAGGACGTCCATTTGCTGATGTGAGCCAAATCTGAGGGCTCGTCATAAAAAGCGGTACAAGCAAGGTAGTGGCACATCAGCTCCTGATAGACCTCCACTACTCGAGGGTTTGATCCCCCCAGCTCCCGGTTCGTGGGAACATACTCTTCGTATGGAGTATCCCCCATCGACAGTCTCGAGATCCCTGCCATCTCATGCAGGGCCAATCCTAACTCCCCCAGTGGAGTGGCAAAGGTCCCGGTAAGCAAAATATATCGCTCCATCAGTGCCAGAAACAGGTTAGGGTTAGGAGGTAACCCAACACTGGTAGCACTCACAGCTGCAAACAGACCGATGTTCTCCTACTCGGTCTGGAAATGCTTCAAGGCCCAATCAACTAAGCGAGCCCATCGAAGGTTTGAAGGGATGATCCACCCGCCACACCGAGGGTTCACCTTAGGGTATACTCCCCCACGCCCCATAAAATCATTACAGAAAGTTGGTAACTGGACCGGCTGGATCACCAAACTGTCTTCACTCGGGATACTGCCCTGGTACAGCCCCCTAAACAGCGTCACAGAGCCAGAAGGGCGGCTGACAAATGACCCCTGGTCAGCTCCTCTCAGATGAAAGATCTTCCCTGGCTTGCCGTAAAGATCGGGGGTCAGCGTCTACGATATCTTCCTTGGATGCGTAGTATGGAAGAAGGCCGAGATGGGGTAGTCTCTCGGCATATTGGGCAGATACAAGACCAAACCCTCGGCAGGAAAAACCCAGAGTTCTCTCTTGGGCTTTGTCTGGGACCGCTTGTCAATCATGTCCCCGAAGAGGAAAGCCGGCTTCAGGTATTGCTCCCCGTCTACGTACGTTAGGGGCTCCCCGTTGATCATGCTCAGCAGCATTCGCTCGCCCTGAGCCGATATCAGAATTATCCTTCCTTCGGGATACTGGGCCCGGAGATAGGAAATGTCACGTGTGACAGATCCTCCAAATAGTTGGAGTGCAGCATCCCGGCGGCAGAGCCCATCACTTCAGCCAGCGGAGACTCATGCAAGTTAACTACAAAAGCACAGAAAAAATACGTCAGTTCCTAACTAGACATTTCGGGACTTGCAGCATCCGTAAAAAGGAAAATCAACAGTCCGTGCTCTACGCCGAGCCTTTACGCTGGAATCCATTTCCTTAAAACGTAAAAATCGGCAGTATACGGTCTGTGCTCTATGCCAGATTGATTAAATTGAGTTATTACGCCAGGATTTCCATCCACAAGCATAAAACTCAAAATTTAATAGTATACACCAAGTTTTCGGCGGTCAAAGCTTTTACGCTCGACTACGGAAAAAATAGAGTTCTTACGCTGACACATTAGAAATATGGGCGTAAAAGATGAAACATCTCCATGCGTTATCTTCCTCGAAGAGACTATCAGCACAGAAGACGACCTAGCATGGTCACGTTCAACGTGTGCAAAAGATTTTTCAGTCATTCTTTTTTTCCCAAAAGCTCTACCTTCCAGGCCGGGTGCACTACTCGTCGGCGGGATGCTCCGCTCAGAATGAAGTTTGCCTTGTCCAACAAGAGATGGTCTCGCTTGAGCGAAGGAACGAGAAGAAGAATCAACCTTCTTTCCCTTAGTGGAGGAGGATTATTTTGAAGCCATTACTGGAAACTTTGAAGACTCGAAGAAGAAACGGAGAAGAACTCGAACAGTCGAAAGCTTTCTCTCGCAGAAGACGGATGGAAAGTTTTTCTCTCAGAAACTTGGGATATATATAGAGTTCAGATGAACTCCTCGGACCCCGAACCAAATCTCCTAATTAATATTCGGTTATGATTGGGTCCCACGTCAGCCTATTTATTCAGAGAAGGTAGACAGTCTGCGAAATCGAAGAGTTTTTCGCGCAAAGCAGGTTCGTGGTTTCTACGCTAAGGAGCTTTCTACGCTCGACAGCTACAGATCTACGGTTTTACGCTCGCAATCTATAAGTCTATGGTTTTATGCCCGAATGCCTTTGTGCTCGGTAGCTTTTATGCTTGAGAGGCTACAGACCTACGACTTCACGCTCAGCAGATACCAAATCGATGATCTCACGCTCGGTGGCTCTTAGTTTACGCTCGGAGGCGACGGATCCACGACTTCACGCTCGAAAAATTTTCTTTTCAGAAGCAACAAATCTACAGTTCTACGCTAAGGAGCTTTCTACGCTCGATAGCTACGAATCTACGACTTTACGTTCGACAGCTATAAGTCAGATTTTACGCCCGGATGCCTTTGTGCTTGGTAGCTTTTATGCTCGAGAGGCTACAAACCTACGACTTCACGCTCAGGAACTACAAGTCTATGATTTCACGCTCGATGGTGTTTAGTTTATGCTCAGAGGCTGCCAACTTATGATTTCGCACTCCATGACTTCCCGCACATCTGAAAGATATGCAGGCTAGAGTACGCGTATATCTGAACGATCCTCAAGGCGGTCAATTACAGGAGTTCACACAGAAGATACTCCTTCTTGACCTCAAGATATCCCAAGTACCCGAAGCATACAGAGTTCAAACATTAAAAAATTACTCTTCTTCATGGGTCGATTCGAAAGTTCATCCAGACTCCAGTCTGAATATTTCATCTACCAAGATGGCAAATCAGTTTGACAGCCATTTCTCGCCCTGTTCCAAGGGATTTCCGAGAAATCATTCTTGAAGATGATGTCTGAACAAAGAAATTCTATTATCAGAAGTAACAGTTCAGAATTCTACGCGGTTCCTCACTCCTAAAATAGCAGGACAGTTCGAACACTCGAATGCTAAAGTGGCTTTCTACGCATCCCTAGTTATGCATAAAAGACAGGACAGGACCTAGCACTCTTTCTAAACAGAGTCGGCATAAAGAATCAGATGTGTCAAAGCTACACATATTCAGACTTCACAACAAAGTATGGCAACATGATCATATGAAGAAGAAAGACAATTTTTATTAAGATTAAAGTCATGATTACATATGAGAGAAATCCAGTCTATAAGTGTTTTTTTCATTTTTTATGACTACATATGAGGGAAATTCCGTCTACAAAGGGGTTCCTCATCGTCGGCTGAAGATCGCACCGAGAAGCTATTCTGACAGGTTCTCACATTAGTGAAGGTCTTCCTCTTCTTCCAAGACGGTTCGTCGACATCCACAGTCGATGAACAAGAAGATGATCAGTGGCGGGCGGATACAGAACTGGGCATGGACCCATACCGCCAACAGAAGAAAAGCAGAGTAAATCTTCTTTTTTACATCTTGTGCCACGGAGGTAACGGGAGAAGGTGCCACTTGCAAGCGGCATGGCGAAATGCGACCCTTCTTCTCTCCCGAAGAACTACCATACAAAGTTGCTGATTATCCCGAGCAAAGGAGGCTATGATATCCTTCCATGATCCATCGTTGTAGAGGACATTTGCTCGAAGACGTCATCTTTTTTGGCTTCTTACATGCTGAAAGAGCATGATCTCCTTCTTTCTCAAGTCGACCCGATGAACTCCGGCCATCATCCCTGTATGATGAAGGAAGTGTGGAAAGAACAGGAGAACTCCTCAGCCTTTTTATAGGCGAGAGAGAGCACCGATCCCCCAATAAATCTGCTATAAAGTCAGCCTCGACCGTTTCAAAACTCCATTCAGAGATGTTTCGAGTTACGAGGAGCGGGTCATGCTTCATTCAAAGCATTTCAAATTACAAGAAATTTAAAAGCTTTGAAGGGGGTCTTGTAGAAGCATGAAAAATACGCTGGATAGCTCTACACAGCATATTAATGCAAAGCAGCGTAAACAGAGGACTTCAGAGCCTTTAACGTGCAATCAGAGCTTCTCTGCCAAGCACAGCGTAAAAATATAGGCTCGAGGACCATCCGCGTAGGGCAGTATGTCCAGGCTGCTTCAGCGTAAACAGGGTGCTTCATTGCCTTTATGGCGTAAAACTCATCCTTTTTCAATACAGCATTGAAGTGTACGAGGGACGCTTCGTATTCTCTGCAATGAACCTGTCAGAACCTGCAATGAACCTGATGTCTCGACTTCTGAAAAAGGGATACTGCTCGACTACCCAGGCGACGGCTATAATGATGGTGCGGCACTGCAATCCAAACTGTCATTTACTGCCATTTCCTTTGCGTAAACCGCTTTTACGTACACAGAGGAATACGCTGCCTAGTTTTACACAGGAAGATGAGAGCTCCTTACGCTCCGCGGAAGACAAACCGCCTGCCACGTCAAAAGCTGCACTCCGTACGGGACTCGAGGTGCGTCTCTGTATTTAATGCACAGGATGGTGACAGGCCCTCAAGGCACTTCTCTGCAATTAATGTGCCGAATACTGACAGATGCCTGAGACACGTCTCTGTGTTTGATGCACATAAGGGTGGCAGACCTTCAAAACATGTCTCTACATTTAATGCGCAGGATGATGGCGGATCTCCATATTTAATGCAGGAGATTTGATTAAATGTCACCGAACAGTCGTTTAGTGATATCCCCTTTGCGAGAGCTGCTCCTACGCATACAAGGGAATACGCTGCCTAGTTTTACATAGGCAAACATAAGCTCCTTATGCTCCGCAGAAGACGAACAGACTGCCACGACAGCAGTTACTCTTCGCACAGGATTCAAGGTGCGTATCTGCATTTAATACATAGAATGATGGCAAATCTTAAAGACAAGCATCTGCATTTAATGCACTGGATGGGGGCAGATCTCTGCATTTAATACAAGAGATCTGATTATCTCCAAGAGCCGTAATTCTGGCTAAAACGTCCACATCATCACTCTGGCACGTTACGCAACGGCTTCTACGCCTATTCAGCTTTGGTGCCTGCTCGGCTTCTACGCCTATTCAGCTTCGGTGCCTGCTCGGCTTCTACGCCTATTCAGCTTCGGTGCCTGCTCGCCTTCTGTGTCTGCTCGACCTTTTGTGCCTCCTCGGCTTCTACGCCTACTCAGCCTTTATGACCACTCGACTTCTACGCCTATTCGGCTTCTATGCCGGTTTGATAACTATTTGGCTTCTATGCCATGGTGACAGACATTGGCTTCTATGCCAACCTCTTCTACACGAGGGATACCTACCTGCGTGGCTTCTATGCCGTGATCTTTGTAGTAATTATATGTATTTTGTCCCTTAGTTGGACCCGCGCCACACGCTCATTCAAAGGATCATCTATACGCAGGCATTGGTTATTTTAACCGTTGTGTAAAAAGGTGCTGTATTTTCCACTACTCGGTATTTATACCAATTGAGTGGTCACTGTCACTAAAACTCTATAAATAGAGACCTCTATCAATAGGGAACAAGGTCGACAAATTGGAGGGTCGAAGAAGTTAGGTCTAAAAACTGATCAAGAGATCCAGTACCAGATCCAACGGCCGCGAAAGAGAGGGAGAGAGAGAGAGGAGAATCCAGAGCTCAGGCAAAGAGAAAGGATCGACGACTTTGGCATCGGGCATCCACCCTCTTTAGCAACCCTCGAAGCTGCTACATGTCTTCCACGGTACTTCTTCAATATCGTGTGGTCCAAGGACTAAAGTGATCGACTGCAGATCAGACACCTATAGCAATATTCACCCAGATTAAATAAATTGTACTTAGACATCCACGTGTAGGATCAAATTTATACAATCTTGTTTGTAAACATAAAAGAAGGGCGGGTCTTCGTACAAGACCTCGTTTTTCGTATTTTATCAAATCTTTTCTCGTTTATATTATCCTAAAATAGGACATGGCAGTTTTTATGGACTCAACACCTCTGGTATACTTAGAGTTAAGTACGAGTGTTAAGTTGAGATGACAATCGATATCAGAGGTAATATGGACGTGATAATCGATAGCCAAAAACTCGAAAAGTTTGTTCAGAGGTAATATGAACATGACAAACTTTTGGATTGTGACTCCATTGGGGATGGAGGTATATATCTGCTCAGAGGTAATATGGATATGGCAGTTTTTGTGGACTCAACACCACTGGCGTACTTAGAGTTAAGTACGGGTGTTAAGTTGAGATGACAATCGATATCAGAGGTAATATGGACATGATAATCGATAGTCAGACCAGGATGGTTTGTTCAGAGGTAATATGAACATGACAAACTCATCTGGGGAGATAACGAAATGTTCGGACAATAGTTCAGAGGTAATATGAACTTGAACTCATGTCCGAAAAATTCACTGCAGAGTGATTTTCTTGAGCGGGGATAGACCTGGAAGAATCCATTGGGGAAACTTTAGGGATTCATCATCCGGTATTTTCTTGAGGGAGCAAATTGTCACGTTAAAGTGAAATTAATTTGCAGTGATCGTCCCCTCGTTTACAGAAGCAGAGTGATGACCTTGGCATCGATCAACTCCTGAATTCTTCATTTTAGTACATAGCAGGCCCTTGTAGGGTGATGAATGTTGTCACGACCCGCACCCGGTGTAAGGGTACTAGTCGAAAACAACGTTCAGCCTACGCCGCAGAATCGGCGGTAGAACGCTGTCTAGATAGTCTATCTAACAATATAATGAACCACCAATAATGATAGTATACTCAATCACAGAACTAAGATAGAAATAAGCACGAATTAGATAAAGAATAGAATGGTCACAATACAACTCATGAGTCTAAAATAATATATCAATGAGTCTGAAGAACAACAAAATAAGCTGGAGACAAATCCAGTACAAAAGAATACTACGAAGCTACAACTCCAGGGTCAACTGTCTCAGTTGGGATAAGTCCCTCTTGAGCCAGGGTCTCAGAATCTAAACCCACAACATCCTGGGGTCCATAAAAGGTATGGTACCAGTCCTCAGTATCATCTGGAAAAATATATCCAGTCAGGAAAGGAGCAGAGTATATCTCTAACAGCAGTTCTAATTAATGATAAGAACTATATAGCAGTAAATAGCTGTGGATAAACAAGATGTACAATAGATATAAGAGATATATGTACAATAAGAAAATACTGGAAATAAATACAATAATGAACAATATGCCAATGAAACAATAATACTAATGACTAAGTGTGTGAGTACTAGCTTAACATGTGATCGGCTTGGGCAAGATACAATGCGGCCTGGCTAATCATAAGTGCGGTTTATGATCAATACTATTCATTTACCAGTACTTTATTCAATAGGGATTTGATCACATATCTATACTAATACTCCCCACCCCCGACTGGTATAATAGATCTAACTACGGTATGCTATAATACGAGATTTCCCAAGAAGATAGCTAGTCTCCCCGAGAATCGGTGTCTGTACATGTACAAGATAACCAATGAAATAATACTTGCACCATATACACCATATACCAAGGAATAACATCTCATGACGAGATCCGGATATACCAATCCGTGTAACCATAGTGTCAAGAGAACATGGATATCTACACTAGATACAGTGAACATAGAGGATATCATAAATGAGAAACTATCAGAGAACGTACTCGCCTGAAGTCCAATGAATAGTCTCACAGATGTTTGACTCGGTGCCTCGAAGACCTAGATACGGAATACAACATCAATACAAGGTCCCAAAAAGAGAACAAATTAAACTAGTCAACTTCTAGGTCAAAAGTTAACTCTAAGTCAAAAGTCAACTATGGTCAACTCTAAAGTCAACTATGGTCAACCCAAGGTCAACTATCTATTTCTAGGTTGTACAAGTCTAGCACCAAAAACTTGGATCAAAATACTAAGCTCTAAGTCATAAGACTACGTCCTTAAATATTAGGATACCGTATCTTCGGATACGTGAATCCAAAATAAACCTCACAATACTAATATTAATAATAAATCATAATATAGAATATTAAATACAATAATTTAGGAATCAAGGTTTTGAACCCAAATGGTATCCATACAAAGTAATGCTCAAGATACATATAGGTATATTATTTACTCTAATACATAATATATAATATATAAACTAATATAAAATAAAATAATAACAATACTAGTATTATATCTCACCACAAATAAATTTTGATATACATACATATATAAAAATATAATATATAAAGTATAAACCCAAAACTGCCTAACTGTTACTGAAAAACTGTATGGAAAATAATTAATTTCAATAAATAGACCTATAGTGACAGTCCCGACTGTCACAGAAAAACTATCGCCAAAACGCTGTATATAAAACCCACTGCTGACTGATTTGTGACAGTTCAAACTGTCGCAGAAAAACTGTCGCTACAAAACTGCTCATTCCCGCCCGCTGCATTAATGACAGAACTGTCATTAATGTCCAAAGACTGCTACAGCAGCTGCTGCTTTAATGACAGCATCTGTCATTAATAGCCGCTGTCGCAAAAAAAACAATTAATATATAACTATATATATATATTAATAAATATAAATTAATATAAATCAATATATATATATATATATATATATAACAATTAAATAAATATATACTTATATGTATATACATAATTCTACACAAATAAATACTAATAGTTACAAACACATTGCATGTATTAATGTACATATTTTACATGGCTAGAAGCACACATAAAAATATATTCATTAATATATAAATAATTACATAATAATTATAATTAATATAATTACATATTTAAGCACATAAATATATTTTATAAAATATTTATATATAATTTATTTTATTAACATAAGTTGTAATTTATATAAATGCATGTAAAGAAAGCTACATATATATTTATACATTATTTTAGTACACATAAAAATATATAGATCTATGCTACAATAAATACTATAATAAATACACTAAAAATAAATATATAACATCCATATATATTTACTAACTATAATTCAAGAATTAAAACATAAATAATTAGATCTATTCATAAATACACACAATTGGAGAGTATCACACCGTATCCCGCTAGATCTAGGATACGCATGCGACACGAGTCAAACACACAACCAATTGCACCCCGAAGGACACAAACAAGTTACAAATATTATTTATGAACAAATCAAAGTGTCAAAAGTAGATCTATGTGTCCATGTCAAAATACGACATGTACAAAGTCCCGTGTCGGAGGAAAAATCCCCAAAATGACACGTATCACCAATTTGTTGGGATACGACCTACACGTACCCAATTGTGGACACGACACTAGCCCCAAACACATAAGCACATGCCCAATTGATCTATAGGATCAATTGACACATACAACAAAATGTAAATTCGGAATTCCATCAAAATTGACACAAAAAGTACCATAACTTTCTCCATGGGTCTCCTATGAACACAAAACCAAGTCCTATGGGTAGTACATACATATAGGTCAATTTTACATGATTAAATCTCAGATTTAGAAGCTATTTTAATGGGAAAAATTGAATTATACCTATTGGGAGATGGATTCCCAATGAAACCTCCAATTGAGATAAACTTGCTTCCAAATTGTAGATCCTTACTCCTCTTTATATATCCTTGCTTCCTCCTTCTAGATCCTTGCTTCTCAACTTTCTAATGGTGAATTGGGAAGAATTTAGAATGAATTTGGTAGAAAATTGGAATGGGAATGAAAAGAATTTGGGAGTGGGAAATTCTAGATCTAGATTTGGAAATGAGAATGAGAGGAGAGAGAAATTTCCCCGGCCTTACCCCTTCCTCAAGCAATTATAAAATATCCAATGTACCCCTTGGGGCCTCTCATGAAGTAATAATTAAGGAAGGAAGCTTCTAGTCTAATGACTTAATTAATTTAATCTATCTCCTTAACAATGGGCTTTCTAAATGGCCAAGTCTAACTAATTAATTTATGTTGATCCATGGGTCCAAACTAAACTAGTTGGGTCCATTAATATAAGTCCAAAATAATTAAATAACATCTAACAACAATTAAATAATACAACAAATAATTATTTACAATGCACAATATTTAATTAAATAGGAAAAGACTAAAATACCCTTTCCTAGAAATTGTGGTAGTGACAAATCTACCCTCCTTAAAAAAAATTGTTCTCAAAATTCAACGATAAAAAACTACCCCCAGAAAATCATAAAACAGAACTAAAGAATCATAATTAACTAATGAACAGAACATAACTAGAAAATAACATACCTCAAGGTACAAAAAATATGGATAACGCTCTCGCTTGTCATCCTCTCTCTCCCAGGTAGACTCCCCTGGAGAGTGATGCCTCCATGCGACGCGCACCAAAGGAATAGTCTGGTTCCTCAGCACCTTCTCTCTCCGATCCAGAATCTCAACTGGCTGCTCTGGATAGCTAAGAGTAGGGCCCACCTCTATCTCCGAGTGATCTAATACATGGCTAGGATCGGCCACGTATCATCTCAACTGCGACACATGAAACACGTTGTGCACTCCCTCCAATGCAGGTAGCAAATCTAGTCTATAAGCAACTGCACCGACCCTCTCTAGAATAGTGAAACGTCCAATGAATCGTGGACTAAGCTTTCCGTCTCCACCGAAGCGAATCGTGCCTCTTGTCGGAGAAATCCTCAGAAACACCAAACTACCCACCTAGAACAAAACACCATCTTAAGAACTTAATCTATAACAAATAAGAACAAGCACAAATAAAATCTAAACTATACCTCAAACTCCAAAGGTCTTCGATGGCTATTGGCCCAATGCCGCTGTCTGTCCTGCGCCACTGGAAGTCTGTCTCTGATCAACTGAACCTTCTCCGCTACATCCACAACCATCTCTGGCACAAGCAAAACTCTCTCTCCAATATCGTCCCAAGACAAAGGAGTACGACACCTCCGACCATATAGAGCTTCAAAAGGTGACATCTCTATACTGGCCTGGTAACTGTTATTGTAAGCAAACTCTACCAAATGGAGATGGTCCTCCCAAGAACCCCCAAAATCTAGTACACAAGTGTGCAACATATCCTCGAGAGTCTGGATAGTCCTCTCTGACTGCCCATCTGTCTGGGAATGATATATAGTACTGAACTTGAGCTGAGTGCCCAAACTCTCCTGCAAACTCCTCCAGAAGTGAGAAGTGAAACGACTATCTTGATCTGAGACTATGTTGACGGGAACTCCGTGTATCCTAACGATCTGCCTCACATACATCTCTGCCAGCTTCTCCGTAGACAAACCCACCTTGATAGGCAAAAAGTGGGCCAACTTGGTCAACCTATCAACAATGACCCAAATTGCGTCCTTCCCTCCTGGAGATAGTGGAAGTCCGGACACTAAATCCATAGTAATGTGTTCCCACTTCCACTCTGGAATGGGTAATGGCTGAAGAAAACCTCCTGGCCTCTGTCTCTCGGCTTTCACCTGTTGGCACACTAAGCATCTGGATAAAAACTGTGCCACTTCCCTCTTCATGCCATACCACCACACACTCTCTCACATATCCCGATACATCTTGTTAGCACCTGGATGTATGGAATACTAAGAGCGATGCGCTTCCTGCAACACCTCCTCTCGCAACTCCCCACTAGGCACACACAATCTAACTCCATGCCTCAAAGATCCATCTGCTGTAATAATAAAATCATCCTCCAATCCTGCTCTCACCTGAGCTCTGATACTCCTTAGAGATACATCATCATACTGTGCTGCCATGATCCTGACCATCAAATCTGAGTGTATCTGTAATCCCCATATCTGTATAGCACACCCAGGAACAATCACCTCAATGCCCAAGCTCTCCAAATCCTCCAACAAATATCGATCCTGCGTCAAGAACATAGCTACCGGATACCTGCTCAAAGCATCGGCAACTATATTTGCTTTCCCAGGATGATATTGCAAAGAGGTATCAAAATCCTTCATCAGTTCCAACCACCGACGCTGCCTCATGTTCAACTCCTTCTGCGTGAAAACGTACTTCAAGCTTTTGTGGTCTGTGAAGATCTCCATACGCTCTCCGTACAAATAATATTTCTACAACTTCAGGGCGAATATGACGGTTGCCAACTCCAAATCATAGGTAGGATAGTTCTTTTCATGAGGACGCAATTGCCTGGATGCATAGGCAATCACTTTCCCATGCTGCTGAAGAACACAACCTAAACCCTTCCCCGATGCATCACTATAAATAGTGAAACCTCCGAACCCTGATGGCAACGTCAAAATAGGAGCAGACGTCAACCTCTTCTTCAACTCCTCAAAAGCAACCTGGCAATCCTTCGTCCAAACAAACTCCATATCCTTCCTTGTGAGTCTGGTCATCGGCTCGGCAATCCTCAAAAAATCTTGCACAAACTTTCTGTAATAGCCTGCCAATCCCAAGAAACTCCTGATCTCTTCTACTGAACTCAGAGTCTTCCAAGATTCCACTGCTAAAATCTTCTTCGAATCTACTGAAATACCATAACCAGTCACAACATGCCCCAAGAACTCCACCTTGTCCAAGAAAAACTCACACTTGGACAACTTTCCATACAATTTCTCCTTCCTTATCACATCCAACACAATCCTCAAATGCTTCTCATGCTCCTCCGGTGTCCTCGAGTATATGAGTATGTCGTCGATGAACACCACCATGAACTTGTCAAGGTACTAGTGGAACACCTTGTTCATCAAGTTCATAAATACCGCCGGTGCATTAGTCAAACCAAACGGCATCACCATAAACTCGTACTGACCATACCGAGTTCTAAAAGCAGTCTTCGGTATGTCCTCCGGCTTCACCTTCACCTGATGGTAGCCTGATCTCAAATCTATCTTAGAAAATACCTTGGCTCCACTCAACTGATCAAACAGATCATCAATCCATGGCAAAGGATACTTATTCTTGATAGTAAGATTATTCAAAGCCCTGTAATCAATGCACATGCGCACCGATCCATCCTTCTTCGGTACAAACAATACCGGGGCTCCCCATGGTGAAGAACTCGATCTGATAAATCCCTTATCCTGTAATTCGTCCACCTGCTTCTTCAACTCGACCAGCTCGCTGTTGTTTACTCTATAGACATGCTACAAAATTGGTTCTGCACCTGGTACCAAGTCTATAGAAAATTCAATATCTCGATCTGGCGACAATCCTGGCAATTCCTCAGGAAACACATCCAAGAACTCTGCTATCAATAGATACGACAACTCCTTGTCTTCCACCATAGCTCCACAAATAATGCCTTTGCCCTGCTCTACAGCTCCTCTAGCAAAATCGAACTCTGGCTCTCCTGGCAGACCAAACAAAACTCTTCCTCCTCTACAGTCTATGCTAGCACGGTGCCTACTCAACCAATCCATCCCGAGTACAATATCGTAGCTCAGAAGTGGCATTACAAGTAGACACGCACTCAACTCTTAGCCTCCCAGAGTAACTCTTTGATCCTTGTAAATATCATTAACCAAGATAATGCCTCCTTTGGTCATGATCTTGCAAGTCCTAAGCAAAGACTCAGCTACCAAATCATGCTTTAGGGCAAAAGAAACAGATACAAAACTATGGGAAGGACCACTTTCAAACAAAGCTAAAGCTGGAATGGAATCAAGAAGAATAGAACCTGCAATGACATCTCCGGTGGGTTCCTCTTCTTCGACGGTCATAGCAAACGCTCGTCCCTATCGAGCACCTCCCTGCTGTTGATGCTGGACAAAACGCTGCTGCTGTGTCGGAAGCGGTCCCCTCGGCTGTGCTGCAGGTGGTCTCGTCTATGTCCTCGGAGCTGGAGCTGCTCCTTGAACTGCACGACGAGGACACTCCCTCGATTGATGCCCTTCAGTACCACAATATAAACAAACTCCTAGCCTCCTCCTGCAAACTTCCCAGATGTGGCCGGGCTTCTTGCAGAAGTTGCATGGAGCTTGCTGTAACTGTCTCTGCTACTGAGGTGCCTGGTGAAAAGGCGCTCTCGCTGGAGTCTGGTTCTGCTGTGGCTGCTGGAAAGGTCTGGACTGGAAATAAGGACGTTGGCAGATACTGCACTGCCGTTGGCCCCCAAAAAAGAATCACGGTCTCTCTTGGTCTTCAAACCCAGATCCTGCTCAACCTTGCGTGCCTCCGCAAGTATCTCCGAGTATGTCTCATAAAAAGACGAAATAAGAATCTTCACTTCCCAGTTTAGACCCTCACGGAAACGAATAGCTCGAACCTCCGGTTCCCTTACCAAATACTCTGCAAATCGGCTCAACCTACCGAACTTCGTAGCGTATTCCTCCACAGACATGCTCTCCTGAATGAGACTCTCAAATTGTCTCCCCAAGTCAAGCCTGTCCATCCGGGCGAAAAACTTCTTCTTGAAAAGGTCCTTGAATACCTCCCAAGATTGTCCTACGTCAACCAGTACTGGCTCATTCCTGAACCAAGTGCGAGCGACGTCGAACAGTTGAAGTCCTACCGCCTCAACCATCAGATCTTCAGAAAGACGGGACACCCTCATAAGACGCTCAATGTCCTCGAGCTAATCATCAGCATAGACGATGCCCTCCGTCCCTTTGAAAACCCTAGGCTCTAATTTCTTGAAGTCCTGAATGTTGCCTGGCCGAAGCTGAGCAACCTGAGGAACAACCTGCTGCTAGACCGGAACTCCTCTCTCAACTACAGCACGAGCAAGCTGATGAGCACTCTCGATGCCCTGCCGTAGGACGTCGGTCTTCCTCTGATGTGCCTCTGACTGAGCCCTCTGTGCCTCGAGCATCTCACGAAACAGTGTAAACATCTGTGAAGCCTCTGCTAGCACAGGAGGTGGAGGTGGAAGCCCCTCAGATACAGCTGGCACAGTCCTCTGAGTAGGTGGTGGACCTCCGAAAGCAGCTGACACTCCAATAACTAGAGAAGTGACTGGTGCAGGCCCTCGGGACGTTGCAGACCTCTCAGAAGCTGCTCTCCCCTGCTGTGATCTAGTCTTAGGTGGCATCCTGAGACAAAGCGAAAGAAAGAATCAATATGGCACAAGATGTAAGACATCAAGGAAAGGACAGTTTAAGGGATCAAGTATCAATGTCAAAGGAGAATAGTTGAATCAAAAGAATTTTCCTAGATGTGATTGTGTATCTCAGCCTATATCCTATATCCTATCGCAGGCTCGCAATAGTACAACTAAGTTGTCGCACTACCACGACATCACATACTCGTGAAGCTAGACCTGCATGGGCCACCACCAAAAACGTGTCACGACCCGCACCCGGTGTAAGGGTACTAGTCGGAAACAACGCCCAGCCTACGCCACAGAATCGGCGGTAGAACGCTGTCTAGATAGTCTATCTAACAATATAATGAACCACTAATAATGATAGTATACTCAATCACATAACTAAGATAGAAATGAGCACGAATCAGATAAAGAATAGAATGGTCACAATATAACTCATGAGTCTAAAATAATACATCAATGAGTCTGAAGAACAACAAAATAAGCTGGAGACAAATCCAGTACAAAAGAATACTATGAAGCTACAACTCCAGGGTCAACTGTCTCAGTTAGGATAAGTCCCTCTTGAGCCAGGGTCTCATAATCTAAATCCACAACATCCTGGGGTCCATAAAAGGTAGGGTACCACTCCTCAGTATCATCTGGAAAAATATATCCAGCCAGAAAAGGAGCAGAGTATATCTCTAACAGCAGTTCTAATTAATGATAAGAAATATGTAGCAGTAAATAGCTGTGGATAAACCAGATGCACAATAGATATAAGAGATATATGTACGATAAGGAAATACTGGAAATAAATACAATAATGAACAATATGCCAATGAAACAATAATACTAATGACTAAGTGTGTGAGTACTAGCTTAACATGTGATCGGCTTGGGCAAGATGCAATGCGGCCTGGCTAATCATAAGTGCGGTTTATGATCAACACTATTCATTTACCAGTACTTTATTCAATAGGGATTTGATCACATATCTATACTAATACTCCCCATCCCCGACTGGTATAATAGATCCAACCACGGTATGCTATGGCACGAGATTCCCCAAGAAGATAGCTAGTCTCCCTGAGAATCGGTGTCTGTACATGTACAAGATAACCAATGAAATAATATTTGCATCATATACACCATATACCAAGGAATAACATCTCATGACGAGATCCGGATATACCAATCCGTGTAACCATAGTGTCAAGAGAACATGGATATCTATACTAGATACAGTGAACATAGAGGATATCATAAATAAGAAACTATCAGAGAATGTACTCGCCTGAAGTCCAATGAATAGTCTTACAGATGTCTGACTCGGTGCCTCGAAGACCTAGATACGTAATACAACATCAATACAAGGTCCCGAAAAGAGAACAAGTTAAACTAGTCAACTTCTAGGTCAAAAGTCAACTCTAAGTCAAAAGTCAACTGTGGTCAACTCTAAAGTCAAATAAAGTCAACTATGGTCAACCCAAGGTCAACTATCTATTTCTAGGTTGTATAAGTCTAGCACCAAAAACTTGGATCAAAATACTAAGCTCTAAGTCATTAGACTACGTCCTTAAATATTAGGATACCGTATCTTCGGATACGTGAATCCAAAATAAACCTCACAATACTAATATTAATAATAAAGCATAATATAGAATATTAAATATAACAATTTAGGAATCAAGGTTTTGAACCCAAATGGTATCCATACAAAGTAATGCTCAAGATACATATAGGTATATTATTTACTCTAATACATAATATATAATATATAAACTAATATAAAATAAAGTTATAACAATACTAGTATTATATCTCACCACAAATACATTTAGATATACATATATATATAAAAATATAATATATAAAGTATAAACCCAAAACTGCCTAACTGTTACTGAAAAACTGTGTGGAAAACAATTAATTTCAATAAACAGACCTATAGTGACAGTCCCGACTGTCACAGAAAAACTATCGCCAAAACGCTGTATATAAAACCCACTGCTGACTAATTGGTGACAGTTCAAACTATCGCAAAAAACTGCCGCTGAAAAACTGCTCATTCACGCTCGCTGTATTAATGACAGAACTGTCATTAATGCCCAAAGACTGCTACAGCGGCTGCTGCTTTAATGACAGCATCTGTCATTAATAGCCGCTGTCACAAAAAACAACAATTAATATATAACTATATATATATATATATTAATAAATATAAATCAATATAAATCAATATATATATATATATATAACAATTAAATAAATATATACTTATATATATATATACATAATCCTACACAAATAAATACTAATAGTTACAAACACATTGCATGTATTAATGTACATATTTTACATGGCTAGAAGCACACACAAAAATATTTTCATTTATTTATAAATAATTACATAATAATTATAATTAATATAATTACATATTTAAGCACATAAATATATTTTATAAAACATTTATATATAATTTATTTTATTAACATAAGTTGTAATTTATATAAATGCATGTAAAGAAAGCTACATATATATTTATACATTATTTTAGTACACATAAAAATATATAGAACTATGCTACAATAAATACTATAATAAATACACTAAAAATAAATATATAACATCCATATATATTTACTAACTATAATTCAAGAATTAAAACAAAAATAATTAGATCTATTCATAAATACACACAATTGGAGAGTATCACACCGTATCCCACTAGATCTAGGATACGCATGCGACACGAGTCCAACACACAATCAATTGTACCCCGAAGGACACAAACAAGTTACAAATATTATTTATGAACAAATCAAAGTGTCAAAAGTAGATCTATGTGTCCGTGTCAAAATACGACATGTACAAAGTCCCGTGTCGGAGGAAAAATCTCCAAAACGACACGTATTACCAATTTATTGGGATACGACCTACACGTACCCAATTGTGGACACGACACTAGCCCCAAACACATAAGCACATGCCCAATTGATCTATAGGATCAATTGACACACACAACAAAATGTAAATTCGAAATTCCATCAAAATTGACACAAAAAGTACCATAACTTTCTCCATGGGTCTCCTATGAACACAAAACCAAGTCCTATGGGCAGTACATACATATAGGTTAATTTTACATAATTAAATCTCAGATTTAGAAGCTATTTTAATAGGAAAAACTGAATTATACCTATTGGAAGATGGATTCCCAATGAAACCTCCAATTGAGATAAACTTACTTCCAAATTGTAGATCCTTGCTCCTCTTTGTAGATCCTTGCTTCCTCCTTCTAGATCCTTCCGTCTCAACTTTCTAATAGTGAATTGGGAAGAATTTGGAATGAATTTGGTAGAGAATTGGAATGGGAATGAAAGGAATTTGGGAATGGGGAATTCTAGTTCTAGATTTGGAAATGAGAATGAGAGAAGAAAGAAATTTCTCCCCTCTAATATAGGCCGACCTTACCCCTTCCCCAAGCAATTATAAAATGTCCAATGTACCCCTTGGGGCCTCTCATGAAGAAATAATTAAGGAAGGAAGCTTCTAGTCTAATGACTTAATTAATTTAATCCATCTCCTTAACAATGGGCTTTCTAAATGGCCAAGTCTAACTAATTAATTCATGTTGGTCCATGGGTCCAAACTAAACTAGTTGGTTCCACTAATATAAGTCTAAAATAATTAAATAACATCTAACAATAATTAAATAATACAACAAATAATTATTTATAATGTATAATATTTAATTAAATAGGAAAAGACTAAAATACCCTTTCCTAGAAATTGTGGTAGTGACAAATGTACCGATGGAAGAGACAATAATCTAGGTCATCGACTTTGCCAGCTTTTTCAGGGTATCTGATGTTGGGTAGCCGAAGTTTGTGTTCCTTCATCAATATATTGAAGATTTTAATGATGTCATCTTCATTGAATGAGAAAGTCCCTTTTGGCCTTCGGGCTCCCGATGCTTGAGTTTTACGGTCTTCCGGAAAGATCGTCATCGTTGCATCATCTTCGGACTCAGAAAGAATTCTACCCCCAGCTTTGGATGGTGCTCTATTTTGTCGAGGTAGGCTACCCCCAGACATGTCGTGGCATTTGACTCCTGAAGTTGACTTAGAAGGAGCTGCCTCTGGTTGTGCAGGATCAGACTCTCGAGGTTTGGAGTTTACAAAAGATGCAGTATACCCTAACCCAAAACAAGTTTGTTGACAGTAAAGATTACTATGCAACGGTGTTCGTCTGCCTTTTCCATAGTTGAGGCCTTGTTTCAACTTCAAATCATAACCCATGCTCTGTATAATCTTTAAAGCTTGTGGGCTATATCTATGGATTTGCATTTTTCCAGCATCAGATTTGCGAGATTCTTCTTGTACAATCGGACTGCTCTACATGCGACCAAAGATTATTGGATGCTGGTCGTCGCGAGTTGGGGGAACAATAAAGACATCATTTTCATATGGTCCATATGTCATGATGATATTAGATGTTGATGCATCTTCCCACATGATCTCTTCTCGTTTGACAGTTAGGGGAACTGAAGCCTATTTATGACTCCTGTCTTTGCGTTTCTGGATCAAAAATTTACGCAAGTCAGGAGTATTAACGGAAGAAGAAGAGAAAGAAGGCCTGTTCCTTCTGTTTACATTATTTGGAATGCGGATATTGGGCACCCCAACCCTTTCCCTGCCGTAGGAATACAGCAGTTCAGCCATATGAGTAGCACATGATCCTCGAGGAGCGTATCTATCCGCAAACTGGGATTTATCTACGCCGAGGGGCTTCTCCCGGCGTAATTTAGGACTCTTCTCAAGTTGGCGTAAAAATGAGGAAGTCCTCAATCGGCTGTCAGTGTTTCGCATAATCTGAAGAGTGTGTAGATTCTGCTTTTGCTGGCGTAAAGGCCGAGAAATTGAGAATTCTGCCATTTGTTTTCTCTTGCGGAGATTACTGGGACTCTTTGCCTCCTTTTGAGTGAGAGTGATATTTTTATGCGCAGAGCGTATTTGAATTTTTTGACTTGGCGCTGAGGCCTTGTCAGAAACTACGTCTGTCCCATCAGCGATGGGAGACGAGTTTTTACACGCAATGCGTGATATGGACTTCTGGATTGGCGCTAAGGTATTGCCAGAATTTTTGTCTTCCCTGTCAGCGACAGAAGACTGAGTTTTACGTGCAAGGTGCGAAGTGGACTTCTGGGTTGGCGCTAAGGCATTGCCAGAAGTTTTGTCTGCCCTGTCAGCGACAGGAGACTGAGTTTTACGCACAAGGCGCGGAGGGAGCGATGCTACAACCTCGTTGGTCGGAGAGATCAGAGAGTCTGCAGGAATGATAAGGGATATCCGGGGCATCCACACCTTACCCAGTTTCTTGTTGTCTTGGACTGAGAGAGAGTGAGAGCTACCCCCTGCTCGAAGCATATCTTCGTAGGTAGACTGGTCGAACTAGACGACCAAGGTCTTCTTTATTGATCTTACTGATATTGTATCGTGTGGAGCAATTGTTTTCTCGTCCGATGAGAAAGAGTTCCCCAGTAGAGTTGCCATCTTGTGTTTGATAATAAACGGAAGAAATAAAACTAGGTTTATACAAAACCCTTTCTTAGGTTTACAAACAAGAAGTACTATTAATCCTATACGAGGATGTTAAGTATAAATTTTAATCTGGGTAAATATTGCTATAGGAGTCTGATCTGCAGTCGATCACTTTGTCCCTTGGACCACACGATGATGAAGAAGTATCGTAGAAGAAGGAGATGCTTCAAATATTGCAAGAGGGAGTGGATGCTTGATGCCAAAATCGTCGATCGCTACTCTCTGTCTGAGCTCTTCTCTCTCTGTTCTTTGATTTCTTTTAACTCTTTCCGATCCTTGTTCGACCTTTCTTTTTAACCCCTCGACCTTTCTTTTCGACCCTTCAACCTTTCTTTTCGACCCTGGACCTCTGTCAATAGAGGTCACTATTTATAGGGTTTTAGTGACAGTAACCGTCCAGTCGACATAGAAGCCGAAAAGTGGTGAGTATGGCACTTTTTACGCGGCGATTATAATAAATGTCACCCACGTATAGATGATCTACTGAATAAGTGTGTGACGTGTGTCCCATTAAGAGATGATGCGTATAACTGCTGCGAAGATCACAGCATGCGAGCCACGTAGGTAACTGCCCCTTGCGTAAATAAGGTTGGCGTAGAAGCCAATAACTGTCACCATGGCGTAGAAGCCAAATAGTTGTCAGGTTGGCATAGAAGCCAAATAGGCATAGAAGCCTTGTAGGCGTAGAAGCCTGATGCTGCGTGGATAGGTAGCTAGCGTAAAAGATAACTGATCCTCCTTCTTTGACTAAGGCCTTGAGCGTATTCTGGACAAAATAGCCTTATCATGCACAAATGCAAATATAGCCTGAGTTGGCATATTTCAAGGAGATAGCGTACGGCGTGCTCCTATAGCTGAAAATAGCCTGATGGCATAATATGCAGAGGTGATGATGTGGAAGTATTAGCCGTAATTATGGCTCGTCTAGTCTTTAAAAATATAACCAAATCTCGTACATTTAATGCAGAGATCTGCCACCATTCTGAGCATTAAATGCAGAGACGTGTCTCGAGCTTTGTACGAAGATCTGCCACCATTCTGAGCATTCAATGCATAGACGTGCCTCGAGCTCTGTACGAAGAGCAGCTTTTGACGTGGCAGTTCGTTTTGTCTTCTGCTGAGCGTAAAAGCTCACATCTTCCTATGTAAAACTAGGCAGCGTATTCCCTTGTATGCGTAAAAGCACTTTTGTATCAGGGAAACGTCACTAAAGGAAGGTTTGGGTCTCTGTGCCCCATCATCATTACAGCCGTCGTCTGGATAGCTGTGCAGTACTCATTGTCAGGAGTCAGGTTCACTGCATGATCTGACAGGTTCATTCGAGGAATATGAAGTGTTCCTCGTACACTTCCATGATGTATTAAAAGCGGATAAGTTTTATGCCATAAAGGCGGTATAATACCCTTTTTACGCTGAAGCAACATGGAAATACTGCATTATGCAGATTATCCTTGAGCTTATATTTTACGCTGTACTAGCGACAAAGCTCTGTTGTACGTCGATGGCTCTGAAGTCATATTTTATGCCACACAGCACTGAAACACTGCGTATAACTCTGCAGCGTATTTTTTATGCTTCTACAATAATGCTATAAGAAGCACCAGGATCGAACAAAACGTGAGATGGAAAGGAATCGAGATAAACTAAACCCGAGATGACATCACCAACCGGCTCCTCCTCCTCGACAGTCAAGGCAAAAGCTCGCCCCTGTCGCTGTACTCCTCTCTGCTGCTGATGCTGGACAAACTGCTGCTGCTGCGGTGGAAGAGGTCCTCTCTGCAACTGTCCCATTGGTGGTCTAGCGGGTGCCCTCTGTGCCTGTCCTTCACCCTGAACTGGACGAGTTAGTACTTTAGGACCAGCCCACAACTGATGATCTCCCGATCCACAGAATAAGCATTGGCCTAGCCTTATCCTGCATGCGTCCCATCCGTGTCCTTGCTTCTTACAGAAAGGGCAAGGAATTGCTGCCCTCTGGATCTGATGCATCTGTTGTGCCGGCGCTCTAGCTGGCCAGTGATACTGCTGCCTCTGGTGCTGGTAAGGCCTCTAGTGCTGCTGTTGGAAATGCGGCCTCTTTAGTGGACCCGTGTTAGTGTTGGATCCCCCGGTGTTCCTCAGTCTCTTAGAGCCAAGCTCTAAGTCATCCTCCGCTCTCTGCACCTGCCTGAGATTCTCCTCGAAGGTGGCGGTAGGATCTCTGTTGGTGTGGGGTTTGACCTCCCGGTTCAGGCCTTTCCTGAACTTCTTGGCTTTGCCTCTAGGGTTCTAACCCTCCACAAAGTAACCTAGTCGGCAATACTCTGCCGCATACTCGTCCACTGACATACCTCCCTGGACGAAGTACTGGAATTGGCTTTCCAAAGATATAAGAGCTACGTCTGGGAAGAATTTCTCCTTGAAAAGTTCTTTGAAGGCTTACTAAGTGAGTCCTAGTAATGTAATCCTTGGGTCTGTCGGGAAATATGTCAATGCAATGTCGAACATCATATAACCCGCTGCCTCTATCTGTAGCATCTCTGGAATCTGCACCAGCCGTAGGTTTCGCTCGATGTCCTCGATCCACTCATCCGTATAAAGGATCCCCTTTGTGCCTCTGAAGTCCTTCGAACCCATCCTCTTGAAGTCTATGATAGTACCCGACCTCGGCTGCTGAGGAAAAAACTGAGGTAGTGCCATTTATGGCTGGACTGTAGTAGCTCTCTCAACTACTGCAAGTACAATCTGGTGAGCATTCTCCACGCTCTATCGTAGGACCTCTGACTGTTGCTGCTGCACCTCCCTCATCTGCTTGAAGAGAGCGAACATCTGCGTCTGATCAACTACAGGTGGTGGAGGTAGAAGATCCTCGAAAACTATTTGCGCTATTCTCGGTACTGAGGGTGGAGCACCTCCGAAAGCTGCTGCCGATACTCCCACCTGGACCGGTGAAGCTGACCTCATGAATGTAGGTTCTGGACCATCGTCTAAGGGTGCTGCCCTCAAGGGTGACTGAGCGTGCTGTCGCGGCACCTAAACACTGGGAACATGTCTTCAGCGGCATCCTGAAGATATAAAATACGGAATCAATATTGAATATGATATGATTTCATCAAAGAAGGACAAAACTTTCTTCAAAGTAAAGTAAATATTCAATAGATAAGGATTTGAAAAAACATATTTCAAAATTTTTCCTTGTTGTGATTGAGTAAACTCTCAACCTAATCCAATTTTCTAAAGCAGGCTCGTAGTAGTACTCTAGGCGAGCACAACTACGATAAGAATCTAGTTGTGAATCTAGACTTGTATGGGCCACCACTAAAAATGTGTCATAACCCACACCCGGATATTGGGGCATGAGTACGTGGTTACACCCGGCCTACGCCACAAAATCAATGGTAGAATGCTGTCTGGGTTATTTCTAACTATCTAACATCTCAACAATATAATATGGTTCCTGTCAATCATCTCAACTCCAAACGGAGGAGCAATATGGTATATCACAAGTATAACTAATCTCAATCACAAAATAAACTAAGGAAGAATAATGAACAAATGGAATAGCGAAGGAAAGAATAAGATACAATCCACAATCTAAAATTATATCCAAGTTATGAATCTTCCAAAATAATAGTCTAATACAATCCAATACAAATAAACTAGACCTCCTCGGGCTCTGCAACTAAGTCCTCCTGGTTTATAGGAGTATCCTCTATAGGTACGCCGTCCTGCGGCCCATAGAATATGGGATACTGTGTTATAAGCCAGTCATCTGAAAAAATATATCCAGTCAGGATTAGAGCGAAGTACATACCTCTGAAAGTAGTTCCAATAACATAATCGAGCATATAAAATAGATATATAAATGAAATACAAGATCACAAACATATGAATGAATAAACAATAGATATACAGGTAATGTACGAAAATATAGACCAATAATAGGAATATCAGCAATATGATAAAGTAACTGCAATTTAAACTAATGTGCCTCAGAATACAAGTTTATTATGTGATCGGGTTGGATGAACATGATCAAGTAAGACGATTACAAGTGAGATATATAACCAGAATATACACGATGTAATCAACTCCTACTCTCCCACCTCCAACTAATACCGATGGATCCAATCATGATACGCTATGAACACGAAATATAACCACTGAACACGAGTAGTGGGTATACACGAATATCATAACCATAGAACACGAGCGGTGGGTGTACACGAATAAGCACACTGAACACGAGTAGTGTGTGAACACAAAATATAATAAATACCCAATATACACGATGAGATATATGTACACGAGTACCCGCTGAACACGGTAGGGGATAACGTCTCCTGACGGGATCCATGTAGTACCAATTCATGAAATCACTGTGTCGGGATCAAGTATACAATTCTAGAACATGCATATACACAATATTATGAATTAAAAACTATCAGAGAAATGTACTCGCCTGAAGTCCTTGGCAAGGTGAGTCTCTTGATGCCCAAGCTAGTGTCACACAGACCTATATATGGTATGTTACATCAATACAAGGTTCAAGAATAAAAATTAATTAAGTTGATGCAATTCTAGGTCAATAAGCTATTTCTAGGTCAAACCGATAAAATCAGGTTGCAAGAGTCTAACACTAAGCCACTAAGTCAATACACTATGAAACTAAACTATACAAAGTTCAAGAATGAAAATAGTGTTTTAGATATATATACAAGTCAATATTCATAACACTATATCAAAATAATGAAAATAGGATACCTTGGCCTTGCACCAATGCGTATCACACCTATCACGATACCCAAACTCAATACCGTGGGTATCGGCCCAATACCTTGGTATTACCTTGGTATCCCGAGCTAACCCAAACCACTTTTGATATAGCTAATACATATATAAATACCTCAAACACTAGCTATATTATGTATCTAAACTACTAACAATATACACCACCTATTAGTATATGTATACTCGACTAACTATATTAATATATCTACTACTACCAACAATCCATAATTACATGTATACATACATACTCATATAGCTAACTATATATATATCAAGTATCCTAATAACTATCTATTATATAAGAAGTATATATCTATAACTCACTAACTATATACCCACACCTTAATATTAAACTAACTAACACTAATAACCAATAGTATATATAACTAACTCTAATACCTTGAAACAAAACCCAACTGAAACTACTGAACTGACACCTACTGAAATATGGAACTGGTACACTGAAACCCCTACTGACTCACTGAAACATCATTGGACCAAATACCTATGCTGATACTCAAAAAAGATACTTGTGCATTAAAACCTGTACAGTGGACTGATACCACTGTGATACTGTGCAGCATTGCACAGTACTCCCCTAGCTGCTGCCTTTCCTTCAGTTGAGTAGTTGCTGCTACACTGATGAACTGTTGCTGATACTCCTCTTCTGGTGCATGGACTGAGCCTCTCCATGGCTTGCATCCCAAGCTCTTCTCCATTTGCTCTTCTCCATTTACTGACACTGACTGAACCCCTCTGCTTACTGAGCACTGTGCTGCAGTGGGACTGCCTGCATCCCGAGCTGCCACTGTGTAGAATCAATGCTCAGTGTACAATGCACACTATCCGATTATAGGTTTGCTTCACTGCTCAATGCCACTTGCACGAGCTCTTCTCTTGCACAACTGTACCCTCCAATGCATATTGAACTTTCTATGTTGCTGTGCATTGACTGAACTACTCTGCCTCACTCAGTGCCACTGCTCATCTCACACACACATAAACTCACAACCACTCACACAAACACATATACATATATACATATAAACACTCACACACACATAAATAACTAGCTATATATTAGTATAGATATATATAAAATCTCTCACACATATCAATCTATATATGTATATATATCTAAACTCTCTATAAACACAAACACATATAAAATATATACAACACACATATAGACACACACATATACACTATCATATGCACTATCATATACATATGTATATCACATAAATATCATATAGATATATAAATATACATGTACGTATAGCAAAAAGGACAATAAACCAAACACGTAGAGTGTACTGCACCCGTATTACACTAATTCTATGATACGCTTGTGATATGACTCCAACACCCAACCAAATGCATCCCGAAGGACACAAGTAAGTCTAATACACTAATTATGAATAATACGTATAGTAACTAGATTAACTATGTGGCCGCGTCATAATATGATATGCATAAGTCTCCGTATCGGAGAAAAATCCCCAAAATTAACCCGTTTTATCAAATTGACAAGATACGGCCTACACGTACCCAATTGTGGATACAACACTAGTCACAAATAAACAATCATATTTCAATTTGATCTATTAGATCAATTGACAAACACTACATGTGCCAATCTCAAAATTTCCTCAAAATTGGTACCAAAATACACATAACTTCTACCATCGGTCTCCGATGAACCTAAAACCAATTTCTATGGGTAGCCTATGCATGTGGGTTGGTTTTTCATAGTTAAATCTCAGATCTAGAGTCTATTAGAAGGGGAAAAACTGGAATGTACCTATTGAGAGATGGATTCCTAATAAAATGTCTCCAAATACAAAGTAGCTTCTCTCCTTGTAGATCTTGGCCTCCTCCTCCTTGCTCCTTGCTTCCTTCTTATGGATCCTTGATGTAGAAGCCTCCAATGAAGAATAGGGAAGGAAATTTGTGAATAATTGGTGGAGGAATGATGAGGGAATGAAGAAAATCAAAAGAGGAAAGAATATAGATCTAAAGGAATTGGGAATTGAAATAAAATGAGCACTCTCTCTCCTCACGCTAGGGCCGGCCATATACCCCCTCCATGCTAGTATAAAATGTCTTAATTACCCCTTGGGGCTTCTCATAAAGATATTAATTAGGGAGGAAAGGTTCTAGTCTAATATTTACACTAATCCAACCTCCTAATCCATGGGCCTATTTCATGGGCACAATCTAAACTCATCCAAAATATTGGTTCATGTATCTAATAAAATAAGTTAGGTCCACTACACAAGTCTAAAATAAGTCTACAACAAACAAAAACAAATAATACAACAATTAATAAACCATGCATGTACAATTTTTAAATACAAATAATCCTAAAATAAATTACCCATGTCAATTACTAAACTATCCTTAATTGGAAATGTGAGGATGATAAGAAGAGCAAGAGCCGCCACATCCGTTGATTGCAGAGTTCATGGATGTCTTTCCAGAGGAGTTGTCGGGGTTGCCACCGGACAGAGATGTAGAATTCTTTATAGATTTGGTGTCAGGCACAGAGCCAATATCTCAGCATATCTATAGACTGAACAACACCAAACTGGCGGAGTTGAAGAATCAGGTGGATGAGTTACAAGATAAGGGCTTTATTTATTCGAGTTTATCACCATGGGGTGCTCCAGTACTTTTTGTACCAAATAAGGATGGGTCGGTACGTATGTATATCGACTACAGGGCACTTAACAACCTCACTATCAAGAAAAAATACCCATTGCTGCGGATTGATGTTTTGTTTGACCAGTTGAGCGGAGCAAAGGTATTCTCATAGATAGACTTGAGATCAGGGTACCATCAGGAGAAAGTGAAGAGGGAAGATATCCTAAAGACAACTTTCAAGACTCGTTATGGGCAGTTCGAGTTTTTTGTGATGCTGTTTGGGTTGACCAATGCCCCTGAAGTATTCATGAACCTAATAAACAAGGTGTTTTATCAATACCTAGATCAGTTTGTTGTAGTCTTCATTGATAATATTCTGATATATTTGAAGACCCCAGAGGAGCATGATCAGCACTTGAGGATAGTTCTGGAGACCCTCAGGAAGGAGAAGCTGTATGGCAAGCTATCAATGTGTGAGTTCTTCTTTGATAAGGTTAAATTCCTCGGGCATGTTATTACAGGAGATAGAATCTCAGTGGACCCAAAGAAGATTTCAGCAGTTGAATCATGGTCTACCCCGAGTTCAGTAGCAGAGATCAGGAGTTTTCTTGGATTGGCGGGCTACTATCGGAGGTTTATTCAGGAATTTTCCATACTTGTAGAGCCGATGACTAGACTAACCAGGAAGGTTGTGGAGTTCATCTGGACTGAGAATTGTCAGTTACCATTTGAGGAGCTGAAGAAGAGGTTGACTATAGCTCCAATATTGACATTGCCATCAGGAGCAGGAGGATTTTCTATTTATACTGATGCACGAAAAAGGGATTGGGTTGTGTGTTGCAGCAGCACGGGAAGGTGATTGCCTATGCTTCCAGGCAATTATGTCTGCATTAGAAGAACTACCCTACCCATGACTTGGAGTTAGCAGCAGTTATCTTTTCTTTCAAATTGTGGAAATACTACTTGTATGGAGAGAGAGTGGAGATCTTACAGACCGTAAGAGCTTGAAGTATGTGTTTAAACAAAAAGAGCTCAACATGAGGCAGCGGCGATGGTTGGAGTTAATGAAAGACTTCGACATTTCTTTGTAGTACCATCCAAGGAAGGCCAACGTAGTCGCGGATGCTTTGAGCAGGTATCCTGTGACTATGTGCTTGATGAGAGACAGACATTTATTGGCCGATCTTGACAGTTTGGGCATTGAGTTATTAGTTCCTGGAGTCGCAGCACAAATATTATGACTTTAGGTACAGTCAGAGCTAATAGACCGGGTCAGAGCCGGACATTATGAGGATGAGTCTATGAGGAGCATCAGAGCACTGGTTCAGATGTGGCTGGCAGAGGATTTTATCGTTGCGGATGATGGATCATTGTGGTCCAGTACTAGATTATGTGTACTGAGAGGAGCATTGCACAAGGAAATTTTGCAGGAGGCGCATCGATCTCAGTACTCTATGCATCCAGGTGCCAACAAGATGTATAGAGATATGAGAGAGCATGTACGGTGGTATTGTCACGACCTGCACCTGTGTAGAAATGCAGGTCAGGAACATGCCCATCCTATGCCGCATAATCGGTGGTATAACACTTTTTGGGTAATCTATCTAGCAATATAATAAGCCACCAACAATATCAATATACTTAATCACAGATCTAAGATAAAGAATAGAACGAATATAATAAAGAATAGAATAGTCACAAAACACTCATGAGTCAAATAATAACATCAATGAGTCTGAAGAATACTAAACAATAAGCTGGAGACAAATCCAGTACAAGTGAATACTAAGAAGCTACAAGTCCCGGGTCATCTGTTGTCACTACCACATTTTAGGAAAAAGGGTATTTTAGTAATTTCCTATTTAAATAAATATTGTGCATGGTAAATAATTTTTGTTGTATTATTTAATTGTTGTTGGATGTTATTTAATTATTTTGGACTTATTTTAGTGGACCCAACTAGTGTAGTTTGGACCCATGGACCAACATGAATTAAATAGTTAGATTTGGCCCATTGAGAAAGCCCATGGTTAAGGAGATGGATTAAATTAATTAAGTGATTAGACTAGAAGCTTCCTTCCTTAATTATTTCTTCATGAGAGGCCCCAAGGGGTACATTGGACATTTTACAATTGCTTGGGAGAGGGGCAAGGCCGGCCTATTAAAAGAGGGGGAAAATTTCTCTCTCCTCTCATTCTCATTCCAAATCTAGATCTAGAATTTTCCACTCCCAAATTCTCTCCATTCATATTCCAATTCCCTACCAAATTCATTCCAAATTCTTTCCAATTCACCATTAGAGAAGGAGGAAGCAAGGATCTAGAAGAAGGAAGCAAGGATCTACAAAGAGGAGCAAGGATCTACAATTTGGAAGCAAGTTCTTCTCAATTGGAGGTTTCATTGGGAATCCATCTCCCAATAGGTATAATTCAGATTTTCCTATTTAAATAGCTTCTAAATCTGAGATTTAATTATGTAAAATCAACCTATATGTATGTACTACCCATAGGACTTTGTTTTGTGTTCATAGGAGACCCATGGAGAAAGTTATGGTACTTTTTGTGTTAATTTTGTTGGAATTCCGAATTTACATTTTGTTGTATGTATCAATTGATCCTATAGATTAATTGGACATGAGCTTATGTGTTTGGGGCTAGTGTCGTATCCATAATTTGGTACATGTGGTTCGTTTCCCAACTATTTGATGATACGTATCATTTTGGGGATTTTTTCTCCGACACGGGGCTTTGAACATGTCGTATTTTGACACGGACACATAGATCTACTTTTGATACTTTGATTTATTCATAAATATTATTTGTGATTTGTTTGTATCCTTCGAGGTACAATTGGTTGTGTGTTGGACTCGTGTCACATGCGTATCCTAGATCTAGTGGGATACGGTGTGATACTCTCCAATTGTGTGGATTTTTGAATAGATCTAATTATGTATGATTTAAATTCTTCAATTATAATTAGTAAATATATATAGATATTATATATTTATTTTGTGTATTTATTATAGTAATTATTGTAGCATAGATCTATATATTTTTGTGTGTGCTAATATGATGTACAAATATAATATGTAGCTTTCTTGCATGCAAATATATATGTACTTATGTTAATAACATAAATTATACATAAATGTTTTATAAAATATATTTATGTGTTTAAATGTGTAATTATATTATTTATAATTATTATATATTTAATTGTTAATTTAATGAATATATTTTTATGTGTGCTTCTAGCCATGTTAAAATATGTACATTAATATGTGCAATGTGTTTTGTAACTATTAGTATTTGATTGTGTAAGTTTTTATGTATATATATATATAAGTATATAGTTATTAAATTGTTTTATTTATATATATGTATTTTGATTTATATATCTTATATATATATGTGCTTTTGTGAGGTATAATACTAGTAGTAATATATTATATTATTTGTATAAATATTGGTTTGTATATACTTTATATTAGAGTGTATATTATTTATACTTTGTGTGGGTACCAATTGGGATCAAGACCTTGATTCCTAATTGTGTATTTTTATTCTATATTATTTATATAGATGTCTTGAGAGGTTGACCTTGGTTTGACCATGTTTGACTTTAGTTGACTTTAGAGTTGACCATAGTTGACTTTTAACTTAGAATTGATTTATTGACCTAGAAGTTGACTAGTTTGACTTGTTCTCTTTCCGGGACCTTGTTTTAATGTGGTATTCCATATCTAGGTCTTCGAGGCACCGAGTCAGACATCTGTGAGACTGTTCTTTAGATTTCAGGCGAGTACATTCTCTGATAGTTTCTCATTTATGATATCCTCTATGTTCGTTGTGTCTAGTGTAGATTTATATGTTTCTCTCGACACTATGGTTACACGGATTGGTATATCCGGATCTCGTCATGAGATGTTATTCCTTGGTATATGGTGTATATGGTGCAAATATTATTTCATTGGTTATCTTGTACATGTACAGATACCGATTCTCGGGAAGACTAGCTATCTTCTTGGAGAATTTAGTGCCATAGCATACCGTGGTTGGATCTATTATACCAGTTGGGGTGGGGAGTATTAGTATAGATATGTGATCAAATCCCTATTGAATAAAGTATTGGTAAGCGAATAGTGTTGATCATGCACCGCACGTATGATTAGCCAGGCCGCATTGTATCTTGCCCAAGCCGATCACATGTTAAGCTAGTACTCACACACTTAGTCATTAGTATTATTGTTTCATTGGCATATTGTTCATTATTGTATTTCTTTCCAGTATTTCCTTATTGTCTATATATCTCTTGTATCTATTTTGTGCATCTTGTTTATCCACAGCTATTTACTGTTACATAGTTTTTATCATGGATTAGAACTGCTGTTAGAGATGTACTCTGCTCCTTTCCTGACTGGATATATTTTTTCAGATGACACTGAGGAGTACCCTACCTATTATGGACCCCAGGATATTGTGGGTTTAGATTCTGAGACCCTGGCTTAAGAGGGACTTATCCCAACTGAGACAGTTGACCCTGGAGTGTAGCTTTGTTGTATGATAGTATTCTTTTGTACTGGATTTGTCTCCAGCTTATTTTATTACTCTTCAGACTCATTGATGTATTATTTTAAACTGATGAGTTGTACGATGACTATTCTATTCTTATCTGATTCGTGCTCATTCTATCATTATTGGTGGTTCATTATATTAGATAGACTTTCTAGACAGCGTTCTACCGCCGATTCTGCGGCGTAGGCTGGGCGTTGTTTCAGACTAGTACCCTTACCCCCGGTGCGGGTCGTGACACATTTTTGGTGGTGGCCCATGCAGGTCTAGCTTTACAAGTATGTGATATCGTGGTAGTGCAACAACTTAGTTGTACTACTGCGAGCCTGTAATAAGATATAGGATATAGGTTGAGATACTCAATCACATCTAGGAAAATTCTTTTGATTCAACTATTCTCCTTTGACATTGATACTTGAACCCTTAAACTGTCCTTTCCTTGATGTCTTACATCATGTACCATATTGATCCTTATTTCATCTTTTTATGAGACATACTCGGAGATACTTGCGGAGGCACGCAAGGTTGAGAGGGATCTGGGTTTGAAGACCAAGAGAGACCGTGATTCTTTTCTGGGGGCCAACGGCAGTGCAGTATCTGCCAAACGTCCTTATTTCCAGTCCAGACCTTTCCAGCAGCCACAGCAGAACCAGACTCCAGCTAGAGCACCTTTTCACCAGGCACCTCAGCAGCAGAGGCAATTACAGCAGGCCCCATGCAACTTCTGCAAGAAGCCCGACGATATCTGGGAAGTTTGTAGGAGGAGGCTAGGAGTTTGTTTGTATTGTGGTACTGAAGGGCATCAATCAAGGGAGTGTCCTCGTCGTGCAGTTCAAGGAGCAGCTCCAGCTCCGAGGACACAAACGAGACCACCTACAGCACAGCCGAGGGGACCGCTTCCGACACAGCAGCAGCGTTTTGTCCAGCATCAACAGCAGGGAGGTGCTCGGCAGGGACGAGCGTTTGCTATGACCGTCGAAGAGGAGGAACCCACCGGAGATGTCATTGCAGGTTCTATTCTTCTTGATTCTATTCCAGCTTTAGCTTTGTTTGATAGTGGTGCTTTCCATAGTTTTGTATCTGTTTCTTTTGCTCTGAAGCATGGTTTGGTAGCTGAGTCTTTGCTTAGGACTTGCAAGATTATGACCGGGGGAGGCATTATCCTGGTTAATGATATTTGCAAGGATCGGAGAGTTACTCTGGGAGGCCGGGAGTTGAGTGCGTGTCTACTTGTAATGCCACTTCCGAGCTACGATATTGTACTTGGGATGGATTGGTTGAGTAGGCACCGTGCTAGCATAGACTGTAGAGGAGGTAGAGTTTTGTTTGGTTCACCAGGAGAGCTAGAGTTCGAGTTTGCTAGAGAAGCTGCGGAGCAGGGAGAAGGCATTATTTGTGGAGCTATGATGGAAGACAAGGAGTTGCCGCATCCGTTGATAGCAGAATTCTTGGATGTTTCCTGAGGAATTGCCAGGATTGCCACCAGATCGAGATGTTGAATTTTTTATAGACTTGGTGCCAGGTGCAGAACCAATTTCGCAGCATGTCTATAGAGTAAACAACAGCGAACTGGTCGAGTTGAAGAAGCAGGTGGACGAATTGCAGGATAAGGGGTTTATCAGATCGAGTTCTTCACCATGGGGAGCCCCGGTATTGTTTGTACCGAAGAAGGATGGATCGGTGCGCATGTGTATTGATTACAGGGCTTTGAATAATCTCACTATCAAGAATAAGTATCCTTTGCCACGGATTGATGATCTGTTTGATCAGTTGAGTGGTGCGAAGGTGTTTTCTAAGATAGATTTGAGATCAGGCTACCATCAAGTGAAGGTGAAGCCGGAGGACATACTGAAGACTGCTTTTAGAACTCGGTATGGTCAGTACAAGTTTATGGTGATGCCGTTTGGTTTGACTAATGCACCGGCGGTATTTATGAACTTGATGAACAAGGTGTTCCACCAGTACCTTGACAAGTTCGTGGTGGTGTTCATCGACGACATACTCATATACTCGAGGACACCGGAGGAGCATGAGGAGCATTTGAGGATTGTGTTAGATGTGCTGAGGAAGGAGAAGCTGTATGGAAAGTTGTCCAAATATGAGTTTTTTTGGATAAAGTAGAATTCTTGGGGCATGTTGTGACTGGTAAGGGTATTTCAGTGGATCCTAAGAAGATTTCAGCAGTGGAATCTTGGAAGACTCCGAGTTCAGTAGCAGAGATCAGGAGTTTCTTGGGATTGGCAGGCTATTACAGGAAGCTTGTGTAAGATTTTTTGAGGATTGCCGAGCCGATGACCAGACTCACAAGGAAGGATGTGGAGTTTGTTTGGACGGAGGATTGTCAGGTTGCTTTTAAGGAGTTGAAGAAGAGGTTGACGTCTGCTCCTATTTTAATGTTGCCATCAGGGTCCGGAGGTTTCACTATTTATAGTGATGCATCGGGGAAGGGTTTAGGTTGTGTTCTTCAGCAGCATGGGAAAGTGATTGCCTATGCATCCAGGCAATTGCGTCCTCATGAAAAGAACTATCCTACCCATGATTTGGAGTTGGCAGCTGTCATATTCGCCCTGAAGTTGTGGAAACATTATTTGTACGGAGAGCGTGTGGAGATCTTCATAGACCACAAAAACTTGAAGTACGTTTTCACGTAGAAGGAGTTGAACATGAGGCAGCGTCGGTGGTTGGAATTGATGAAGGATTTTGATATCTCTTTGCAATATCATCCTGGGAAAGCCAATGTAGTTGCCGATGCTTTGAGCAAGTATCCGGTAGCTATGTTCTTGATGCAGGATCGATATCTGTTGGAGAACTTGGAGAGCTTGGACATTGAGGTGATTGTTCCTGGGTGTGCTATACAGATGTGGAGATTGCAGATACACTCAGATTTGATGGACAGGATCAAGGCAGCACAGTATGATGATGTATCTTTGAGGAGTATCAGAGCTCAGGTGAGAGCAGGATTGGAGGATGATTTCACTATTGCAGAGGATGGATCCTTGAGGCATGGAGTTAGATTATGTGTGCCCAGTGGGGAGTTGCGCGAGGAGGTATTGCAGGAAGCGCATCGCTCTCAGTATTCCATACATCCAGGTACTAACAAGATGTATCGGGATATGCGAGAGAGTGTGTGGTGGTATGGCATGAAGAGGGAAGTGGCACAGTTTGTATCCAGATGCTTAGTGTGCCAGCAGGTGAAAGCCGAGAGGCAGAGGCCAGGAGGGTTACTTCAGCCATTACCCATTCCAGAGTGGAAGTGGGAACACATTACTATGAATTTTGTGTCCGGAATTCCACGATCTCCAGGAGGAAAAGACGCGATTTGGGTCATTGTTGATAGACTGACCAAGTCGGCCCACTTTTTGCCTTTCAAAGTGGGTTTGTCTACGGAGAAGCTGGCAGAGATGTATGTGAGGCAGATCGTTAGGATACACGGAGTTCCCGTCAGCATAGTCTCAGATCGAGATAGTCGTTTCTCTTCTCATTTTTGGAGGAGTTTGCAGGAGAGTTTGGGCACTCAGCTCAAGTTCAGTACTGCATATCATCCCCAGACAGATGGGCAGTCAGAGAGGACTATCCAGACTCTCGAGGATATGTTACGCACTTGTGTACTAGATTTTGGGGGTTCTTGGGAGGACCATCTCTATTTGGTAGAGTTTGCTTACAACAACAGTTACCAGGCCAGTATAGAGATGTCACCTTTTGAAGCTCTATATGGTCAGAGGTGTCGTACTCCTTTGTCTTGGGACGATGTTGGAGAGAGAATTTTGCTTGGGCCAGAGATGGTTGTGGATGCAGCGGAGAAGGTTCATTTGATCAGAGACAGACTTCGAGTGGCACAGGACAGACAGCGGCATTGGGCCGATAGCCATCGGAGACCTTTGGAGTTTGAGGTATAGTTTAGATTTTATTTATGCTTGTTCTTGTTTGTTATAGATTAAGTTCTTAAGATGGTGTTTTGTTCTAGGTGGGTGGTTTGGTATTTCTGAGGATTTCTCCGACACGAGGCACGATTCGCTTCGGTGGAGACGGAAAGCTTAGTCCGCGATTCATCGGACCTTTCACTATTCTAGAGAGGGTCGGTGCAGTTGCTTATAGACTAGACTTGCCACTTGCATTGGATGGAGTGCACAACGTGTTTCATGTGTCGCAGTTGAGACGATACATGGCAGATCCTAGTCATGTATTGGATCACTCAGAGATAGAGGTGGGCCCTACTCTTAGCTATCCAGAGCAGCCAGTTGAGATTCTGGATCGGAGAGAGAAGGTGCTGAGGAACCAGACTATTTCTTTGGTGCACGTCGCATGGAGGCATCACTCTCCGGGGGAGTCTACCTGGGAGAGAGAGGATGATATGCGAGAGCGTTATCCATATTTATTTGTACCTTGAGGTATGTTATTCTCTAGTTATGTTCTGTTCATTGTTATGTTTTGTTCATTAGTTAGTTGAGATTCTTTAGTTCTTTTTTGTGATTTTCTGGGGATAGTTTTCGTCTTTGAATTTCGAGGACGAAATTATTTTAAGGAGGGTAGACTTGTCACTACCACATTTTAGGAAAAAGGGTATTTTAGTAATTTCCTATTTAAATAAATATTGTGCATGGTAAATAATTTTTGTTGTATTATTTAATTGTTGTTGGATGTTATTTAATTATTTTGGACTTATTTTAGTGGACCCAACTAGTGTAGTTTGGACCCATGGACCAACATGAATTAAATAGTTAGACTTGGCCCATTTAGAAAGCCCATGGTTAAGGAGATGGATTAAATTAATTAAGTGATTAGACTAGAAGCTTCCTTCCTTAATTATTTCTTCATGAGAGGCCCCAAGGGGTACATTGGACATTTTACAATTGCTTGGGAGAGGGGCAAGGCCGGCCTATTAAAAGAGGGGAGAAATTTCTCTCTCCTCTCATTCTCATTCCAAATCTAGATCTAGAATTTCCCACTCCCAAATTCCCTCCATTCCCATTCCAATTCCCTATCAAATTCATTCCAAATTCTTCCTAATTCACCATTAGAGAAGGAGAAAGCAAGGATCTAGAAGAAGAAAGCAAGGATCTACAAAGAGGAGCAAGGATCTACAATTTGGAAGCAAGTTCTTCTCAATTGGAGGTTTTATTGGGAATCCATCTCCCAATAGGTATAATTCAGATTTTCCCATTTAAATAGCTTCTAAATCTGAGATTTAATCATGTAAAATCAACCTATATGTATGTACTACCCATAGGACTTTATTTTGTGTTCATAGGAGACCCATGGAGAAAGTTATGGTGCTTTTTGTGTTAATTTTGTTGGAATTCCGAATTTATATTTTGTTGTGTGTATCAATTGATCCTATAGATCAATTGGACATGAGATTATGTGTTTGGGGCTAGTATCGTGTCCATAATTTGGTACATGTGGTTCGTATTCTAACTATTTGGTGATACGTGTCATTTTGGGGGTTTTCCCTCCGACACGGGGCTTTGAACATGTCGTATTTTGACACGGACACATAGATCTACTTTTGACACTTTGATTTATTCATAAATATTATTTGTGATTTGTTTGTATCCTTCGGGGTACAATTGGTTGTGTGTTGGACTCGTGTCACATGCGTATCCTAGATCTAGTGGGATACGGTGTGATACTCTCCAATTGTGTGGATTTTTTAATAGATCTAATTATGTATGGTTTAAATTCTTCAATTATAATTAGTAAATATATATAGATATTATATATTTATTTTGTGTATTTATTATAGTAATTATTGTAGCATAGATCTATATATTTTTGTGTGTGCTAATATGATGTACAAATATAATATGTAGCTTTCTTGCATGCAAATATATATGTACTTATGTTAATAACATAAATTATACATAAATGTTTTATAAAATATATTTATGTGTTTAAATGTATAATTATATTATTTATAATTATTATATATTTAATTGTTAATTTAATGAATATATTTTTATGTGTGCTTCTAGCCATGTTAAATATGTACATTAATATGTGCAATGTATTTTGTAACTATTAGTATTTGATTGTGTAAGTTTATATGTATATATATATATATATAAGTATATAGTTATTAAATTGTTTTATTTATATATATGTATTTTGATTTATATATCTTATATATATATGTGCTTTTGTGAGGTATAATACTAGTAGTAATATATTATATTATTTGTATAAATATTGGTTTGTATATACTTTATATTAGAGTGTATATTATTTATACTTTGTGTGGGTACCAATTGGGATCAAGACCTTGATTCCTAATTGTGTATTTTTATTCTATATTATTTATATAGATGTCTTGAGAGGTTGACCTTGGTTTGACCATGTTTGACTTTAGTTGACTTTAGAGTTGACCATAGTTGACTTTTAACTTAGAATTGATTTATTGACCTAGAAGTTGACTAGTTTGACTTGTTCTCTTTCCGGGACCTTGTTTTAATGTGGTATTCCATATCTAGGTCTTCGAGGCACCGAGTCAGACATCTGTGAGACTGTTCTTTGGATTTCAGGCGAGTATATTCTTTGATAGTTTCTCATTTATGATATCCTCTATGTTCGTTGTATCTAGTGTAGATTTATATGTTTCTCTCGATACTATGGTTACACGGATTGGTATATCCGGATCTCGTCATGAGATGTTATTCCTTGGTATATGGTGTATATGGTGCAAATATTGTTTCATTGGTTATCTTGTACATGTACAGATACCGATTCTCGGGGAGACTAGTTATCTTCTTGGGAAATCTAGTGCCATAGCATACCGTGGTTGGATCTATTATACCAGTTGGGGGTAGGGAGTATTAGTATAGATATGTGATCAAATCCCTATTGAATAAAGTATTGGTAAGCGAATAGTGTTGATCATGCACCGCACGTATGATTAGCCAGGCCGCATTGTATCTTGCCCAAGCCGATCACATGTTAAGCTAGTACTCACACACTTAGTCATTAGTATTATTGTTTCATTGGCATATTGTTCATTATTGTATTTCTTTCCAGTATTTCCTTATTGTCTATATATCTCTTGTATCTATTTTGTGCATCTTGTTTATCCACAGCTATTTACTGTTACATAGTTTTTATCATGGATTAGAACTGCTGTTAGAGATGTACTCTGCTCCTTTCTTGACTGGATATATTTTTCCAGATGACACTGAGGAGTACCCTACCTATTATGGACCCCAGGATATTGTGGGTTTAGATTCTGAGACCCTGGCTCAAGAGGGACTTATCCCAACTGAGATAGTTGACCATGGAGTGTAGCTTTGTTGTATGATAGTATTCTTTTGTACTGGATTTGTCTCCAGCTTATTTTATTACTCTTCAGACTCATTGATGTATTATTTTAAACTCATGAGTTGTATGATGACTATTCTATTCTTATCTGATTCGTGCTCATTCTATCTTAGTTATGTGATTGAGTATTCTATCATTATTGGTGGTTCATTATATTAGATAGACTTTCTAGACAACGTTCTACCGCCGATTCTGCGGCGTAGGCTGGGCATTATTTTTGACTAGTGCCCTTACCCCGTGTGCGGGTCGTGACATCTGTCTCAGTCGGGATGAGTCCCTCCTGAGCCAGGGTCTCTGACTCTAAACCCATAACATCATGAGGTCCGTAATGTGTAGGATACCACTCCTCAGTGTCATCTGGGAAAAATATATCCAGTCAGGAAAGGAGCATAGTACATATCTAACAGTAGTTCTAATCAATGATAAAAACTATATAACAGTAAATAGATGTGAATATATAAGATGCAATAATAGATACAAGAGATATACAATAAAAAAATACTGAAAATAAATACAAGAATAAACAATATGACAATGAACAAGAATACTAATGACTAAGTGAGTGAATACCAGTTTTAACATGTGATCCGCTTGGAAACTTGATACAAGATATATAGCCTGGCTAATCATACATGCGCTGTATGATTAATACTATTTAATGAATAAGACTTGATACAAGAAGGGTATGATTACATATCTACACTACATACACCCCAACCCCGACTGGTATAGTGGATCCAACCATGGTACGCTATGGCACGTGATTCTCTAAGAAGATAGCGACTCTTTCGGAGAATCGGTGTCCGTACATGTACAAGAAGAACAATAAAACAAGGCTTGCACAAGATACACCATATATACCAAGGAATAACATATCATGACGAAATCCAGATATACCAATCCGTGTAACCATCGTGTCAAAAAATCATGGATATCTACACTAGATACAATTAACATAGAGGATATCATAAATGAGAAACTATCTGAGAATATACTCGCCTGAAGTCTGTTGAATAGTATAACAGATATTTGATACGGTGCCTCGAAGACCTAGATAGGAAATATAACATCAATATAAGGTTTTAGAATAAAAATAAGTTAAACTAGTCAACATCTAGATCAATTCTAAGTTAAACCGATCAAACCTTGTCAAACTACCTATTTCTAGGTTGTGTGAGTCTATTTCTATGATATTGGGTTCATAAACTATGAAACTAAGTTATACAAGCTAAATATAGGATACTAAGATACCATATCTCAGGATACGCAAACAAGAGATATATAATATCATATATGCATTTTCAATCAATAATATGTATACTAATCCTAACTACCAAATCCTATGTGGATACCTTGGCTTTGAACCAACTCGGTATCGCACCACTAAATACTCATCTTGGTACCCAAACCCAAATACCTTGTGTATTGTTATGAACGCATAGGCGATCGATAACAGGTTCACTGAGTCGACAAATATAGCGGAAGCACTGAAACACAAGTTGAAGTAAAACAAGCTCTTTTATTGATATGAACAAGTGTTACAGGCGGCGTATAGCCGAGATTACAAGTCGCTCAAGCCTCTCTCTCTCAAACAGTAAAAGCATGCCAAGTGGCTACAACTGTGGAATGATTGTACAGGCGATGTTCAGTCGAGTTCGGGCTATGTTCACAACATTATGTCTTGTATATGTGCTTCTGTTCCGGACGCACCGTTGCTTCGGAGTGTTGTCCATGCCTTAGCACGCACGTTGGAGGCATCCGCACCGAACGAGGTTCTCCCGTACCCTACAGACAAACTGGTGGATTATCAGTACATTGAATGCACTGGTGGGGAAGCTACTCGCCCGTTCGATAAATCCAAACACGTAATACAGGTTCCGTGCACCAACTATTAAGTTATCTTTCTAGTTGCCTTAGGATCAGTTTCATGCAAGATTTGAATAGCCTAATCCGTGTGGCAGTGCACCGTGCGACATGAGAGGAAACACGGCGAGACTTACCAACTTACCAACTCTTCTTCCCTGTCCAAGGCAAATATTATTAATTCAAGCACGGGCAAGTATAAACATTCAAGGGCATAGCATATGCACATACGAGGGTCGTTTTAACATAATCGTTCAGGTATTCAGTTATTCATTAATGTGATGTAGTGACTCGCACGCGGATAACCGCTAAGCGAGGATGACTTATCTATATGAACATGAGTCGCTGGCATAGCCATAAAGGACTAGTTATAGTCTTGAACAAGGATGGAAAGCAACAAAGATGCAGTGGTGGTTGCAGACCATCCTGTCCAGATGCAGTAGATAATCGTGCAGTTCGTTATAGTCTTGAACAAGGACGGAAAGCAACAAAGATATAGTGGTGGTTGCAGACCATCCTGTCCAGATGCAGTAGACTATCGTGCAGTTCCATCCGGATCGGAGCGGTCCCAGTGCCCCGGTGACCGCCCGTGGAACTATGCCTCGTTTCCGAGTTGTCCGCGACATGCAGGTCAGGGTCTCGGTCTGGTACAGGAACAAGTTTGATGCAGTATGTGTATATATTGAACAAGTCCGGTATGGAACGAGTTCGATGCAGTATTATATACAGAACTTGTTGAGGCAGGATTTAGTGATTCAGTAGTGCTTGCCAGGCCAATTGATTCAGTAGTTTGCTCCACGAGCTGTGATTCAGTGATTTATTCAGTCAGGGTGCAAATTCCCTGGTTCGGGAATTGCCTTGGTGACCTAACGGTCCCGGATACTTGCAGGTTCATTCAGGCACGGAACGACTACTTAGTAGTCTCCCGGGGTTTGGATAAAACATGGCAATATTCAAGCAGACAAGCATACGTTTCTAAGGAACATAAGTAAACACGTTTGCTCGGACCCGAAGGTAAGCCGAGAGATGAAACCGTTAAGGGACTTAGCATGCGAGGGTTTGAGTATAAGCAGTATTTCAATTTCCATGTTCTAGCAAGCAGTACAAGTTGGGATTATTCCCTTAGCTAGGTGCGTTAGATTTATTAGCATGCAGGAGGTTATTCACCTAGCGACTAGTATGAATATTCCAGATTTTATGTGTGCAGGCTAAGCAAAGACAAGTTCACCGTAGCCACCCACCTTAGCGATGATTCGCCTCGGTAGAGCGATACGCCGAGCGAGCCTCTGAAAACCAAAGTTGATTTCCTGTAGGGGCAAGTCTGGATATCCTTTGCTTCTTATTGAGGCAAAGCGGGTCGGGACAGTTGCACTTTTGCCGTTTGAGACGGCAGTCCGCTAGAACGGAATGGGGTGTTATATCCTACCGAACTTAGAAAAAGTCTCGTCCTCGAGACTTACTAAGGTCAAGCAGTGATCTAGGGCTGAGGCAATCCTAGACAAGTCGTTGCACTTGTTCATTTGGATATTCACTTGCACAAGCTTCAAAATCAGCATATCGCTTAGACTGGATCGTGCGTACTTTCGAAGGGCCCCTCTAGCGTGAACACGTCGACCAGCTTAGTGATAGCGAAGTCTTAGCACTCGAGTTTTACCTTTTCTTAAGTCTTGGATGGTGCACTAGTTCAAGGCGTCCCTCAAATAGATGCATTCAACCAAACTTAGAGTTAGTGAAAATCGGACAAGCTACTAGCGATACTCTCAAGGGTTCGTATAGGTTGGCACAAAGGCCACTCGCAGCATACAACCAGACAAGAAATCATATCATTCAAAACGCATTTTGAAAGTATTTAGACTTATCGTTGGAACATCCCATCGAGGCATTGAGAGAGAGCGTGCACATAACCCACGAACGAGCTTTCGAAATAGAGATATCGAATCGAAGTCCAAAGGCGCAGAAGCCAGGCTCTGATACCAACATGTCATGAACGCATAGGCGATCGATAACAGGTTCACTGAGTCGACAAATATAGCGGAAGCATTGAAACACAAGTTGAAGTAAAGCAAGCTCTTTTATTGATATGAACAAGTGTTACAGGCGGCGTATAGCCGAGATTACAAGTCGCTCAAGCCTCTCTCTCTCAAGCAGTAAAAGCGTGCCAAGTGGCTACAACTGTAGAATGATTGTACAGGCGATGTTCAGGCGAGTTCGGGGTATGTTCACAACATTATGTCTTGTATATGTGCTTCTGTTCCGGACGCACCGTTGCTTCGGAGTGTTGTCCACGCCTTAGCACGCACGTTGGAGGCATCCGCACCGAACGAGGTTCTTCCGCACCCTGCAGACAAACTGGTGGATTATCAGTACATTGAATGCACTGGTGGGAAAGCTACTCGCCCGCTCAACAAATCCAAACACGTAATACAGGTTCCGTGCACCAACTATTAAGTTGTCTTTCTAGTTGCCTTAGGATCAGTTTCATGCAAGATTTGAATAGCCTAATCCGTGTGGCAGTGCGCCGTGCGACATGAGAGGAAACACGGCGAGACTTACCAACTCTTCTTCCCTGTCCAAGGCAAACATTATTAATTCAAGCACGGGCAAGTATAAATATTCAGGGGCATAGCATATGCACATACGAGGGTCGTTTTAACATAATCGTTCAGGTGTTCAGTTGTTCATTGATGCGATGCAGTGACTCGCACGCGGATAACCGCTAAGCGAGGATGACTTATCTATATGAACATGAGTCGCTGGCATAGCCATAAAGGACCAGTTATAGTCTTGAACATGGATGGAAAGCAACAAAGATGCAGTGGTGTTTGCAGACCATCCTGTCCAGATGTAGTAGACTATCGTGCAATTCGTTATAGTCTTGAACAAGGATGAAAAGCAACAAAGATGCAGTGGTGGTTGCAGACCATCCTGTCCAGATGCAGTAGACTATCGTGCAGTTCCATCCGGATCAAAACGGTCCCAGTGCCCCAGTGACCGCCCGTGGAACTATACCTCATTTCCGAGTTGTCCGCGACATGCAGGTCAGGGTCTCGGTCTGGTACAGGAACAAGTTCGATGCAGTATGTGTATATATTGAACAAGTCCGGTATGGAACGAGTTCGATGCAGTATATATACAGAAATTGTTGAGGCAGGATTCAGAGATTCAGTAGTGCTTGTCAGGCCAGTTGATTCAGTAGTTTGCTCCACGAGCTGTGATTCAGTGATTTATTCAGTCATGGTGCAAATTCCCTGGTTCGGGAATTGCCTTGGTGACCTAACGGTCCCGGATACTTGCAGGTTCATTCAGGCACGGAACGACTACTTAGTAGTCTCCTGGGGTTTGGATGAAACATGGCAACATTCAAGCAGACAAGCATGCGTTTCTAAGGAACATAAGTAAATACGTTTGCTCGGACCCGAAGGTAAACCGAGAGATGAAACCGTTAAGGGACTTAGCATGCGAGGGTCTGAGTATAAACAGTATTTCAATTTCCATGTTCTAGCAAGCAGTACAAGTTAGGATTATTCCCTTAGCTAGGTGCCTTAGATTTATTAGCATGCAGGGGGTTATTCACCTAGCGACTAGTATGAACATTCCAGATTTTATGTGTGCTGGCTAAGCAAAGACAAGTTCACCGTAGCCACCCACCTTAGCGATGATTCGCCTCGGTAGAGCGATACACCGAGCGAGCCTCTGAAAGCCGAAGTTGATTTCCTGTAGGGGCAAGTCTGGATATCCTTTGCTTCTTGTTGAGGCAAAGCGGGTCGGGACAGTTGTACTTTTGCCGTTTGAGACGGCAGTCCGCTAGAACGGAACGGAGTGTTACATGTATCCTCAATACCTTGGCATTTTCCTTGGTATCTCAAGGTAAATATGATATCTAGTATATAACTAACATCCTAATATAATTTCTAGGATACTCTAATATCAACTACTAGTATTTACCCATATGAATTAAGTACTAACTCTCATGCTATATTAAGTATCAATACAACTAATACATAGACATATATATATAACTTAGTGATATCCATAAGAGGTATAACTAAATAGATACTAACTAACTGGCTAATTTAACTAACAATAGCTATTAGCTAACAATATTTAACTTACTAAATATCTAGCTACATCCTAACACTAACCAACTGATCTCCCCTCACTGTTACTGCTTCTCGGAATACTGTCGCTACTGTAACTGCTTCTGCAAGCTGCACCTTCTGCTGCTGAAAACTGCTGCTGCTGATGTTGCAAGCTGCTGCTGCTACTGCAGCTGATTCTATAAGCTGCTGATGCAGCTGAAAGCTGATGCTGCTGCTGTTGTAAGCTGCTGCTGCTGTAAGCTGCTGCTGCAGCTGTTGCAAGCTGCTGCTGCTACTGCAGCTGCTTCTATAAGCTACTGCTACTGCAGCTGTAAGCTGCTGCTGTTTTATGCTGTCGGGCCCCTCCCCTCTATTGCACACTCACACATACATAACAACACACATATATAAATAGTAATTGCCTAGATGCATGGGCAATCACTTTTCCATTCTGCTGAAGAACACAACCCAAAGCTTTTCCCGATGTATCACTATAAATAGTAAAACCTCCAGACCCTAATGGCAACGTCAAAATAGGAGCAAACGTTAACCTCTTCTTCAATTCCTTAAAAGCAAATGGCAATCCTCTGTCGAAACAAACTCTATATCCTTTTTGGTGAGTTTGGTCATCGTCCCGACAATCCTCAAAAAATCTTGCACAAACTTCCTGTAGTAGCCTGCCAATCCCAAGAAACTTCTGATATCTTCTACCGAACTCAGGGTCTTCCAATACTCCACTGCCGCGATCTTCTTCGGATCCACTGAAATACCATCACTAGTCACAATATGCCCCAAGAACTCTACCTTGTCCAAGAAGAACTCACACTTGGACATCTTTCCATACAGCTTCTCCTTCCTCAGCACATCGAACACAATACGCAAATGCTCCTCGAGCTCCTCTGGTGTCTGCGAGTAAATCAGTATGTCGTTGATGAACACCACCATGAACTTGTTAAGGTATTGATGGAACAACTTGTTCATCAAGTTCATAAATACCATCGGAGCATTAGTCAACCCAAACAGCATCACCATAAACTCATAATGACCATACCAAGTTCTAAAAGCAGTCTTCGGTATGTCCTCCGGCTTCACTTTCACTTTGTGGTAGCCTGATCTCAAGTCTATCTTAGAAAACACCTTAGCACCACTCAACTGATCGAACAAGTCATCAATCCATGGTAAAGGATATTTATTCTTGATAGTGAGATTATTCAATGCCCTATAATTAATGCACATGCGTACTGATCTATCCTTCTTCGGTATAAACAATATCGGAGCTCCCTATGGTGAAGAACTCGATCTGATAAATCCCTTATCCTGTAATTCATCCACCTACTCCTTCAGCTCGACTAGTTCGTTATTGTTTACTATATATTCTATGAAATTGGTTCTGCACCTGGCACCAAGTCTATAGAGAATTCAATATCTCGATCTGGCGGTAATCCTGGCAATTCCTCAGGAAACACATCCAAAAACTCTGATAACAACGGATGCGGCAACTCCTTGTCTTCCACCATAGCTCCACAAATAATGCCTTCTCCCTGCTCTACAGCTCCTCTAGCAAACTTGAACTCTGGCTCTCCTGACGGACCAAACAAAACTCTACCTCCTCTATAATCTATACTAGCACGGTGCCAACTTAACCAATCCATCCTGAGTATAATATCATAGCTCGGAAGTGGCATTACAAGTAGACATGCACTCAGCTCCCGGCCTCCCAGAGTAACTCTCCAATCCTTGAAAATATCCTTAACTAGGATAATGTCTCCCCCGGTCATGATCTTGCAAGTCCTAAGCAAAGGCTCAGCTACCAAACCATGCTTCAAAGCAAAAAAACAGATACAAAACTATGGAAAGCACCACTATCAAACAAAGCTAAAGCTGGAATAGAATCAATATGGCACATGATGTATGACACTCAAAGAAAATGACAGTTTAAAGATAAAATATCAATATCAAGGGAGAACAGTTGAATGAATCAAAAGAGTTTTTTTCTAGATGTGATTGAGTATTCTCAGCCTATAGCCTATATCCTATATCCTGAAGCTGGCTCGTAATGGCACTTAATTCAGAGCACCACTACGAATTATACTAATTGTGATCTCGAAGAGACCTGCATGGGCCACCACTAAAAATGTGTTATGACCCACACCCGGTTTAGGGAAGCAAGTCGGGACCAATGCCCCGCCTACGCCACAGAATCGACGGTAGAACGCTGTTTGGGTAATCTATCTAGCAATATAATGAGTCACCAATAATATCAATATACTCAATCACAGATCTAAGATAAAGAATAGTATGAATATGATAAAGAATAGAATAGTCACAAAACACTCATGAGTCAAATAATAACATCAATGAGTCTGAAGAATACTAAACAATAAGTTGGAGACAAATCTAGCACAAGAGAATACTAAGAAGCTACAAGTCCCGGGTCACCTGTCTCAGTCGGGATAAGTTTCTCCTGAGCCAGGATCTCTGACTCTAAGCCCACAACATCCTTAGGTCTGTAATGTGTAGGGTACCACTCCTCAGTGTCATCTGGGAAAAATATATCCAGTCAGAAAAGGAGCAGAGTACATCTCTAACAACAGTTCTAATTAATGAAAAAAATTATATAACAGTAAATATATATGAATATACAAGATATAACAATAGATATAAGAGATATACAATAAAGAAAATACTGGAAATAAATACAAGAATAAATAATATGACAATGAACAAGAATACTAATGACTAAGTGAGTGAGTACCAGCTTTAACATGTGATCGGCTTGAAAACTTGATAAAGATATATGGCCTAGCTAATCATATGTACGGTATATGATTAATACTATTCAATGAGTAAGACTTGATACAAGAAGGGTATGATCACATATCTATACTACATACTCCCCAACCCCGATTGGTATAGTAGATCCAACCATGGTACGCTATGGCATAGGATTCTCTAAGAAGATAGCAACTCTTCCCGAGAATCAGTGTCTATACATGTACAAGAAGAACAATAAAACAAGGCTTGCACAAGATACACCATATATACCAAGGAATAACATCTCATAACGAGATTTGGATATACCAATCAGTGTAACCATCGTGTCAAGAAATCATGGATATCTATAATAGATACAATAAATATAGAGGATATCATAAATGAGAAACTATCAGAGAATATACTCGCCTGAAGTCCGGTGAATAGTATCACAGATGTCTGATACGATGCCTCGAAGACCTAGATAGGGAATATAACATCAATACAAGATTTTGAAATAAAAATAAGTTAAACTAGTCAACATCTAGTCAACTATAAGTTAAACCAGTCAAACTTGGTCAAACTGCCTATTTCTAGGTTGCATGAGTCTATTTCTATGATATTGGGTTCATAAATTACGAAACTAGGTCATACAAGCTAAATCTAGGATACTAAGATACTGTATCTCAGGATACGCAAACAAAAGATATAGAATATCATATATGTATTTTCAATCAATAATATGTATACTAATCCTAACTACCAAATGCTATGTGGATACCTTGGCTTTGAACCAACTCGGTATCGCACTACTAAACACTCATCTTGGTACCCAAATCCAAATACCTTGTGTATCCTCAATACCTTAGAATTTATCTTGGCATCTCAAGGAAAATGTGATATCTAGTATATAACTAACATCCCAGTATAATTTCTACTATACTCTAATATCAACTACTAGTATTTACCCATATGAATTAAGTACTAACTCTCATGCTATATTAACTATCAATACAACTAATATATATATATATATATATATATATATATATATATATATATATATATATATATATATATATAACTTAGAGATATCCATAAGAGGTATAACTAAATAGATACTAACTAACTAACTAGCTAATTTAACTAACAATAACTATTAGCTAACAATATTTAACTTAATAAATATCTAGCTACATCCTAACACTAACCAACTGATCTTCCCTCACTGTTACTGCTTCTCGGAATGTTGCTGCTACTGCAGCTGCTTTTGCAAGCTGAGGCTACTGCTGCTAGAAACTGCTGCTGCTGCTGGAAACTGTTATTGCTGCTGTTGCAAGCTGTTGCTGCTACTGTAGCTGCTTCTATAAGCTGCTGCTGCGGCTGCTGGAAGCTACTGTTGTTGCTGTTGCAAGCTGTCGGTCCCCTCCCCTCTATTACACACACACACACAATAACACACATACATATATACACTAATATATATATATATATATATACACATACCCTCTCTCATCTATACCAATATATATAATCATACACATGCACATATATATATATATATATATATATATATATATATATATATATATATATATATATATATATATATATATATATATATATATGTACTTATAGATATAGTATACCATACATATATATACATAGCATCACATACACGTATAAACATATATATAACATACAAGTATATATATAACATAACTTATTCAAATAGCTATAATATATATAGAGGTATAACTACATATATATATAACACATAGGTATATAGATATATGATACACTAGCACATATAAATACATGTATATATATATATATATATATATATATATATATATATATATATATATATATGTGTGTGTGTGTGTGTGTGTGTGTGTGTATAAATGCATATGAATACATCCACTACAATAGCTAAGAACAATAGAAATTGGATCTAGAAATGAAATACAACAAACATGTGGAGTGCATCGCACCCTTATCACACTAGATCTATGATACACTTACGATACGAGTCCACCACCCAACCAAACATACCCCGAAGGTCACGAGCAAGTCTAATATACTACTTATTAATAATACGAAGAGTCAAACACATATCTACGTGTCTGTGTCAAAATATGACATGCATAAAACTTCGTATCGGAGGAAAAACCCCCAAATCAATATATATCACTAATTTGTTGGGATACGACCTATATGTACCCAATTATGGACATGAAACTAGCCACAAACATACAAACACATGCCAAGTTGATCTATAGGATCATTTGACAGATACAACAAATGTCAATATCGGAATTCTCTCAAAATTGATACAAAAAGTACGATAACTTTCTCAATTGGCCTTCTATGAACTCAATTCCAATTCCTATGGGTAGCCTACACATATGGGTTGGTTTCTCATTGTTAATTCTTGGATTTAGAACCTAAATTAAGGGGAAAAACTAAATTGTACCTATTGAGAGATGGATTCTCAATACAACCTCCAAATTTGATAAAATTTGCCTTCAACATGTAGATCCTTGCTTCTCTTGGTAGATCCTTGCTTTCTCCTTCTAGATCCTTGCTTTACTAGCCTCCAATGGTAATTTGGGAAGGAATTGGGATAAAATTTGATAGAAAATTGATGTGGGAATGAAGGAATTTGGTTGAGGGAAATTCTAGATCTAGTTTTGAAATAAAAAGAGGAGAGAGAAACTTTCTCTCCCTCTTTTAATAGGCCAGCCCCCTTTGCCCCTTCCTCAAGCTACTATGTAATGTCCATTATACCCCTTGAAGTCTGTCATAAAGAAATAATTAAGATGGTAGTGGATTCAGTCGAGAAGGTGAAGCTTATCAGGGATAAACTTCGAGTGGCGCAGGACAGGCAACCACTTTGGGCCGATAGCCACCGAAGACCTTTGAAGTTTGAGGTATAGATTTTTTTGTATTGTTTGTGATTGATTGTTGTTTTGTTAGAATGCTAAGGTTGTGTTTCGTGCTAGGTTGGCTGTCTAGTTTTCTTGAGAATTTCTCCGACACGTGGTATGATTCATTTCGGAGGAGGCGAAAAGTTTAGTCTGCAATTCATCGGACCATTCAGTATTCTTGAGAGGGTCGGTGTAGTTGCATACAGACTAGACTTACCACCTATATTAGAGGGAGTGCATAACGTGTTTCACGTGTCACAGCTGAGACGGTACATGGCAGATCCCAGTCATATTTTGGATCACTCGGAGATAGAGGTGGGCCCTACTCTTAGCTATCCAGAGCAGCCAGTGGAGATTCTAGATCAGAGAGGGAAGGTGCTGAGGAACCAGAAGATTCCTTTGGTGTGTGTCGCATAGAGGCTTCACTCGCCATGAGAGAGTACCTGGGAGCGAGAGGCCGAAATGCGAGAGCGATATCCATATTTGTTCGAGCCGTGAGGTATAATTCTTTCTTGCATTGTATTGATTGCTTTTGGTAGTTAGTTTCCTCCTTCATTTTGAGGACAAAATTTTTTTAAGATGGGTAGGATTGTCACCCTCACATTTTCAATCAAGGATAGTTTGGTAATTGATATGGGTATTTTAATTTTAGGTTGTATTGTATTTAAATATTGTGCATGCATAATTAATTATTTATTGTATTATTTATTGATTGTTAGTTGTAGTATTATTTAATACTTTTGTAGTAGACCTAACCAATTTATTTGTTGCATGAACCCAATATTTTAGATTGGTTTAGATTGAGCCCATGAATTAGACCCATGGATTAGGAGGTTGGATTAATTAGTGAAACCATTAGACTAGAACCTTTCCTCCTTAATTAATTTCTTTATGAGAGGCCCCAAGGGGTAAATAGGATATTTCATACTTGCTTGGGTAGAGGGCTAGGTCCAGCTATTAGAGGAGGAGAGAGAGTGTCTCTCTTATTTTAATTTTCTATTCCAATTAGATCTAGTTTTTCCCTCTTTCAATTTCCTTCATTTCCTCATCAATTCTCTACCAATTTCTTTACAAATTCCTTCCCTATTCTTCATTGGAGACTTCTACATCAAGGATCTACAAGAAAAAAATAAGGAGTAACAAGGAGGAGGCCAAGATCTACAAGGAGAGGAACTACATTTCAATTTAGAGATTTTTATTGGAAATTTATCTCCCAATAGGTATATTTCAGTTTTTCTTCTTTTAGTAGACTCTAAATCTAAAATTTAACCATGAAAAACTAACCCACATACATAGGCTATCCATAGGAATTGGTTTTAGGTTCATAGGAGACCTATGGTGGAAGTTATATGCATTTTGGGAGAATTCTGAGATTAGCACATGTGGTATTTGTTAATTAGTCTAATAGATCAATATGACATATGATTATTTGTTTGTAATTAGTGTCATGTCCACAATTAGATACGTATAGGCCGTATCTCGTCAATTGGGCGATACAGATTATTTTTGGGGGTTTTTCTCCTACAAAGGGACTTGTGCATATCACATTGTCACACGGACACGTAGTTGATCTAATTACTATATATATTATTCATATCTAGTGTATTAGACTTGCTTGTGTCCTCCAGGATGCGTTTGGTTGTGTGGTAGAGCCGTATCACAAGCGTATCATAGAATAAGTGTGATACGGGTGCGGTGCACTACACGTGTTTGGTTTATTGTCCTCATTCCTATGTGTGCTTGTGTGTATATAAATATATATATATATATATATATATATATATATATATATATATATATATATGTATATGAGTATGTATATAGTTAAGTGTATATGTGTGTGTCTATAGACACATATAGACACACACATATACACTTAACTATATACATACTCATATACATATATATATATATATATATATATATATATATATATATATATATATATATATATATATATATATATATATATATATATATATATATATATATATATATATGTGTGTGTGTGTGTGTGTGTGTGTGTTAGTGTTTATATGTATATCTATGTGTTAGTATATATATATATATATGTATGTATCTAATTATATCTATATGTATATATGTATTAGTGTATATATATATGCATATGTAGATATATGTATATAGAATTGGATAGTTATATAGATATTGATATATATACATAGAGGGAGGAGTATATGTATATATATATATAGCTATTATTATATATATATATATATATATATATATATATATATATATATATATATATATATATATATAGGGGTGTTTATGTGAATATATGTGAGTTGTGTTGTGTTTGTGTGTGTGTGAGGGTGAGAGTTTTAGTCAGCAACAGAAGGAGGGAGTGTGCAGCTAAGTACAGGAAGCTTGGGCTTTCAGCACTGTGCAGTAAAACTGCACAGCATGTGCAGTCTCAGTTTCAGTCAGCAAATGGGGAGGGGGGCTCGGGAAATGACCAATGTGCATTTGTGCACAATAACTGAGGGATACAGTGTACAGCAAGGTGAGGCGCCACTGTAGTGCAAGTAAGCAGGAACTTTAAGAATTCACTGCAGTTAGGAGGTGTTGCAATCGACCAAGCTGTGACACTAGGACACAATGATGTGTATCTCAGCAGGCAGTTCAACAGCCAAGTATAAGAGGGGGGGTAGCAGTGTCCTCACTATAGCAAACAGAGAAGGTACACAGTATCAGTTACCTCAGAGTTCATAAATCTGTACAGTATTAGTGTTCAATGTCTGTACCAGTGAGGGTTTTGGGGTTAGATGGGTATGTGTTTAGTTTATAGTTAGTTATGTATGCTTATATATATGTTATGATAAGTATATTGGGTAATAGCTAGTGTAGTATATATATGCTAATAGGTAACGTATGTTAATAGTTAGCTATATTAGCTATACATAGATATGTAGGTATTATATTATGGATAGTTCTATAATTGTATTGATATTTATTTAAGTATTTGGTATGTACTTGCTATAGGGTATTGGGGTTTCTATATATTATTAGCTATATGTTAAGGGTTTTGAATTACCATGGGATACCAAGGTAATAACAAGGTAAGGGGTCGATATCAAGGTATTGGGTTTGGACATCGAGATAGGTGTGGTACGTATTGGTATAAGGCCAAGGTATGATATTTTCATTAATTTATTATAGTATTATGTATATTGACTTGTATATATATATAAACTATTATTTTCATAAATAAAACTTCCGTATCTTAAGATACGGCTTTTTGAGTGTCTCTTAGTATCATAGCTTAGCTAGTATAGCTTAGTTTCATAGTGTATCGACTTAGTATCTTAGTGTCAGACTCTTGCAACCTAGAATTACCCGGTTTGACATAGAAATGGCTTTATGACTTAGTATTGCATCAACTTGACTTATTTTTATTCTTGAACCTTGTATTGATGCAACATACCATATATAGGTCTATGAGACACCAGCTTGGGCATCGAGAGATACACCTTGCTCAGGACTTAAGGTGAGTACATTTCTCTGATAGTTTTTAATTCATAATAGTATATATATGCATGTTCTAGAATTGTATACTTGATTCCGACACAGTAAATTTATGGACGTGTACTACATGGATCCCGTTAGGAGATATTATCTCCTACCGTGTTCAGCGGGTACTCGTGTACATGTATTTTATTATGTATATTGGGTATTAATTTATATTTCGTATTCATATACTGCTCATTTCAATGTGTTTATTCTTGTATACCCACTGCTCGTGTTCAATGGTTATTATATTCGTGTACACCCACTGCTCGTGTTCAGTGGTCATATTCATATTCGTAGTGTATCGTGATTGGATCCATTGGTATTAGTTGGGGATGGAAGAGTAGGAGTTGATTATGTGATCAAAGCCCCATTGTTCATCGTGTATATTCTGATTACATATGTCACTTGTAATTGTCTTACCTTATTGATCATGTTCACCCAAACCGATCACATAATGAACTTGTATTCTGAGGTACATTAGTTAGATTGCAGTTACTTTATCATATTGCAGATATTCATATTATTGTTCTATATTCTCGTACATTACCTATATACCTATTGTTTATTTATTCATATGTTTAGCGATCTTGTATTTTATTTCAATTATCTGTTTTATATGCTCGATTATGTTATTGAAATTGCTTTCAGAGGTATGTACTTTGCTCTAATCCTGACTGGATATATTTTTCCAGATGATTGGCTTTTAGAGCAGTGTCCCACATTCTATGGGCCGCAGGATGGCGTACCTATAGAGGATACTCTTGTAGATAAGGAGGACTTAGTTGCAGAGCCCAAGGAGGTCTAGTTATTTGTGTTGGCTTGTATTAGACTATTATATTGTTGAGATTCATAGTTTGTATATTATTTCAGATTGTGGATTATATTTGTATCTTTCCTTCATTATTTCAATCGTGCTTTATCTTCCTTACTTTGTTTTGTGATTGAGATTAGTTATACTTGTGAGATACCATATTGTTCCTCCGTTTGGAGTTGAGATGATTGACAGGTACCATATTAAATTGTTGAGATGTTAGATAGTTAGAAATGACCCAGACAGTATTCTACCGCCGATGCTGTAGCGTAGGCCGGGCATAACCACGTACTCGTGCCCGAATATCCGGGTATGGGCCATGACAGAACACCAGGAGTAGTAGTAGATCTGAAGATGGTTGAGGTCGTAGAGAGTTGGCTAGTTCCTAAGATAGTAGCCCAAGTACGTAGTTTCCTGGGATTGGCAGGATACTACAGAAGTTTTTTGGCAGACTTTGTAAGGATTTCAGCATCGCTGACTCAATTAACGCGCAAGGAGGCTAAGTTTGACTATTCAGCATAGTGCTAGACATGATTTGAAGAATTGAAGAAGGGATTAATTTCAGCTCTGATTCTCATACTTCTAGTAGGTTCTGGAGGGTTTACAGTATATTGCGATATGTTAGGCAAAGAGCTTGGGTACATATTGATGCAATAGGGAAGGGTGATAGCTTATGCATCGTGACTGCTTCAAGATCATGAGAAGAATTATCTGACTCACGATTTGGAGTTGGTGGCGGTAGTATTTGCACTTAAGCTGTGGAGGCACTACTTGTATGTTGATCGGTAGAAAATATTTATGGATCATAAGAGCTTAAGGTATGTATTAACTCAGAAGGACTTGAACATGAGACAGAAGAGGTAGCTAGAATTGATAAAGGACTATGATGTGGAACTTTAGTACCATCCAGGCAAGGCATATATGGTAGCAGATGCTCTTAGCAGGAGATATAGTACATTTATGTTGACATCGTAGCAGCCCATATTAGAAGGTTTTCGAAAATGGGGATCAAGATAGTACTTTCGCAAGACGTAGGAGTATTGGCTAGTTTACAAGCATAATCTACCATTATAGAGAAGATTAAAGCAGCTTAGGCAGAGGATCCCAAAGTTCATATTCTTTGGACGGAATGTGAGTCTAGTCTCAGGAAAGAGTTAACGATTCATGAAGATGGAACTCTTAGATTTGGAAATCGTCTTTTTTTAACAAGTAAAGATATCCAGTAAGAAGTAATAACCGTAGTGCATAGTTCCAATATTCAATTCATCTAGGAGGTACCAAAATGTATCAAGATATCAAGCAACATTTATGGTGGAACGGGATGAAGAGGGAGATAGCACGATTCGTATCTCGGTATTTGGTATGCCAGCAAGTGAAGGCCGACGAACAAAGACCGGTAGGATTATTAAATCCACTTCCTATCCCGGAGTGGAAGTGGGAACATATCATGATGGACTTTGGGACCTATTTACCTAGATCCCCGATTGGTCATGACGCAGTTTGGGTAATAGTGGATCATCTCAAGAAAGTAGCTCATTTTCTTCCTTTTCGAGTAGGACAATCCATAGAGCATTTAGCGGAGTTGTGCATATAAAAGATAGTAAAGAGCACGGCATTCCAGTGAGTATTATATCAGATCGAGACACTCGTTTCATTTCATATTTTTGGAAGAGTTTACACCAGAGTTTGGGTACCAAGTTGAGATTCAATACCACTAACCATCCACAAACAGACAAGAAGTCAGGGAGAACCATTTAGACTTTGGAAGATATGCTACAAGCTTGTACCTTTGATTTTGGAGGGTCTTGGGAAGATTACCTTTATCTCATTGAGTTCTTATATAACAGTTATCAAGCAAGTATTCGAATGGCACCCTTCAAAGCATTATATGGGAGAAAGTGTAGATCACCATTAGCATGGGATGATATAGATGAGCGAAAGATGTTAGGCCCAGAGATGATCACACAGACAGTAGAAGTTGTCAAGAAAATCATAGATTGACTTTGGGTTGCACAAGATAGGCATCAACATTAGGCATATCAGCATCGTAGGCCTTTAGAGTTTTGTGTCGATGACTACGTGTTATTACGGATTTTGCTAACCCGTGGAGTCATTAGACTCAGGGTTCGCGGGAAGCTTAGTCCGCGATATGTTGGTCCATTTGATATCCTCGAGCGGGTGGACGATGTTACTTATCGCCTTGCCATTCTGCCTTTGCTACGTGAGGTGCACGATGTATTTCATATATCTCAATTACGTAGGTATGTCCCTAATCCGAGTCATATCCTCTACCATTCCGAGATAGTCGTTGGTACTGACTTGTCTTACGAGGAGCAATCCGTATCCATTTTGGACCGAAGGGAGAAGGTTCTAAAGAATATGATGATTCATCTTTTCCGGGTTGCTTGGGGTCATCACCCTTTAGGAGAGTCAATGTGGGAGCGCAGTGACGATATCCAGACTCGGTATCCGTATCTATTCGACACGGAAGGTATATTCGTTCTTATGCCTTTGTATCTCGAATCTCATGATTCGTTTACCTATGATATGTGACACTGCTTTCCTTTATATGCTTGAATTTGATTGCATGTATAGATATGCTTGTAGTTAGCGTAGTGCTTGTTCTGATTTCTCTAGCTAGCCTTAAGATTGAATTTAGAGGTTAAAAAATTTCTAAGGTGGGTAGAGATGTCACTCTACATGCCCGATATACGTATTTGGAATATATTAGTTTCTCTACTTATATTATTTGTTGTTTGCATGTTAATTAGGTTACATCCATAGAGACTAGACCAATTCTTTGGTTCAATTAGACCCATGGTTTAATTTTTGGGTTGATTCTTCATGAGTTGAACCATGGTCTAAAACTCAAACCCTAACTATAAAACCCAACATCTTTCTCTCTCTTACCTCATTCTTTCTATTTACTCTTCTTCCTTCATTTAGGCAAGTACACCTTGCACCACATGGAGAAATCTCTTGATTTTTGATTTTTGCTTTTCTTGTATTTTATTAGTCTATTATATTCTCATGATGATTCTAAACACTTTTACTACTTGGAGTTTTTGATTTTGATGGATGAATTTTAGTAGATCCATATTCTAAGTTTGGATTTTTATGGGTTCCTCGAGTTTTTGGTGGTTTTGATCTACTAAAACATAGTATTTACAAAAAATAGTTTTTAGGATGGATGGAGCACTTCATTTGGAGCATTTTGGCTTTTGGTTCAGTCAATTCAGAGTTAAAATAAAGTTCTTATGAAGAAAATAATTTTCGGATTTGGAGTTCTAGCCATGGCCAAACTTGCTACCTGGAGAAGACGAAGTCCCATGTGACCTTTGCTACCTTGAACCATATAAAAAAATTGAGCGTATGCAGCCTTGAGCTCATACGATCTCTACGGTCAGCGACCATGCGGTCATGCAGCCTGAACTCATACGGCCATGCGGTCTGAACTCATACGGCCATACGGTCTGAACTCATGCGGCTATGCGGTCTAAACTCATGTGGTCATGCGACCTTGAGCTCATGCGACCTCTGCGGTCTACGACCAAGCGACCGTACGACCATTTAACTATGCGACCCAACTTCCTATACGGTAGCTGATCCTATGCGGCCTTGATCCTTTTGTGCGTATGTGGCCCCTTGCATACGCTTTATTGGACTAGTTTGGTAGGAATATTCCTTTAGACTTTATGGTTTGTTTGTGTGACTTTGAAGACCACAAGTATATTAGATCCATCTATGCGTCATGATACGACCACTTGTATCTATACTGATACACTTACAACGTGCTATGTGTTACTACGTACTAAGTATTCCTACGCAATTATATTACATATTTACACTATGGTGTTGTAGAAGCATGAAAAATATGCTGTAGAGTTATACGCAGCATTTTAGTGCTGGGCTGCGTAAAATATAACTTCAGAACCATCGGCGTACAACAGAGCTTTGTCGCTAGAACAGCGTAAAATATAAGCTCCAGGACAATCCACGTAAAGCAGTATTTTCAGACTGCTTCAGCGTAAAAGGATTGTTGCATCGCCACTTTGGCGTAAAACTCATCCGCCTTTAATGCGATGGGAAGTTGTACGAGGAACGCTTTGTATTCCTCGAATGAACCTGTCAGATCATGCAGTGAACCTGACTCCTGACAAAGAGTACTGCACGACTACCCAGACGATGGCTGTAATGATGGTGCGGCACAGAGACCCAAACTATCGTTTATTGATGTTTCCCTGATACAAAGTGCTTTTGCGCATACAAGGGAATACGCTGCCTAGTTTTACACAGGCAGATGTGAGCTTTTACGCTCGGCAGAAGACAAAATGAGCTCCATGTCAAAAGTTGCTCTTCGTACAGAGCTCGAGGCACGTCTCTGCATTTAATGTTCAGAATGGTGGCAGATCTCTGCATTAAATGCACGAGATTTGGTTATATTTTTAAAGACTAGGCAAGCCATAATTACGGCTAATACGTCTACATCACCACCCCTGCACATTACGCTATCAGGCTATTTTCAGCTATAGGAGCACGCTGTACGCTATCTGCTTGAAATATGCCATCGGGCTACTTTCAGCTATAAGGAGCACACTAATACGCTCAAAGCCCCAGTCAAAGAAGGAGGAACAGCTATCTTTTACGCTGGCTACCTTTCCATATAGCATCAGGCTTCTACGCCTATAAGGCTTCTATGCCTATTTGGCTTCTACGCCAACCTGACAACTATTTGGCTTCTACGCCATGGTGACAGTTATTGGCTTCTACGCCAACCTTTTCTACGCGAGAGGCAGTTACCTACGTGGCTCTCATGTCGTGATCTTCGCAGCAGTTATACGCTTTTTCTCATCATGGGACACGCGTCACACGCTTAATTAGAAGATCATCTATACGTGGATGACAGTTATTATAACCGTCGCATAAAAAGTACTATATTCTCCACTATCCGGCTTCTACGCCGACTGGATGCTTACTGTCACTAAAACCCTATAAATAGAGACCTTTATTGACAGAGGTCCGGGGGAGGAATAAGGGTCAAAAATTGGTCGAACAGAGGTCGAAAGGTCGGAAATTGATTTTTGAGAGAGAAGAATCCAGAGCACAGACAGAGAGTAGTGATCGACAACTTTGGCATCGAGCATCCACTCCTTCTTGCAATCTTTGAAGCTTTTTCGTCTTCTACAACACTTCTTCATCATCGTGTGGTCCAAGGGACAAAGTGATCGACTGCAGATCAGACTCCTATAGCAATATTTACCCAGATTAAAATTTGTACTTAACATCCTTGTATAGGATTAATAGTACTTCTTGTTTGTAAACCTAAGAAAGGGTTTGGTATAAATCTTGTTTTATTTCTTCCGTTTATTATCAAACACAAGATGGCGACTCTGCTGGGGACCTCTTTCTCATCTGACAAGAAAGCAATTGCTCAACACGATGCAGTAGGATCACTGAAGAAGACCTTGGTTGTCCAGTTCGACCAATCCGCCTACGAAGATATGCTTCGAGCAGGGGGTAGCTCTCACTCTCTCTATCCAAGACAACAGGAAACTGCGTAAGGTCTGGATGCCCCGGACATCCCCTATCGTTCCTGCCGACTCTCTGATCTTTTCGACCAACTAGGTTGTAGCTGCACAACTTTCGCACTCTGCGCGTAAAACTCTGTCTCCCGTCTGTGATGTGGCAGACAAAACTTCTGACAATGCCTCAGTGCTAGTCCAGAAGTCTACTCCGCGCTCTACGTGTAAAATTTAGTCTTCCATCTGTGACGTGGCAGATAAGATTTTTGAGAATGCCTCAGCGCCAAATCAAAAATTCCAATCGCGCTCTGTGCGTAAAAATGCATCTGCCCTCCGCGAAAAAGCAGATGGTCCCTGCAATTTACGCAAGGGAAAACAAGTGGCGGACTACTCAACTTCTCGGCCTTTACGCCATCAAGAGAGAAGTCTGCCCGCTCTTCAGATTATGCGGAACGCTGACAACCAATTGAGGACTTTCTCAGTTTTATGCCAACCTGAGCAGAATTCCAAATTACGCCAGGAGAAGCCCCTCGGCGTAAAGAAGACCCAGTTTGTGGATAGATACGCTCCTCGGGGATCATGTACTGCTCATATGGCTGAACTGTTGTATTCCTACGACAGAGAAAGGGTTGGGGTGCCCAATATCCGCATGCCAACTAATGTAGAAGGAAAGAACAAACCTTCTTCCTCTTTTTCTTCCGTTAATACTCTGAACTTGTGTGAATTTCTGATCCAGAAACGCAAAGACAGGAGTCATAAACATGCTTCAGTTTCCCTAACTGTCAAACGTGGGAAGATCATATTGGAAGATGCATCAATATCTAATGTCGTTATGATATATGGGCCACATGAAGATTCTATCTTTATTGTTCCTCCAACCCGCGATGACCAGCATCCAATAGTCTTCGGTCGCATACGGAGCAGACCGATTGTATAAGAAGAATCTCGCAAATTTGATGCTGGAAAAATGCAAATCCACAGATATAGCCCACAAGCTTTAAAGATTATACAAAGCATGGATTATGATTTGAAGTTAAAACAAGGCCTCAACTATGGAAAAGGCAGACGAACACCGTTGCATAGTAATCCTTACTGTCAACAAACTTATTTTGGGTTGGGGTACATTGCATCTCTTGCAAACTCCAAACCTCCAGAGGCTGATCCTGCACAATCAGAGACAGGTCCTTCTAAATCAACTTCAGTGGACAAATGCCACGACATGTCTGGGGGTAGCCTACCTCGACAAAATAGGGCACCATCCAAAGCTGGGGGTAGAATTCCTTCTGAGTCCGAAGATGATATAACGATGACGATCTTCCCGCAAGATCGTAAAACTAAAGCATTGGGAGCCCGAAGGCCAAAAGGGACTTTCTCATTTAATGAAGATGACATCATTAAAATCTTCAATATGTTGATGAAGGAACACAAACTTCGGCTACCCAATATCAGATACCCTGAGAGAGCTGGCAAAATTGACGACCCTGATTATTGCCTCTTCCATCGGTACATTCATCACCCTACAAGGGCCTGCTATGTACTAAAAAGGAGAATCCAGGAGTTGATCGACGCCAAAGTCATCACTTTGCATCTATAAATGAGGGGACGATCATTACAAATTGACTTCACTTTTGGTGTGACAATTTGCTCCCTCAAGAAAATACCGGATAATGAATCCCTAAAGTTTCCCCAGTGGATTCTTCAGGTCTATCCTCACTCAAACAAATTACTATACAGTGAATTTTTTGGACAGGAGTTCATATTACCTCTGAACTATTGTCCAAATATTTCGTTATCTCCCCAGATGAGTTTTTTATGTTCATATTACCTCTGAATAAACTATCCTGGTCTGACTATCGATTATCATGTCCATATTACATCTGATATCGGTTGTCATCTTAACTTAACATCCGTACTTAACTCTAAGTACGCCAGTGGTGTTAGGTCTACAAAAACTGCCATGTTCATATTACCTCTGAGCAGATATGTACCTCCATCCCGAATAAAGTCACAATCCAAAAGTTTATCATGTTCATATTACCTCGGAACAAACTTTCCGAGTTTTTGGCTATCAATTATCATGTCCATATTATATCTGATATCGGTTGTCACCTCAACTTAGCATCCGTACTTAACTCTAAGTACGCCAGTGGTGTTAGGTCCATAAAAACTGCTATGTCCATATTACCTCTGGCAGGGTTTGTCCTAAAACTTATTACTTGCACTAATGTGCACAAAAAGTAATAGGTCCACAAAAATTCCCATGTGGAATGCCCGCAATGGGAAAATGAAGTGTTCATGTCCATATTACCTCTGACTATCCTTATTTTTCCAGCGAAGAAAGAGTCAGTCTCTATTCAACCCTACAGAGTCATATTTTATTGTGTCTATATTACCTCTGTCAGGATTTGTCTCAAACCTATTACTTGCACTAATGTGTGCAAAAAGTAATGGGTCCACTAAAAATCCCCCAGTGGGATGTCCTCAACAAATACGGTATCGTACTACGTCCATTTTACCTCTAGTACAATATCCAAAATTTGTACAGACAATCATAAAGAAATGGGAGGGTCCTTATATGATTGCAAATGACGCTTATAGATTAGCCAAGCTTAATGGAAATTTGGCAATGGCTACTATCAACTGTAAATTCCCGAAGAAGTACTATGCTTGATCTCCTTCGTTTAACGGAATATGACGAAGATCTTATTCTAGCGATATCATGCACAAAGGTTAGCTGGATCATATTCTATCAGGTTCATGAGACCTCCGAATAGATATCCTTAACTAATTCGTAAGCCTGTCATGTTAATGATACCTCTGATAGTGTTAATATACAAATTTAGTTGGATTATATTCTTTCAGGTTCATGTTAACTCTGAATAGATTTACATTCAGCAAAACCTTAACGAAAGTATGTCATGTTAATGATACCTCTGATATCACTTTCACCCTAGCCTATCATTTATATTCCAAAATGATAGGTCCACCAAAGTCAGATAAAGCCTCTTTATTATCTCTAGAAAGAGCAAATTACATAGAAAAGCAAAAAAGGTACATCATTTGGGAGGAGTAGTTAAGTCGCGAATCTGCCGTGCCAGAGCAACCATTCTCTCATCCCTGGAGTTCAAGACGTCAGCGCGAGCCAGATCCAACCTTGCTGCATCATTGTTCAAAGCTGATAGCTCAGACCGAGCACGTACAAAGCCTGCGTGAATGACACCCACATGTGTCAAGTTCTGCTGAGCAGTCTCTATTCGATCCTTCAGCACATCTCGGGTTGCCGACAAAGAGAGAGCCTTTGCCTCTGCTTGAGCGAGCTCATCTTTCAGCCTGCGGACCCTCGCTGTCTATTCCTCATATTCGGCTTCACACTGAGTCAGCTGGGGAAGGATATACTCCAATTCGGTACGCTCTTGATCCATCTTCTGCTGCTGTTCCTGGACAGATTTGTTCAGGGATTCCAGTTGCCCAGCAAGCTCTATAGTTAAGGAGTCATACCTAGCTTGAACGAGACCGTCAATGTTTCCTCGAGATAGCTGCAAATAATCGTTAATGGGTTATTCCAAAACATTAACTATCTGCTCCAGTATGTCATCTATCCCAGTGTCATTGAAATCTCTGATCGATACTATCGCAAACTGGAAGGACCTCCTCAGAGCCGCGAAGCCTAGATTCTTCTCCAGCACCATTGATATTAGCGTTTTCAAGGTGGTGTAGAAAATACTTGTATACTGCTCAGTCAGCATGGCTAGATCCGAATAGACGCTGGGAGTGGCTATAATATCAGCGAATCCCCCTCCAAGAATGACTGCAGACGATGTTGCCACGGTCATCGCCTCAACAGATGGTGCGACAAAAGAAGAAGCGCCAACAACGGACGAAGTGGCCGACGTACTCAAAGGAGGCATTGTCGTAATGACAGACTCATCCTCCTCTTGAGATATCGGAACCATTTTGGGCGAGCCAGCACCCGAAAATGTTTTCTCCTCGAAGTCAGGCACCTCCATGTCATCGGCAGGAGCTGAAACAGAGCCAAAAGGCGCGTCAACACTGCCCTCCCTGTAGATGTCTTCCCCTGAAAGAAAGATAAGAGAAAGTTAATATCAACCTGATGTTAATTTTTGCTAAAAAGAGGCATAAAGACGACATTTAAACATGGCCGATGGTATATATGTCGCGTCGGTGGCCAGTACAGCTAAATCATTTCTTAATGATGCTAAGCGAGCTGTCATACCTGGAGAAGGGGGTGTGTCAACTGACATTGGCAGGTATTCTTCCAAGTCTTCCTCCAGATCCAATCGAGGTTCATCAGGTGGAATCTCGCTAGGTATACTTACAAACGCGGCAGGGGTTTCTCCTGTTGCTGGTCTGGATAAAGATATCCTTATTTTGCTCGGCCTCGAAGACGATCTCGTACCACTACCTAAAGCAGTAACAACAACAGCAGCCTCGAGCAAAGATTCTCCGGCACCGCCAGCCGGAACGGTTGAGGCTCCCTCTCTAAAAGGTGAGGAACCTCTAATCAAAGGATCATCCCCAACAGGGGAAACAGCAGGTTCACTTCTAGGAACCTCAGGGTGGGAAGTCCTGACAGGATCACCAACCATCTTCTTCTTCTTGCGAGGGGGAGTCTCCTTCAGAACAGGAGCCCTTCGCTTACCAGAGATAACCAGAGACCCTGCAGGTGGAGGTATTTCGCCTCTCGGTACTGCCAATAAAGGCTCATCTGGATTGACAGAATCCTCATCCTCGTCAGAGAAGACTAATGGGACTTCGTCTCTTCCCGCTGACTTAGAAGAGGGTATCCTAAAACTTCCATGTATATCAAAATTGTGATAGAAGGTATTGATTGCCACATAAAATTGGGCATACGAATGGAGGATGCGCAACTCCATGGAGAGTGAAGTCGTAGGCACAGTAAAAGCTGCTCCAGTGCAGCCCATTATGAAGTACTACCATCCTCTCGCTCCATCAATAAGTCTACCTCTGGACTTGAAGCTGGTGACGGCATTGCCCACGTGCAATTGGTCATACCCAAACTGACTGGCGAACCGACTAGGCAGGAAGGGCTCCAAGAAGTAGTGGTCTTCACTTCTGTACAATAAATGGGAAGGTCTAATACAGACCAACCAATTAAAAGCTTCAGGAGAAAGAATGGTCTTTCCTTCACCTGAGTCCTGAAGCCTGCTCCCCTGTTGATTGAGATGTACATAGGGGACGGTGTAGAAGAGCTTCCAGCTGTGACTAAAATTTAGTGCCCGTCGACAGTCTAAAATTGTGGTCACGTTCCAGGTAGAATTCTTGTAATTCAACAAAAAATTACTCCCCGAACTACTGCCAGGACCGGGAGACATCATCCTGGGGTTATGGAGAATTAACCATTCCATCAAGTACAGGAACGGTAATTTTACCCTGTGAAAGTTGTCACGTCGGGTTTTATCGACAAGCAGCCCATCAGTAAGGGCCCTCAGGCCAGCTTGTATACGGCATACCATGGCAGGGAGCAAGCCCAGTCTTGCCCCGAACACCAGACGCACGGCAGGCCATAAGGTGTTGCGGTGAATACGATCCGTAGATGCAATACCGGGTACCACCAGTCGGCGCAGCCATATAGAGAGAAAGCCAGCCAGTTGAGCTTCCTTGGACAGAGGCCTGCGATAATGCCTCAAATAACTGTAGGCTTTAGTGCCTGCAGGATATTTCTCTATCCCTTCGTCGAGTATCTGATCTGAAGCCCCAGCGTCTTCCATAAGATCATCGACTACCTGAGCACTAAGCACTCTCAGAAAGCTCAAAGGCCTATCCCGACTATCCACGACTTTGTCTGGCTTAGCAATCCTGGCCTAATAGAAGAAGAGGTAGGACGCCCATTTGTTGGTTTGAGCAAAATCAGAGGGCTCATTATAGAAGGTGGTGCACGCCAGGTAGTGACACATCAGCTCCTGGTATACTGCCACTACCCGAGGGTCTGTATCCCCCAGCTCCCGGTTTATGGGAACATACTCTTCATAAGGAGTATCCCCCAATGGCAGTCTTAAAATCTCTGCCATTTCGTGAAGGGCCAATCCCAACTCCCCCAGTGGAGTGGCGGAAGTCCCCGTGAGCGAGATATATCGCTCCATTAAAGCCAGAAACATGTTGGGATTGAGAGGTAATCCAATACTGGTGGTAATCACAGCCGCGTACAGACCAATGATCTCCAGCTCAGTCTAAAAATGCTTCAGGGCCCAGTCAGCTAAACGAGCCCATCGAAGATTTATAGGGGTAACCCACCCATTTGTCCGAGGATTAACTTTAGGGTATACTCCTCCAAGACCCATGAAGTCATTGCAGAAAGTCGGTAATTAAACTGGTTGGAGTAGTAAAGTGTCTTCACTCGGGATACTGCCCGGATACAATCCCCTGAATGGCATGACTGAGCCGGAAGGGCGGCTTACAAAAGACCCTTGGTCGGATACTTTCTAGTAAAATATCTTCCCCGGCTGACCGTGAAGATTGGGAGTCAGAGTCCATGACATCCTCCTGGGATGCGTGGCATGGAAGAATGCCGAGATAGGATAATTCCTCAGCATCTTGGGCAGATACAGGACCAAGCCCCCGGCAGAAAAAACCCAGAGTTCTTTCTTAGGCTTTGTCTGGGATTGTTTGTCAATTATATCCCCGAAGAGAAAGGCCGGTTTTATATATTGTGTCCCGTCTATATACGCCAGGGGCTCTCCGTTGATCATGCTCAACAGCATTCGCTCTCCTTGAGACGATATCAGGATTTTCCTTCCTTCAGGATATTGGGGTCCAAAAATGGGAAATGTCACATGGGACAAATCCTCCAGGTAATTGGAATGCAGTATCCCAGCAGCAGAATTCATCACCTCAGCCAACGGAGATGCATGCAAGTTAACTACAAAGTGCAAGAAAAATACGTCAGTTTCTATACTAGACCTCATAATCTTGCAACTTATGCCAGAAAGCAACAGTCTGTGTTTTTACGCCAAGACTGTAAAAATTTGACTTTTTATTCTGGAATCTCATTCCAAGGCGTAAAATTCAAGATTTGCAGTATAGACAAAAATCTGACAGTCTGTATTTTACGCCAGATTACCAAAGTTTGAGTTATTACGCCGGAATTCTCATCCAGAGCATAAGACTCAAAGTTTGTAGTATACGCCAATTTTTAAAAGTCAAAGCTTTTTATGCCAGACTACAAAAATGTGGAGTTTTTACACTGACACATTAGAAATGTGGGCATAAAAGATGAAACATCTCTGTGCATCATCTTCCTCGAAGAGGCTATCAGCACAGAAGATGACCTAGCGCGTTCACGTACAACGTGTGCGAAGGGTTTTTCGTCGTTCTTGTCATCTCAAAAAGGCTTTACCTTTAACGCCCGGTGCACAGCTCGTCGGTGGGACACTTCGTTCAGAGCGGAGCTCGCCCTGCCCGACGGGAGTCGCTCTTGCTTGGGCAGAGGAGCGAGAAGAGGAGGCAGCCTTCTTTCCCTTATAGAAGGAGACTGGTTTTGGGGCCAAGGAGCTTTTTACGCTCAGTAGCTATAAATCAACGGTTTTACGCTTAGAGGCTATAAGTCTATGGTTTTACGCCCGGATACTTTTACGTTCGGTAGCTTTTACGCTCGAGAGGCTACAAACCAACGACTTCACGCTCAGAGGCTACAAATCTATGATTTCACACTCAGAAGCTTTTTATGCTCAGAGACGACAAATCTACGACTTCACGCTCGGAAATTTTCTTTACAGAGGCTACAGATCTACAGTTTTACGTCCGGATGCTCTTACGCTCAGCAGCTTTTATGCTCGAGAGGCTACAAACTTACGATTTTATGCTCATCTACATTACAGATCTATGACTTTCCGTATATCTGAAAATACGCAGGCCAGAATATGCGTATATCGGAACAAATCTCAAGACGGTCAATTGCAAGGTTTTATACAAAAGATACTCCTTCTTTGCCTCAAAATATCCTAAGTACCCAAAGTATACAGAGTTCAGCATTGAAAATGACTCTTCTACTTGGGTCGATTGGAATTTCATCCAAAATTCAGTCTGAATATTTCCTCTACAGTTCAAGATGGCGACTCAGTTTTGACAGCTATTTCTTGCCCTATTTTCAAGGGATTTTCGGGAAATCATTCTTGAAGATGACGGTCTGAACAAAGAATTCTTCTTATCAAAAGTGACAGTTCAGAATTCTATGCAACTCCTCGTTCGAAATAGCAGGACAGTTCGAATTTTTGACTTAAATGCTAAACAAGCTTTCTGCGCATCTTCAGTTATGCATAAAAGACAGGATGGGACCAAATACTCTTTTTTATCAGAGTCAGCGTAATGTTATTCAGACGTATCGAAGCTACACATATTCAGACTTCATCACAGCAAAAGAATATGGCAAAATCATCAGATATGCAAAAGAAGACGATTTTATTAAATCATAATTACATATGAGGGAAATCCAGTCTACAAAGGGTTTTTTTCATCTTCATGATTACATATGAGGGAAATCCCGTCTACAAAGGGTTTCTCATCCTCACTTAAAGATTGTGCCCAAAATCTATTCTGTCAGGTTCTCACATTGGTGGAGATCTTTATCCGTCTTCTGCAGTAGTTCATCGACTTCCACAGTCGATGAACAAAAAAATGATCAATGGCGGGAGAATACAACTGGGCCTGTATAAATTATTCAAGAGCCCATCCTCCATACGCCTTGACAGATTGAGTTGAGGTGTTAGACCCAACTCAATATTGGAAGACAGGGTCAGTTTGTTTGCCCTCGTCCACCGTCGTAACGAGAGAAGATATAGCTTGCAAACTGTGTGATCGAATGTGACCCTTCCTCTCTCCTGGATGAATCTCCATATGAAGTTGTTGATTATCCCGAGCAAAGAAAGCTATGATATCCTTCCATGATCTATCTTGTAGAGGACATTTGCTCAAAGATGCCTTATTTTTCTGCTCCTTACATGCTGGAAGAACATGATCTTCTTCTTCCTTAAGTCGACCAGACGAAACCTAACAATCATCTCTGTGTGGTGAAGGAAATATAGGAAGAATAGGTTAACTCCTCAGCCTTTATATAGGCAAAAGAGAACACACCAAATCCCAACAGATCCCCAAAAATCTGCCAAGAAATTAGCCTCGAAGAACGAGTCAGACTTGACCGTTTCATGCTTCATTCAAAGTATTTCAAATTATGAGGAATTTAAAAAGTTTGAAGGGGGTTTTGTAGAATCATGAAAAATATGCTGTAGAGTTATACGCAGCATTTTAGTGCTGGGCTGCGTAAAATATAACTTCAGAACCATCGGCGTACAACAGAGCTTTGTCGCTAGTACAGCGTAAAATATAAGCTCCAGGACAATCCGCATAAAGCAGTATTTCCAGACTGCTTCAGCGTAAAAGGATTGTTGCATCGCCACTTTGGCATAAAACTCATCCGCCTTTAATGCGATAGGAAGTTGTACGAGGAATGCTTCGTATTCCTTGAATGAACCTGTCAGATCATGCAGTGAACCTGACTCATGACAAAGAGTACTGCACGACTACCCAGACGACGGTTGTAATGATGGTGCGGCAGAGAGACCCAAACCGTCGTTTATTGACGTTTCCCTGATACAAAGTGCTTTTACGCATACAAGGGAATATGCTGCCTAGTTTTACACAGGCAGATGTGAGCTTTTACGCACAGCAGAAGACAAAACGAGCTGCCACGTCAAAAGTTGCTTTTCGTACAGAGCTTGATGCACGTCTCTGCATTTAATACTCAGAATGGTGGCAGATCTCTGCATTAAATGCACGAGATTTGGTTATATTTTCAAAGACTAGATGAGCCATAATTACGGCTAATATGTCTACATCACCACCCCTGCACATTATGCCATCAGGCTATTTTTAGCTATAGGAGCACGTTGTACGCTATCTCCTTGGAATACGCCACCGGGCTACTTTCAGCTATAAGGAGCACGCTAATATGCTCAAAGCCCCAGTCAAAGAAGGAGGAACAGCTATCTTTTACGCTGGCTACCTATCCATACAATATCAGACTTCTACGCCTATAAGGCTTCTACGCCTATTTGGCTTCTATGCCAACCTGACAACTATTTGGCTTCTACGCCATGGTGGCAGTTATTGGCTTCTACGCCAACCTTTTCTACGCAAGGGGCAGTTACCTACGTGGCTCTCATGCCATGATCTTCGCAGTAGTTATACGCTTTTTCTCATCATGGGACACGCGTCACATGCTTAATTAGAACATCATCTATACGTGGGTGGCAGTTATTATAATCGCCGCATAAAAAGTGCCATACTCTCCACTATCCGGCTTCTACGCCGACTGGATGGTTACTGTCACTAAAACCCTATAAATAGAGATCTCTATTGACAGAGGTCCGGGGGGGGAACAATGGTCGAAAATTGGTCGAACAGACGTCGAAAGGTCGGAAATTGATTTTTGAGAGAGAAGAATCCAGAGCACAGACAGAGAGTAGTGATCGACAACTTTGGCATCGAGCATCTACTCCTTCTTGCAATCTTTGAAGCTTCTTCATCTTCTATAGCACTTCTTCATCATCGTGTGGTCCAAGGGACAAAGTGATCGACTGCAGATCAGACTCCTATAGCAATATTTACCCAGATTAAAATTTGTACTTAACATCCTTGTATAGGATTAATAGTACTTCTTGTTTGTAAACCTAAGAAAGGGTTTTGTATAAACCTTGTTTTATTTCTTTTGTTTATTATCAAACAGGTATACCTATGCGCTATGTGATATGTGATATGACTTAATCTTCAGCATGGACATAAGGGTTAGTCAATGACCAAGTGTGGCTAGGATCTGTTAATTTTTGCATCACGCTGGGGTAAATCCAAGTTGGACTATCAAGTGACAAAGTGGATTTTTATCAAGCATGGTCATACTATGGTACGTTATAAAAGGAGAATACCATGTGACCATGCCATATGATTCCAGTTAATAATAGGATTAACTAGGCAACTAAACTTTTAGAGCGTTGGGAGGGAATGGAATCTCAAGATCGTGCCTAACTAGTCACCTCCAGTCATCTAAATTGGGGTGTTCAAACTAGTTCTCATGGATATTGTTTAAGTCCTCATTAGTGGATGGCAATATCTGACTATTATACTATAATATATTCTATGCAATCTTAGCACGGTGGTCTTATGCGGGATCAGTGCACAATACTACGTGCTATACGATAATTTATGGCTCAGCTAAGCCTACTAGTACCTGGTTCGATCGGAGGATTCCTATATGCATAATATCTCTGGGATAACCAGGACTCCATCTAGTAAACCGTATAAATGATTGGTCGATTAGGTAATTGAGCTTGTTTGTGTATTATATTTATTGTCAAATAGTCTAGGGACATGGACTATCATGGTGCGATGGTCTAACCCTTATCTTTTTTGGTTGTAGGGTTAGATTATTATGGCAAGATAGGCTACGGACTGAAACTAGGAGACAAAACTATATATATATCTATTCCATAACCTGGTTTTATTTCTTCATTCGTGCTTCCTTTGTGGTACTTGCTATTTGGGGTCTAACCCTACTGGTTTTGCATGGCCAGGTTTAGAGCCAGCGCCCAAGGATCAAGCGTACTTCTCCTTGAACAATGGCACATACCAGACGGATGGCCATTGAAAAAAATGAGTGGATTTCTTCTCCCCTGCTCCTTATTGCACACTTTACTTATTTTGGACGTTTAGCCACCGACACTTGTTAGCCATAATATCTGGACATTTAGTTTCTTTTATATGATTGTAACTAATGAAACTACAGCTGATCATGGTCATGTGCTTTTGATATTATACCAGCTTTCTTATTTTATACAGCTGATCTCCAGAATATCGTGGCAGGATATTTGGGACGCCTTACTTTCTTTTCATATATGTTCTATGTTCACTGTTCATGCTTGACTGATTGAGATAATAGATGTTTTGTATGACCCTAAGTGACTTGCTTATAGTATGCACTCCTTTATCTAGTTACAGCTGTGACCGCCATACGATATTCTATACCTTGTACGGGGGAGCTGGCCATGTCCGTCTCTATTTTTCAGTATTAGGGCATGACAATTGTACTTAGATTTTCTGTCTAGGATTTCTTTGTACTTTTTTTTGGTTGTTAAACAAAAGTTTTTCAAACTTACTTTAATGGCTAACAACATTAGTAATCCTTATTTTCCTGTTATTAAAGATGTTTGTTTAGTAACAAAATTAAAACATAATATACTCAGCATTAGTCATATTGCTGACCAAGGTTATGGCATTAATTTCATGAAAGATAAATACTCTATCTATGAAAGAGCTACTAGAAAGATCGCATACGAAGGAATAAGAGAAGACAATATATATGGTTTCTATCTCTCGGAAGATACCAATAATATAGGTAGATATTTATATAACCAAAGACGAAAGTTGGCTATGGGATATGTGTCTTGGATATGCAAACATGGACACAATTGTAAGGTTATCTACGAAGAAATTGGTAAGAGACTTACCTAAAATTACATTCAAGAAAGATATGATATGTGCTGATTGTGAAAAGAATAAAGCAATCAGATCATCTTTCAAATCAATAAATGTTGTAAGTACATCGAGACCCCTTTAACTTTTATACGTGGACTTGTTTGGACCTAGTAGAGTTGCCCATCTTGGTGGTAAATTGTATTCTTATGTAATTTTTGATGAGTTTTTGAGATATACTTGGGTTTATTTCTTGCAAATAAAAATGAGGCATTTTCAGAAAATTTTGCAAAAAGGTACAAAACAAAAAGGGCTTCATGATTACTCGTATCCGAAGTGATCATGGTGGTAAATTCAAAAATTCTTATTTCAAATCATTTTGTGATTCAAATAGATTTTTTCATGAATTTTCGTGTCCTAAAACTCCTCAACAAAATGGTGTTTTAGAGCAGAAGAACAAAATACTTGGCGATATGGCTAGAGTCATGTTAAGTCAGTATAAACTTTCATAATATTTTTGGGCTGAGGCTATAAATACAACATTTTATGTTCTGAATAGGGTTCTTATTCGACCTACATCGAAGAAGACTCCCTATAAGCTATGGTTTAATAAAATTTTGACTATTAGCTACTTTAAAGTGTTTGGTTGCAGATGTTTTATCTTGAATACTAAAGATAAGTTAAGTAAGTTTGATTCTAATGCTGACAAAGGTATTTTACTTAGATATGCTGCAAAGAGTAAGGGATATAAGGTATTTACCAAGAAATTCTTGACTGTTGAAGAATCAATAAATGTTATATTTGATGAACTATATAACCACGTAGCAAACGACAGTGATGATGAAGATGTCAGGACAATATCCCACAAGAAACCTAAAGATACATCGACTAACTATCTGGAGAGTCTGCCTAAAAGGCTGAAATTCACTGTTGACCATCCAGAAGACTTGGTAATAGGTGATGTATCAAAAGGTGTAAGTACTAATTCTACAAGTAGATATATCATTGCTAACGTAGCTTTTATTTCTCATATAGAGCCTAAAAATGTAGTAGAATATTTTAATGATGAATTTTGGATTACTATAATGCAAGAGAAACTAAACCAATTTGAATGAAATCAAGTTTGGGAACTAATTACTTGACCGAATGATCATCCGGTCATTGGCACCAAATAGATTTTCCAAAATAAACTAAATGAGGATGGTTTAGTCATACGTAAAAATATATGTCTCCTAGCTCAAGGTTATAACCAAAAGGAAGGTATTGACTACTATGAGACATATGCTCATGTTGCTAGAATAGAATCCATTTGCATGTTATGCACATTTGCTAGTTTTTATAATTTTAAACTTTTTTAAATGGATGTCAAAATTATGTTTTTAAATAGTTTTATAAAATAAGTTTTTGTTAATCAACCCTATGGCTTTGAAGATTTTAAATATCCTGATCATATATCCAAGTTATGCAAGGCTCTATATGGACTCAAATATGCCCCTCGTGCTTGGTATGAGCGTTTTAGTTCCTTCCAACTTGAACACAGTTTTTAAAAAGGGAAAGTTGACTCTACACTTTTTATAAAATCTCATGATAAAAATCTTTTATTAGTACAAATTTATGTAGATGACATTATATTTTGATCTACAAATAAGATATTATGTAACAAGTTTGCTAAGTGTATACAGAACGAATTCGAAATGAGCATGATGGGAGAACTCACCTTCTTTCTTAGATTGCAAATCAAGCAAAATTCAAAGAAAATTTTCATCAATAAAGAAAAATACACTAAAGATCTGCTTAAGAAGTTCAATATGGACAACGCAAAGTCTACTGGCACTCCTACGGAAACTTCAACTAAACTTGATCTTGATGAAATGTCACGACCCACACCCGATGTAGGGGCACGAGTAGTGAATAACGCCTATCCTATGCCGCAGCATCGGCGGTAGAATGCTGATCGGGTAAATTATCTATCTAATAATCAAGATATAACAATGCCACCAATGTAATATGAATATACTCAATCACAGATCTATAGATGGAATAAAGCACGAATATGATAAAATAGTAGAAGAGACAAATACAGCTCACAAGAAAAAATAATATCTAATGAGTCAAAGAAATACTAATAACAATATGCTGGAGACAAATCCAATACAAAAGAACTAACTACTGTACTACAAGCCCTAGGTCATCTGTCTCAATCGGGATAGTACCCTCCTGAGCCAAGGTCTCTGGCTCTAAGCCAACAACATCCTGAGGCCCGTAATGAGTAGGGTACCACTCCTCAGTATCATTTGGGAAAATATATCCATACAGGAAAGGAGCAAAGTACATCTCTAACAGCAGTTCTAATAAATAACATAAACTATGCAATAATAAATAGAGTGAATATACAAGATACAATATACATGTACAAGAGATATGCAATAAAGGAATACTAAAAATAAATACAATAATGAGAACCATAGGAATGAACAAGAAATACCAATACTAAGTGAGTGAGTACCAGCTTTAAAATATGATCGGCTTGGAAACTTGTACAAGGATAATGGGATGGTTAATCATACGTACGGTATATGATCAACACTTACAAGGAATAAGACATACACAAGGAGGGTATGATCACATATCTATACTACATACTCCCCGCCCCCGATTGATATAGTAGATCCAACCATGATACGTTATGATACGGGATTCTCTAGGTAGGTAGCTAGTCTTCCCAAGAATCAATGTCTGTACATGTACAAGAAGAACAAGAAATAAGGCTTGCACAAGATACACCATAAATACTAAGGAATAACATCTCATGACGAGATCCGGATATACTAAACTGTGTAACCATCATGTCAAGAAATCAAGGATATCAGCAATAAATATAAGAGACATAAAGGATATCATAAATAAGAAACTATCAGAGAATATACTCGCTTGGAATCCGGTAAACAGTATCAAAGATGTCTGGTACAGTGTCTCAAATACCTAAATATGGAATATTACATCAATACAAGGTTTCAGAATAAAAATAAGTTAAACTAGTCAACTTCTAGGTCACAAAGCCATTTCTAAGAAAAAATAGTCAAACTAGGTCAACTCTAGGTCAAACAAGTGAAACTAGCTATTTCTAGGTTGTATGAGTCCATCTCTAGGATATTTGGTTCATACACTATGTAACTAGGCCATACTAGCTATAATAGGATACTAGAAAACCAACAAGATACCGTATCATAAGATACGCAATTTATTAGAAATAAAAATATCATAATATGTATATACAAACAACAATATATAATACTCCTAACTAAACTAATGCTAAGTGGATACCTTGGCTTTGAACCATAAGCTGTATCACACTACCTACACTTCATCTTGATGTGTAAAGCCAATACCTTGAGTAAAACCAAATACCTTGACATTACCTTGGTATCACAAGGTAATTCATTATCTAATATATAACTAATACATATACACCTCACTATACATTAATATCTATTTAACTTATGACAATACAATACTAAACTACGATACTAACATACCCCTTCGGATATTCAATACCCGTACCCAAGATACCTCACTCTAATTACCTTGATTTATCTTATGGTAATCTAGAAATACAACTAATCAATGCTAAATAGTATTTCTACATATATATCTCTATATATATATATATATAACTTACTAATAATCAATAAATACATACATACATACATACATATATATATATATATATATATATATATATATATATATATATATATATATATATATATATATATATATATATATATATAACTAGTTTGTCTATACAACTCACTGACTTCAGGTATAAGCTCAAGGCTAACCTCCCTTTGATTAGTAAGTTATATATATATATATATATATATATATATATATATATATATATATATATATATATATATATATAACTAGTTTTTCTACACAACTCACTAACTTGAGGTATAAGCTCAAGGCTAACCTCCCTTTGATAGCACTTCATGAAGTTGATGCTCTAGCTGCTCTGGCTCTTGTTGTTGTTACTGCAGTTGCTGCTGCTCTTGTTATTGCTAATGCAACTGCTCCTGCTCTTGCTGTTGTTGCCACTGCAGTTGCTGCTGCTCTTGCTGTTGTTGCTCCTACAGCTGCTGGCATTGCTGCTGCTGCTGCTGTTGCTGGCATTGCTGCTTGCTGCCACTGCATTTGCTGATACCAGCAACCCAACCCCCTCTTCAATGCTGCTGCTAATTCAACCAAACATCAGCTACATGCTGTTGTTGCTTCCTGTTATAACTCCAGGTAACAACCCACCTTATATTAGAGTCACTACTATACTAAGTCCCTAACCCGACACCCCTCATAGACTGACATACACCAGTCATTAACCCCCACACCACAGACACTAAGATACACAATGCACTTGTGAAATCAGTGCACACCTACACTCCTTCTAGTCCAACACTATCACTCACCTATATACACATACCCTCATATATATATATATATATATATATATATATATATATATATATATATATACTGTCATGCCATAGTACCAAAATACGTAGGGCTAGGAATACATAAGCATGTCAGCCCTATGTATATAGAAACTCTAATATATGGAAACCATAACACATACGTACGCTGTATTATGAACAATAATTCACAAGTGGTATATAATTATCATAAGTCACAGGGCATAACTAAATCTCATCCACAGAATCAAATATAAATGAATAACCAATTAACTATATAACTGAATCAAGTATAAGATGCTTGATAAGAATAAGTAGTTGGGTGGAGACAAATCCACTACCAAACTAGAGTATCAGAGGAATAAAATAAGTACATCTAATGAACAATGAGGCTTGAAGGGAAGACCTCCTTAAAAGATAAGTAGCAAGTCCTGATCCGCGCTCCTGCGAATAGTCATAATCGTCTACACCTAGAAAGGGACCAGGTCCTCAGAGGGACGTAACAAGATACATAGAAGCATGTCAGAAAGTAAATACTGTGAAAACTCAAGGGTGAACTAACCAGCTAAGTGAATACAATTTGAGGACAACTTAATGCGTATGGGAAGTGTAGGCTAGACATATGCTGACGTAATTCACCAATCGCCGTGACTGGCTAGTATATGCCACATATGCCCCCATAACAAGGGCACTCTGCAATGTAATAACATCCAGCTTCGAGGAGCGTGGTATCTATATAAGTAATAACATCCAACACTCTCTAGAGTGTGATATTTGCAAAACCACAAGTAATGTCCAACACTCTAAAGAACGCGGTATCTGCATAAATATATACGTCCGTATCGCTCCGAAGAATACGGTATCTGTATAAAGGAGGTGGGTGTCCCATACGCCTACTAGTCGTCCTCCCCGTCCAATGCTAATGTACAAGTCGCGAACACGACATGGACATCTCGTACTATAATGCAAGTCTCTATAGAAATAAACAACTAAGCTAAATACCGTCACACGTGCTGCTCATACCGATGGCCAGTCGAGTATGATGCACTCGTCCATACATGAACTCACTCTGTGACGTACAACGATACGTGTCAAGGCCTGGGGAGTCATATTGATAACTTCACAACTTTAGGTACGTCCACTAGACAATAGGTCAAACACAACTCCCAACATCAACGCCTTCGTTGACTGCATCTGAGTCTTTCTCGGACGCACATAGTTATATAATATTAAAACAAATAAATATGCAACTAAATAATAACTGAATTTAAACAATATAACAAGGCAAGGTATACTTGCCTGGCAAAAAAATTGCATAGTAAAAGCATCCAGACGTCAAGCACAAGGGATCAGAAACCATGGCATCCGAATAAACGTCTCCGGATGCTGAAATAAACATCACCAACGATCCCGGAATAAGCAAAATAGTCAAAAAAGTCTACCCTTTCGTCCAATTTGGACACAAGGGCAAAACGGTAATTGCGAGTCAAAACGAGTCCACGTGTGGGCCACTTTGCACCGAAAAGCGTACTAGGGGTCAAGGTCTCCAAATGAGACAAACTATAGGTCAATCAAATTTTAAACGACGATACAAACTCAAAGGTATGTCCAATTATGGATTCCGGTAAGCCGATCACAATTTTGCCCTTAAAGTCAAACCTTGGGGCCCGCGAATAGGCGGCTTGGTCAACTGTATCAGAATCGCGTAAAACATGGGTCACAGGACCAACATGATTCCACGAATCCAATAGCGCAAGTTTTTTCGCATTCGACGAGCGTACACAGAATAGGGTGGTATTTTGTAAAAAGTCGCGATACGAAAACTTTTTACTGATACGGGTTGATTTCGACGCACACACACGTCCGAATCAGTTTCCGTGAAAGTCCACACGTCAGGATATACCATATGCGCCTTTCGGTGTAATTAGTACGCGATGAGGCAGTCTCGTTTGGCGGGCAGCACTCCGTATCATAAAATTTCTGTTTTAAAAAACCAAGTTTTTGGTCGATTTGGGGGCCGAATAATTTAACACATATAACAAATTAATGAAAACTAAAAGAACAGAAAAATTATCGTTTATATTGAGAATAAAATCCTTCAATTAGTTTTTGAAAATATTAAACAGGTTGGTGGCAAATTGGGTGTGAACATGGGGGTTTGGGTTGAAGTTTTTGGACTGTTTTGGTCGGTTTTTCAGCCATTTTTTGGTCAATTTTTCGACCAATTTAGGGTAAGAAAATTCGTCCCGCTTGAACGAAAATCCTAGAGGGTTAGGTTGTGAACGTACACGGGCAAACCTCTCGAGAAAAAGACGAGAGATGAGGGAGATATGTTACCTTGAAGATGGGGCGACGGACTGTGCGCACACGCGGGGACGGACGGTGGCGGATCGGGCGGCGCGGGGGCGGGGGCGGAGGCGGAGGCGCCGGGGTGGGGCTGAGGTCGCTGTTGGGTGTAGTCGCTAGGGTTAGGGTTTAGGGTTTGAGTTTTAGAGTAATATATATATGTATATATGTATATGTACATATATTTAGAAGGTAGAAGGAGGGAGTTGGGGTTCCTACAAGTTGTTGCGTAGGGGGGTGGGAATTAGGAATAGGGTTTGCTATAGGTTTGTTAGTATAGTAATAGGTTAGTTATTATTAGTATTTATTTTCTTTTCTTTTCTTTTCTTATTTTATTATTATTATTATTATTATTATTATTATTATTATTATTATTATTATTATTATTATTATTATTATTATTATTATTGTTATTATCAATTATTATTATTATTGCTATTATTGTTATTATCAATATTATTATTATTATTATTATTATTATTATTTTATTTATTATTATTATTATTACTATTACCAATATTATTACTAATGCTATTATTATTATTATTATTATTATTATTATTATTATTATTATTATTATTATTATTATTATTATTATTATTAACCTTATATTTATTAACATATATATTTACATATGTAGATGAGGTTGTAAAAATCCAAAAATAATATTTGTACACCAAATAAATTCTAAAAATTACTTTATAAAGCTTTAATAAAATACTACACCCAAAATATTTTATGAAATATTTTATAATTAATAATTAGATATCTATATAGTTATAAATTAAATAATTATATTATCTAATTAACTTAGTAATTAATTAAATGGTTATCCACAAAATAGGTAATAGTAAATAATATGCACATCTATAAAAGAAAAATACCTAACTTGGCACGGAGAATTATGGGCTACTAATTATAAAAAAGTCAGAATTGAAAAATAACCACAATTAATTTATATACATAAAATATCTAAATATTTAACACAGAATCTATGGTCTTTCCACTAATATCATACTAACAACAAGGGGTCGAATATTTGTTCCACGAAAAGATCCTACAGGTAGTGTCTCCTGTGTAGGCTACTTCCTATGAAGGGCGATACAGATTTTGGGGCCATCCTATATTATTAATGTCCAAACCACGATGAAGTATCCTAATATAATCATTAGATTTTAATTGATTTAAAAAATAATCTAAAACAAATACAAGGAATACAAAATACACACAAGATGCCTATTTTTGGGTCAGGGGGTTTACGTATAGATATCTATATAACATTATAGACATATATACATATAAACACCAATCACTATACATATATATATATATATATATATATATATATATATATATATATATATATATATATATATATATATATATATATATATATAAACATAATATCACTATACATATATACACATAACCATACAAATATAACACTCTAATAGCTATTACCAAGTTATATGAATTGAATTGCAAGAAAACAAACACGTAGAGTGCACCGCACCTGTATCACACTCATTCTAAGATACGCTTGCGATACGGCTCCACCACACAACCAAACATATCCCAACGGTCATGAGCAAGTCTAAAATTATAATTATGAACAATACGAAGAGCTAACTACTCATCTACGTGTTCGTGTCAAAATATGATATGCTCAAACCCCCCTGTCAGAGGAAAACCCTCAAATCAATCTGTATCTCCAAATTATCGGGATACGGCCTACACGTATCTAATTATGGACATGACACTAGCCACACACAATCAAACACATGTTAATTTAGTCTAATTGACCTATTGACAACCACAAGATGTGTCAATCTCGGAATTCCTCCAAAATTGACACAAAACACCACATAACTTTCTCCAGAGGCCCCCTATGAACCTAATTCCAATTCCTATGGATAGCCTTAGCATATGTGCTAATTTATAATGATTAAAATATAGATTTATAGTCTAATTAGAGAATAAAACTGAATTATACCTTTGGGAGATGAATTTCCAATAAAATCTCCAAATTAAGTGAAAAGAGCTTCCAACTTGTAGATCCTCGCTCCTCCTTGTAAATCATTGCTTCCTCCTTATAGATCATTGCTTCAATAGCCTCCAATAATGATCTGCAAAGGAATTGGAAAGAAATTTGGGTGGAATTTGATGTGGGAATAAAGAAATTTTGAAGAAAAAATTCTCGATCTAGATTTGAAATAAAAATAAAGAGAGAAAAATTTTCCCCCATTTTTAAATATGGCCGACCTCTTTCCCCTTCCTCAAGCTACTATGTAAAGTCAAAAATATTCCTTGGGGCCTCTCATGAAGAAAATAATTAAGGAAGGAAGGTTCTAGTCTAATTAGTTTGACTTAATTAATCATCCTCCTAATGATTGGGCTTATTATTGGGCTCAATTCTAACTAGAATAAATATTGGTCCATGGATCTAATTTAAACTAGTTAGATTCACTAACACAAGTCCAAAATAATAAACTACCATCTAACAATAAATAAATTTAAAACATGTCTAATATTTAATTAATTATAAAATGACCAAAATATCTTTTCCTAGAAAATGTGGTAGTGACATAAAAATAGCAAACCAGCTGATATACCTAAGTATCGAGGTATGATTGGTAGCTTATTTTATTTGACTACTAGTCGCCCTGATATTATTTTTTAATTTGCCTTTGTACTAGATATCGAGTCAAACCTAAGAAATCTCATGTATGCACAGTTAAGCATATCTTCAGATACCTTAAAGGCGCTTTGACAACCGGCTTGTGGTATCCCAAAATCACATCTTTTAACCTCGTCGGTTATTCGGATGCTGATTTTACTGATGCAAGGTCAATCATAAAAGTACCAGTGGCGCATTTTATTTCCTAAGAGAGTCTTTAGTCTCCTGGTTTTCTAAAAAGTAAAATTCAGTTATATTATCAACTACTAAGGCTGAGTATATAGCCGCAGGATATTGCTATACAAAAATTTTGTGGATGAAACAAACCTTAGAAGACTTCAATCTTTCTTTTAAAAAGATTCTCATTTACTGTGATAATACTAGCACTATTAATCTCACTAAAAGTCTAATTTGTCATTCACGGACTAAGAACATTGAGATTAGGCATCATTTACTAAATGATCATAAACTAAAAGGTAATATATGCTTAAAATTTGTTGACACAGAACATTAACTCGCTGACATATTCACTAAACCTTTAGCAAAAGATCGCTTTAACTTTATACGTCCAGAATTAGAAATTTTAGATATCAAAATTATATAATTCACTTATATTATTATTTTAATTAATTTTCTTTAAATGTAAAGATCATTTTGGTTATAAGCCGAAATGGCCCATCTATCATAGAGGCGTAGATAGTCTTAAGCGACAAGGTACTTAAGTGTTCGAACTACCGCTAGCTGGGATCCGGCCCCTACAACTAACCCAAGATTATTACTTTAATCGGACAAAGATTAATTAATAATATGAGTAATTATTATTTTTTAATCAAAAAAACTAATTTTTGCTTTAAAAAAGTTAAAACATACATTATAATACATAGAGTATGGGATTTATACAAAACAAATCATGGAACAAAAGAACCAAGCTCAGACCGAGTTATGTGCAAACTCAGGCCGAACTCGGTTGCTCAATTTCCATATTTGAGCCACGTGAACCCTGCTCTCTTTTATACTTATATATAATCTCAAAACCGTGGAACACCATAACAGTAGCTGACCCATTTTCTTATTCCTCTAAAACCTTAATTTGTTTTCAAAATATTAGCTAGTGGATCTTCCTCCTCCAAGCTTTTATACTCTCCAAAACTTGGATCCAACACTCTTTTAAGGTTCTCTACCATTCCCCTTGTCTGTTTCAGGTATAATATTCTACTTTTCTCTATTATTTTTCAATGGCACCAAAATTGTCAAAGAAGAAAAGAAAATTTGGAAATGCTTCTTCTTCAAATGTTCAAGAAGAAGTTTCGTACTTCCTGTTCAGTCCTTCTATGCCTGAAGAAGTTTAATTTGACAACCTTATTTTTTGCTCCCTTGCTCAATCCATAGAGTGGTTTGATGACTTCATAGAGAGGACCATATTTCCTGGAAATTTATTAAATTTCACCATATTTTCTATATATTTTATACTTTTTAAACTCTTGGATTAGAAGATCTTGTTACTTCTAGATATTGTGTGTATCTGAATGACATTCGTATGTTTTACTGTAATTTTCTGTCAAACATGGTACTATACGGTCATGAGTCAGTAGGATTGGAGTTGAATCCGATGACGAGGATTTAGGCATGATACTTCATATTTCAAATAAAGGTGAAGCCCTAGGTGACATCACCAAATTTTAATTTCCTAAAAATATGACTCTTGACTTGTTCAAGGACTCCATATGTTAACCCAATCTTCGTCCTCCTGACAAACTTAAGCCAATACACATTAATGATTGGTTCTATGACTTGGATCGTATGGTTTTCTCTGTCATTCTTCCAAAAGAAACTTTTATGGATGAACTCACTTATTTGGAGATGTCTACACTATATCATATGCACTTTGGAATACAATTTAGTTTACCAAAGACCATTATTGAATCCAGGGAACGATGTCACAAGAAACTGTGTAACTTACTATATGCTATGTACTTACCTATCATCTTTTAGTATTTTGAGATCCCGATGGACGATTTCCCCCATCTTGCTGAGCCTGCTTATCTTCACAAGCATCGTAGAATTGAGCCTACTCCTCCTGCTCCAACACATCTCATTGACCTATCTTTTGGTTATGAGACTGCTTTACTTCCTCCATATGCTCCAATTGTTACACTTAACACACTTTATACCATGCTCCAGGGTTGCTTCAGACTGATAGACGATCGATATTGCTCTCAGGATTTTTGTAACACACGGTAGTTCCAGGCATTCTACAACACCCTGATGGACATTCGCTATAACTTTTCTTATCACCCTGGCAGATCCATTGCTATGGTTTGTTATCTATCTATAACTTGATATCACATCGATCATTGAGATTCTCAGAGATTCTTTAACCTAGCTACTTCTTGCTTTGATCCCAACCGTTCTATTAAGACCGGTGAACCCTCTGGTAGAGATGATGATAATGATGATCAGTAGCGATGTAGTGATCTGACGCTTATATTTAGTTATTATGTTAGTAATGATACATTATTTTAGTTGACAATTCACTAGATTACTTTATTAAGAAGTATTAAACTATTTCAGTTTGCAGTAGTTATTTGGTTATGTACTTCAGTTTGCTTTAGTACTTTCTATCTGAAAACTTCTTTGCAATGAACTATTGTTTACGTTTGCTAAAATATTATGTGTGCTCCTATTTCACTTTTTATATCTACTTTACGAAAAATTATGCTCCATTTTAATGAAGTGACAAAGGAGGAGATACACTAATATAGTAATATATGCTCTCATTTTGGGGGAGCTATTTTGATGCTATTACTGAGCTACCAACATAACACATCAATTTACGACCTGTATCAGTCGCTATTTTTGTCAATTATCAAAATGGGAGAGATTGTTGACACATCTTGTCTCAGTCAACCTGATTTCGATAATTAACTCAAAACTACGAGTCGATACACGGGAAAGCATTTCAACAGAAGATTGTTCATTTAGCAATCACTTCACGAGAAATGTTTTCTTCAATGTTCGTCGTGTTCTATTTTTTTTTTATGCATTTTGTTTTTCTTGAGTCTAGGACTTATGTGGGTCAGATCATAGTTTGGAACTAGTTGAATCCTAACCCAAAGCCACTTAAAATAAGCCTACCAAAACCTAAACCAACTCTGAACTCGTACTAAACCAAATACCCTACTCAAATACTGACCCAAATGACCCAAAATCTGACCAGGACCATTCTAAAATTTGGTCAACCGAGCTCGGTCCGAGTTTATCCTGAACTCTACCTAAACTCAGTCATATAAAACTGATTCCTGAATCAGAATGCTAGACCTATTCTCACATCTCCAACGTTTAAGTTTTGAAGTTAGGATACCAAGTACTACCTGAACTCTACCCCAGAAAAACCTATAAATAGAGAAAAGTTTTTAATTTATATTAACTCATTCACTCTTCATCTTCTCTATTCTCTAAAGAGCTATTAACCTTCTCCAGGTCTAACATAACTCATATTCTTCTAAGTGCCAGTGCGGTTGCGATTAGAAATGTTCGAGTTATACAAGCTTGGCTATTCAAAGCTACTTCTTAAAAGTCTGAAGTCTTTGAGCTCTTCGGATCAAAGCTCTTGTCTGTACGAAGTCGCAATCTCTTTGAATCAAAGCTTGTGTTTTCACTAATAGTGGATTTAACTCCGAGCAAGAGTTTTCGAGACTGGACTAGTCCTCCATGAGAAAAACCATTATAAATTTTGGTTTTTATGTTTGCTCTTCTATACTTATTTACTGTTCATATATATTGCTGCATTATTTGCTAGTTGGTAACTGCCTTTACTTTATCTTTAATTTTAATTTGGTTCTGCTATACTCTATTCACCCCCCTCTAAAGTTGCCTAATGATCCTTCAAACTACCCTATGTCTGTCTATATATTTGAATATTGATGGTGAGTGGAGGGTAATATTTGGTTTTTATATATCTACGGACGTCCAAGTAAGGCCTTGTAAGATTCTGCGAAGTTGATGACATAACAGGTGACTTCAGTTCGGATATGACCTATCTGACATTTAAGACGTATCTTCACCAGAGGTTTACTTTTTGCAGCCTTGAAACAACAGATTTTCGTATTTGTTGCTGACAGGTTATATATCAGGATTCTCAAGTGTCACGCCCCAGTCCCAAAATATCGAGGGACTAGCCACGTGACAATGGCCAGCAGTACACACCGATGGACAAACCCAAATGGATCCATCGGGACATACTTAAGCTGTAAAACAATAGTCAGGGGTCTAAATCTACTAATCTCATCCACAGAAAATGAATATATCAATAGCAACAAAAGGAAATAAAAACATCATCATCAAGTCACAAGTACATAAATTGGGGAACAAGCCCGATACAAGTCTGATACAACTGTCAAGATACAAAATAAAGATATCAACAAAAGTACTGAGTATGGAAACAGTATGTACTCAGAAGATACCCGAAGAGATCACTCGTCTACTGGATCTGGACTGCTCCAGCGCCAGCTCTTGTTCCTACTTCTGCTCCTGTTAATGCTTCTGTCATGTATATCTCTGGGTCGAACTCGTCTGCTAATCCTGGGGACATAATTCGAATCCAGGTCCTCAGGGGACATAGCAAGGTACAGAAAATACAAGCCAAAATAAATACAGTGCAGCAAATAAATAAAATAATAGGGTAAACTAGATAACCAGCTAAGTGATATGCAAGTAAGAGCAGCACTATAACTTAGGTAGAAACTACTACAAGCTCTGTGTCGGGGAGCCGGTAGCAATGATATCATGTGGTTGTCTAGCTCGGAGTGAGACTAAGACGTCGACATAATATATAATCAACCTATAGTTTGTGTGTCTCTCCCCACCCAATGTAATCATGCATCTCATGTCCATGACGTCTCATGTCCATGCCATACAGGATCATAACTAATGCATCCAGTCATATAATATCTAAGCAAAGGAATAAGTCATAAAAACTGTATCCTATACAGAATCACCATGAATATCTCAGGAAGATTCTGTATCATGAATAGTATCAGGTGTCCTGGATAAAACGTACTAGAGAAAGCAAGTACGAGAATGCAAAGGGTCACGATAACCAGCTCTAGGTGACATACACAACTCCACGTACGGGGTTGGCACCCGACTATTAATCGGACGCTAAGTAAGTCACACGGTCCTAGGTCAAGCATGTACAACAATGTATAATAAGTCAAAAAATATGTAACAAGAACTGCAGGATTTGGCAAGGTACACTTGCCTAGGGTTCCGGCTCCAATTGTAGCTCTGACTTCAGCGGGATTTGCAGGCAGTACTCCGGTTGCTGAAATAGACATCACCATCAGATCCAAAAAATATTAATCAGCTAGAAATGCCTGTCCTTGAGTCCAATTTGGACACAGGGGCAAAAATGATATTTCAGAGCAAAACGGGGTCCAAATGTGGGCCGCTTTGCACCGAAAAACGTATCAGGGTCAAAGGTCTCCAAATATGTCCAACTTAGTGTCAACAAGTCAGGAACGATGATACAATCCCAATGGAACTTCCAGAATTGGATTCCGATGAGCCGATCACAAAATCGCCCGTCAAGTGGAGCCTGTGGGGCCCACGACACACGATTTTGTCAACGTTCTCATAATCGAACCAAACATGGCTCACAGGACTAGCGTATTGCTACGAGTCTGATGGTGCAAGTTTCGTCTTAATCCGATGTATGTACACTAAGTTACAGCAAGAACCAGAAAGGACGGATACGGGACGGTGTCCGCGGATACGCGTTGATTCCGGTGTGCACGCACATCCGAATCGACTTCTGCAAAATCTTGCACGTTCGTATCAACGATGCGCACATATCGGTGATGACAGCGTGCGACCAAGTCATCCCGTTTGGCGGGACGTACTCAGTTCCGGGGTGAAACAGGGCATTGGTTTTTCCTGTTTTTGGATCACGGTTTGCGATTACCACAGGACGCGATGCACCGAACGGGTTGCACGGGCACCGAGGGGGTCATGCAGGGTTCACAATGCAACAGACGGAATCAAAAATGGGTAAACGAGCAGAGAGAAATGGGTACCTGAACAGGGCTCGAGAAACGACATTTTCTCGTATCCGCGACGTGTCCGTTGTCCGAGCGACCTAGGGTTAGGGTTTCTGAGCACTGTGGGCTGGAGTTTGGTGGCCGAAGGTGGGCCGGAGGGAGGCTGGGGTGGTATGGGCGGCCGAGGTCGTCGACAACTGTGCGCTGGGAGGCGGCGGCGCACGGCTAGGGCGGCCGGAGCTGGTAGCGGCCGGCTGCTGCTGGCTAGGGCTCCGGTGAGATCGAGGGTGCTGCGGGAGGGGTCATCCGGCGAAGCTGGAGGAAGAGCAGCGGGGCGAGGGCGGCGAGACGGTAGCGGCGTCGCGGGCGGGGAGTCGAGGCGGTTCGAGAGGAGGGTGGCGGCGAGGTCTGGAGAAGATGCGTCAGGGTCGCTCGCTGGAGAAGACGGAGGAGGGGAAGGAAATCGGGTGGCCGGAGGGGCTTTTTATAGGGCAGTACGGGGAGGCGGTGCGTCGACCGGTGAGGGGAAGGGAAGGGCCAGAGGCGGCGGTTACGGGAGCGGGGAGGCCGAGCGACGGAGGCTGCCGGAGCGGCGAGCGTTACACGGCGTCGGGTGAGCGGCTGGGGGAAGGTGAGGAGTTCGGGCCGGGTCGGGTCTTAACCGGACCCGGATCCGACCCGCTAAGATCGGGTTGGGTCGGTTCAGCAGTGGGTTGGGTTTGGGTTGGTTCAGTATGGTTTATTTCAAATAAACCGGGTTAATTTCTGGGTTTATTTAAAAATAGATTTTAGGGCTTTTAAAAATACTTCTGGGGTCCAATAAATTCCTGGAAAATTATCCTATGTCTAGTTTTTCATTTTACACTAGAAAATATTATTTTCATATTATTTTAATATTAATTAATAACATTTAAAAATCTTGTAATTACAAAATACCTTGATTTTAATTCTAGAAAAATCTCAGAAAATTACAGTAAATTGGGGAAATTTTAAATTATCAATTTTTGAAAATCAGGGGGATTACATCAAGGCTTGTAGAAGACACTTGGGAATGATGATGAGTGATGAGCCTAGGTTGATATGTATTTGGTTCACCCTGACATAGCCGATATAGCTAGTATAGTACAATGGCATGTCAGGGCCATTACTATTTACCAACATATCCTCTTGGGAGAAGGTAATATTGGGGATGTTTTGTATGTCACTGTGGAATTGTCATCCCTCATCTTAATCTAGGTCAGGTAAGTGTCAGCATGCAATAGTGCCTCGCTTAGGACATCACGAGTATCTTTTTAGAGATAGAGGAGCTCAAAGATAGAAAGTCATACCGGTATATTGGCAAGTTATACTAATATATCAAAGTTGTAAGGCTTGTCAAGTCTTTTCGAAAGATCCTTCTTCAAGGGTCGAAGTGAACCTCCTTTAGCTTTGCTTTGTCGGCTGTTATTAGCCTTGAATGGTCTGCCTCGGGAGTAGTTTGAGCAGTTTGAGCAGTAGGAGCGGGTAGCATCGGAGTGGCAACTTCTTGAATGGGCTCGTAAGTTGGTAGGTAGGTTCTACCATACATGTTTTCTTCGAACATTAATTCATCTGTAACAGCAACAAAAGCCATATGGCATGGCTTTTTTTTTGAAGACTTGGAATTAAGAGAAGCACCTTCTCATTCCATCCTTCACAAAGTCGGGGTGAACCTACACGATTTTACTTCGAGAAGTAGCGAGAGGGATCAACACACTTGCTTCATTATGCGCTAATGGAAGGATGACGACTTTTATCGTTGCCTTCGGTATTGGAATGACCCCAACTTGCACTTCCTGGGATAGAAAGTCTCCAAACTATAAAGATACCATATTTGTGGAGACTGTTTTCTCATTAGTATGGAGTGTAATAACTTTAGATTCCACTTCCTCTGGCAGCTCCTGGTGGGATGATGCAGATACTGATGAAACGGACAGTACTTTGGGTCATTAGTGCGTCCCACTTCCTCTGGCCTCCTGACATCAGGCAATCTCAGCTTGTTACCCTACATCAGAACATTGAAGATGCTGACTATGTCGTTGTCGTCGAAGGAATACTCCTCTTTTGACCTCGTGTCGTCTGGAGCTTGTTACTTAGACTAAGGGGCACTTTTGACTGTTAGTCACCCTGATATTATATTTCCAGTCTTCCTTTGTGCTAGATTTCAGGCCAAATCCTAAGAAATCACATGTGTGCGCAGTTAAGATCCTCAGATACCATAAAGGTACTTTGACAACCGGTTTGTGGTATCCCAAAACCACATCCTTTGACCTCATTAGTTATTCGGATGTTGATTTTGTTATATGCAAGGCCGATCTAAAAAGTACCAGCGGTACCTGTCATTTCCTAGGAAAGTCCTTAGTCTCCTGGTTTTCTAAAAAGCAAAATTTAGTTACATTATCGACTACTAAGGCTGAGTATATAGCATGGGTCATTATTGTGCACAAATTTTGTGGTTGAAACAAACCTTAAAAGACTTCAATCTATCTTTTAAAAATATTCTCATTTACTGTGACAATACGAGCACTATTAATCTCACTAAAAATTAAATTTGTCATTCACGCACAAAGAATATTGAGATTAGACATCATTTTCTAAGAGATCATCAACTACAAGGTAATATTTGCTTAGAATTTATTAACACAGAACATCAACTCGCAGACATATTCTCTAAACCTTTAGCTGAAGATAGATTTAACTTTATACGTCGAGAATTAAAAAATTTGGATGTTAAAATTATATAATACACTTATATTATTCTTTTAATCGATATTCTTTAAATGTAAAGATTATTTTGCTTGTAAGCTGAAATGGCCCTTCTGTCACAGAGACGTAAATAGCCTTAAGCTACACAGTATTTAAGTGTCTTCGGACCACCACAAGCTGGGATTCGGCCCCTACAGCTAACCCATGATAATAAATATTTAATCGAATAGAGATTAATTAATAATTAGTTAATTATTATTTTTAATCTAAAATACTAATTTTTGGTTTTCAAAAGTTAAAACATGCATCCATATATATAGAGAATGGGATTCATACAAAACAAATATAGGAACAAAGGAACCGAACTTGGGCTGAGTTCTGTGCGAACTCGGGATAAACTCGGTTGCTCGACTTCTATATTTGAGTCTTGTGGACCCTAATCCCTTGTATACCTTATATCATCTCATATTCAGGGATCAAATTCAAACAACAGCCGAAACCCATCTTCCTCCTCCAAAACCCTAGTTTCTTTAACACCATAGCAAGTGGATATTCCTCCTCCAAAACCCTAGTTTCTTTAACATACTAGCAAGTGGATCTTCCTCCTCCAAGCTTCTTCCTCCCTAAAACTCATATCTATACTCCTTTCAAGGTTCTTTACTATTTCTCCTATCTGTTTCAGGTATAATCTTCACATTTTTCTCTATTCTTTTTCAAAGGTGCCAAAATTGTCAAAGAAGAAAAGAAAAGTTGGAGATGCTTCTTCTTATAATATTCAAGAAGAGGTCTCATACTCCTTGTTCTGTCCTTCCATGCTCAAAGAAGGTGATTTTGACAACTTTAATTTTTGCTCCCTTGATCAATCCATAGAGTGGTTTGATAACTTCATAAAAAGGACCATATGTCCTGGAAGTCCGTTGAATTTCAATATTTTTCCTACATACTTATCTACCTTTTAAGATCTTTGATTAGAAGATCTTGTTACATCTAGATATTGAGTTTATCTGAATGCCATTCATATATTTTATTGTAATCTATCTATCACACGGTACGGTACGATCACGAGTCGGTGGGATTGGAATTGAATTTGATGATGAGGACTTAGGCATGCAACTTAATATTTCAAATGTAGGTGCATTCCTATATGACATCACCAAATTTAAATTTCTTGAAAATTGACTCTTGACTAGTTCAAGGACTCGATGTGTGCACCCAATCTTCGTCCTCCCGGTAAACTTAAACTAAAATATATGAATGATTGGTTCTATGGCTTACATCGTATGGTTTTCTATGTCATCCTTCCAAAACAAACTTCCCCTGATAAACTTACTTATTTTGAAATGTTAGCACTTTATCATCTATACTTTGGTATTCAATTTAGTCTACCACCGACTATTATTGTCTCCATGGAAAGATGTCACAAAAAATCGCATAACTTACTATACGCTATGTACTTTCCCATCATATTTAAGTACTTTGAAATTGCTATAGACGATTGCCCCCATCTTGTTGAACCTTCTTATCTTCACAAGCATCATAGAGTTGAGCCTACTCCTCCTCCTCCTCCACCATATCTCGTTGACCCATCACTTGGTCACGAGTCTGATCCACTTCCTACACATGCTCAAGTTGTTACCCTTGAGTCTCTTCATACCATGCTCTAGGATCATTTCAGACTAGAAGACGATCGATATCGCTCTCAGGATTTTTATACCATACTACAGTTCTAGGCATTATCCAACACCCTGATGGACATGAGCTAAAACTTTTTTCATCACCCTGGCGGGCGGACCTATTTCTATTGTTCATGATCTATCTATAACTAACTATAGCATCGATGATCGAGATGTTCAGAGATTCTTCGATCCAGTTTTTGGTCGCTTTGATCAAACTGTTCTGTTGAGATCGGTGAACCCTCTGCTAGAGATGATGATGACGATCAGTAGCGACACAGAGATCTGATGCTTAGATTTAGTTATTATGTTAGTGATGAGACGTTGCTCACTTAGTTGACATTTTCCCTGGATTTGCTTAGCTATTATTAGTTTTTTATTATGATTTTGTCTAACATCAAACTATTTCAATTTTAAGTACTTATTTGAGTTATGTTTCTATCTGAAATTATTTCAAATTTGCAATGAATCCTTAAGTTATTTATTTATGTTTCTGTGAATGTTTTATTTTTCTTATTTTCAAATGCTTATGCAACTCTATATTCTACAGGTTAGTTACTATACTTTGATGAAGTAACAACGGGGGAGCAATCAACTGATACTTGATATTGACGTATGCTCTCGTTACGGGGGAGCCACTGCAGAGATATAGAACCATTGCAACACCTTATATTTGAAGCTACTACTGAGACATTGAACCATTACAACACCATACATTTGAAGCCGTATCAGTCACATTTTTTTTGTCAATTATCAAAATGAGGGAGATTATTGACCCATCTTATCTCAGTCAATATGATTTTGATAATTAACCTAAAACTACGAGTCGATAAACGAAAATGCAAAACAACTGAAGACTATACCCTTAGCAATCAGTTCACAAGAACTGCTCTATCTCAGCATTTCAGTCTATTTTTAATTCTTATGTATTTTATTTTGTTTGAGTCTAGCACTTATATGAGTCGTATCGCACTTTGGCACCAGTTGAATCATAAACCAAAGTCTACTCAAACCTGAACAAACTCGACTCTTCTACCATACCAAAAACCTTAAACACCAACCTAAATAAGCAAACCTAACTAGGACCATTTTAGAATTGGGTCAACCGACCTCAGTCTGAGCTCGCCCCGAACTCGGTCACCCAAAACCAACTTCTGAATCAGAGTGCCAGACCTATTCTCATGACTCCAACGTTCAGATTTTTAAACTTTAGGGTACCAAGTTCTGACCAAACTATGTTCCAAAAAAACCTATAAACAGAGAAAAGATTTCTATTTCTATCATATCATTCACTCTTCATCTTCCCTATTCACTAAAAAGCTTTAAACCTTCTAAATCTTTAAGAAAACTTATATTCTTCTAAGTACAGTGCAATTTTGATTAGAAGTGTTCGAGATGTACAAGCTTATCTATTCAAAAGTTATTTTCTTCTCTGTCTGAAGTCTTCGAGGTCTTTGGATCAAAGCTCATATATGTACGAAGTCGCAAGCCCTTCGGATTAAAGCTGATATTTTTACTAATAGTGGATTTAACTCCGAGCAAGAGTTTTTGGGCCTGAACTAGTTCTCCACGAGCGAAACCAGGAAAAAAATCCAAGTGTCTATATTTTCTTTCTAAACTTTACTTACTTCCAGTTACTTGTTATATTGCTGCATTATTGCTAGTTGGCAACTGCCTTTACTTAGCATAAATGTTAATTGGATATAAATTTTGATACACCCTATTCACCCCCCTAGAGCTGCCTTATGATTCTACAGTCTAGGATGCAAGAGCAGATGCATTGAATTCCCCGTTGGTTTCTGGATCCTAGTTTGGTTGTCTTGGAGTCCTTGCTTGCAGTTGGATCATGTTAGTCCAGATGTCTAGTAATGCTTGAGTTAAAGTTTGTATCAATGTGCTTATGTCGTGCATCATTCCTTTTAGGGCACTAAGGAACTGTTGATCACTTGTTCCTACTTCGTTGTCGTCTTCTCCCATATATACTGGCATCATGTGTAGGGGTGAACGATGACATAGCCCCTCCACTTTTTGCTTCATATTCCAGAATTATGTTGTCTTCAGGGTAGGTTGGCATCATTGTGTCATCTTCAGAATCAGGATAGTTTCTACCCCCAATTTCAGATATTGTGCCAAGATTTTGGGGGTGAGCCCCCTTGGTGTATCATCATCGACTTCCAGAGAATCACTATCCTAACGGAACGTCGGGTTGGTACAGATTGCAGGAAGGTTGCTACCCCCAGTTTGTATAGCTGTCAGGTGTCAGGTGAATACTATCCTCCACATGTTATGTGGTATCCCCATATGAAGACCTTGACCTCAGAAGAGTACCCTAGAATACTCCTGTAGGTATTGTTGGTTGGTCGTCTTGCGGCCAATTTTTTCATACATTAGTTGAGACCGGAAGGTTGGACGAACTTGCTTTTGAGATCTCCTTCGTAGGAGGAGACTTCCAAGTTAAGCAACATAAGGCAAAGAGTGGGTCTTCACCATTTAGGTCTTGATTTTGTCTCCTTTTGTCTGCCTTGGTGAGTCAGTATGCTGCATACGGTCCAACATAGACAATTTTGTGAAAGCCTTGACCGCATTTAAACAGTAGTAGTTTATTACAATCTTGTGACAATGGTGTTCACTTGGACGTATTACTGTTGTAATGTAGATTTCCCTATTTTTATGCTTTTGATTGATTGTATCACGTAGATCAAGGACTGAATGAAAGAGATCGATAGATAGTACATCACCTATCTTTATTACACGTGTGTACTTTTTGGAACATAATTTTTGGGCATCGGTGCGTACATAAGTTTGTGACCCATCCTCTTTAGTACGGGTGATCCCACGTAGAGACTTGTCTTGAATTGACTGGCTCCGATCTGTTCACTTCATCTGTACGCGCGGAGGCATGCTTTGTGAAAGAAAGTTGAGTGTAGTGGAGGCAGGCTTTCTTTCACACTTTCCCTAGGAGTAAAGTCCTCGCATGAATTATGAAAGTCACCGGGCACTTTCCTGCTCGGTTTCTTATTGCGTCGTGCTTTGCGCTGACGACGGAATGGTTCGGTCATCTGGCGGAAGATGATTCCTTTCGCTTCATCATGTTTTCTTTTCCCGACGGGAGTTGGTTCGAAACGAGTATGTTGTGGCAAAAGTCCTTCAATTTCTTCCTTTTAGCAGGCACACTGGTATGGCCAAGGATTGCATCTACATTATAGATGGGGAAGCGCCAAAGCAGAATTAACGATTTGTCTCTCATGGGAGAAGTTTGTCGCACTCTTCCCCTCATCGTTAAAGATATCAAGGTAAGTGATTTAAGGTTTTGGTAACTAAGTCTGGCTAAAATTCCTCAATTTTCTTCCCTTGGCAGGCACACTAGCACAGCTAAGGATTATGTCTATGTTGTAGACGGGAAGTGCCGGAGTAGAATTAGCGGATTGTCCTTCATTGGAGACGTTCGTCACATTCTTCCCTTTGTCATTAGAGACGTCATGGTAAGAGATGTGAGACACGAGTCTCCAGTGTTTTTGGACATACCTTAGCTTGGCCTCCAGTGAGGAGCTAGGGCGTCCTTTCGAGAGCATTTCTTTATAAGCTTATTGGTCAAACTCGACCAACAGCATCTTGTGTGCAGTGTCGACCATCTCTATGTTGGGTTGAGCCACCACCTTCTTGTCAGAGGAGAAGATTTTTCCTAGCAGATTCGCCATTCTATTTGTGTGTGAAGGAAGATAGGTACGGTCAAGAGAAATAATAACGAAACGTTGTACGTTTTCCCTTGAAAAAGTCTATCTTGCTTTTTAAAAATTGTTTGAAATTATAGAAAATATCTAATACAAAAATATAAGTACAAGTATTCTAGAAAAATATTGCTGTAGAGATCTGGTCTGCGGTTGACCACTTTACTCCTTAGACTGCTCGACATGGGGAAGAAATGCTAGTTCTCGAGGGCTGGAGAACTGGGTTGTAGTGAGGCTTCGACAAAAATATTCTTTTGTTTTAGTCCTTACTTTTGCTATATATTTTTTGTCCTCTTCTTTGGGTAACACTGATCCATATTTATAGCCATCCTGTGGCACCTCCAAGATTAATCATCCTCTTACTTTGTGTAGACGGCAGACTTTGGCCATGTTGACTGGACTTCTATCATGATGATAGGTTATAGTTTTGTGATCACAACATTAATTATGCGTAATCTCCTCTATATTTCCAAGGGATATTATATTAAATGTGCATGTCTTGTCTTATATTCTTAATCGTTCGCTGTCGATATAAGAGTAAGAGAAAGAGACGCGTGCATTCCTTAGCTACGTAAAAAATGGGCCAACTCGACTGGGTTTTGCCGTTTTTTACGCGTGTGCCTTCATATGTGGCAGACTTGGGCCATGCTTACTAGAATTTTTTCAGTATGCGATTATCTTTTCAAGATCACAATATTAATTATACATAATCTCCTTCACGATTTTGCAAGTGATACTGAATTAAATGTGCATACCCTGCATCGTATTCCTAACCGCTCGCTATCGACTTAAGAGAAAGAAAAAGATTTGTGCATTCCTCATATGCGTGAAAAATAGGCCAACTCGACTGAGTTTTCCTATTTTACACGTGTGTGCCTTCATATATGGCAGACTAGGGCCATGTTGACTAGACTTCTGTCAGGATGCGACTATATTTTAAAGATCGCAGCATTAATTATACGTGATCTCCTCCACAATTCTCTAAAGGATAATGCATTAAATGTGCACACTTTGTCTCATATTCTTAACCGCTCGATGTCGACTTAAAAGAGAGAAAGAGATACGTGTATTCTTTGGATCATGCAAAATGGGTCACTTCGAGTGCATTTTTGCTATTTTGCACGCGGGTGTCTTCACATGTGGCAGACTTGGGCCATGCTTGACTAGACTTTTAGTCATTATGAGAATTATTATTTTGTGATCATATCATTAATTAGGCATGATCTTCTCTACGATCCTTCGAGCGATACTACATTAAATGTGCCAGTCCATCTCGAGCTCCGAACCACCTACTGCTAATTTGGAGAGAGAGAGAGAGAGGGAAGCTTGTACTCTTCTAATGCATGGAAGATGGCCAACTCTACTGGGTCTTGGTATATTTTACGTGGCAGATTTTGGCCATACATGTATTTTACATGCGTACTTTCTATGCTTCTACAAGTGAGAGCAATGTTTTGAGCAACAAAAATCTCCTACCGAAGACGAAGTGCTGCAAGTCGCTTGGGCTATGAGTCCTCTCCTAAACCTATCTTCATCAACAAAATTATTTCTGGAGAAGAACGTTAATCCCTTATTTAGCTTATAAGAGAATACATCGACGTCTTCGTATGGAGCTACGAAGATATGCCATGGTTGGATCCTTAGATCATGATGCATATGCTCAATATCCTGTTGAATGCTAAGCCAGTGAAGCAACAGCAACGGCAATTCCATCTGGACGTGATGGAAGCAATCGAAGCTGAAGTGAATAAGCTGATAGAAAGCTGCGTAATCATGAGGAACAATATCTAGACTGGGTAGCTAATATCATTCCTCTCATTAAAAAGAACGGTAAGATCCGAGTCTGCAACGACTTCCATAATTTAAACATAGCCTTCCCAAAGGACGAGTTTCCTCTGCCGATTACAGATGTGACGATCGATAAACTTGTGTTTCGAGAGGATATCCTTCATGGATGGGTTCTCGGGCTAAAATCAAATCAAGATATTCCCTGACGATGAGAATCGCACATTATTTTGAACACTGTTAGGGTATACTATTACACAGTGATGCCCTTTGGTATGAAAAATAAAGGTACGATATACCACCGAGCTATGAGCATCATTTTTTGTGAGCATCTGCGCAACATAGTAGAATATTTTATTGACGACATCGTTGTCAAGCCATTTTTGGGATGATCACTTCCATAATCTGAGGACAGTGTTCGACCTGATGCATGCTCATCAACTTAAGATGAATCCGACCAAGACTTTTTTGGGAGTCTTCAACGGAAAGTTCTTGGATTTTGTTATCACTTTGAAAGGTATTCATTTAGACCTTGAGAAGACGAAAGCTATCCTTGATATTCGCCCTCCAAAGATCCTCAAAAAGCTTTGCGGCCTTCAAGAAAGTTTGGCATACATTAGGAGATTAATATCTATTCTTTTCGGATGGTGTCTGCCATTTACTCAGCTAATGCTGAAAGGGGTCTCTTTGTCTGACCGGAGGAATGCCAACATTTATTCGATGATATCTAGAAGTATCTCATGAATTCCCTAGTATTGGTGGATGCAGTTGTGGAAAAACCCTTCTTACTCTATGTACGTGCAATGGAGCATTCCCTGAGCGCACTGTTGGCTCAGAAGAATGAGGCTGGTCACGAGCAGGCTATATATTATCTCAGTAGGACATAATTTGTGTTGACCCTAGATATAACCCTATGTAAAAATAATGTCTTTCCTTGTTATTAGTGTTAAAGCATAGAAAATTTTGGTCTATGCGGCAAAGGACAATGGACATCCAATACGGCAGAAGGTCACTAGCACTAATGATGCGACAAAGACGAAGCCCTAAATAATATTCAGCTGGTGCCTCAGTCGTACCTATACTAACCAGAGCATTTAATGATCAGAGGGAAAGTTGTCCTCAAAAGTCAAAATTATGTCAGCAGTAACATAATTACTCTGACGGCTGCAGCAAAGCGCTTTGAAGTATGTGTGCAGGTGGGGGTTGCACGTCAAAATATCAACACTTACATCACCTCCGTAAAGGCTTTCTTAGGGCATCACATCTCCAAAAGAGTCATGCAGCCATCCCCCTTCAGTGAAGTTCGTGCGACAGAAGAGTCATGTGGTCAAGAATGCTCGGTACAACAATGGCTATGCAGCAAAGGAGTCACAAGATACCCATGGGGCAGCATTGTCATGACCCGTAACCTGGATTTGGACATGAGTCATGAGTATGCCTAGCCTACGCCGTAGTATCGGTAGTAGAATGCTGTACAAAAAGCCATAAGTAATCTACAACTCTCAACATATATGCATCTCCACACTATACTCAATCACAGGTACTGGTTTAAATGAATAAACCAAGATAATAATGAAATAAAAGTCTTGATGTGGGTTCAATGAATCTCCCCAAAATTAGATATCCAAATTATAATATTTGACTACTTTAGAAAACTGTCAGAGAACAACCGGTCCAAAATAACTAACAAAATCAACTACTACTAAACTACTCCATTGTAGACGGTATCTGAGCTGCTAACTCTCCATGATTCTCCGAAAGGGCAAGATCAGGCTCTATTATATCGCTAGCATACGGTCCACAATGTGTAGTCACCTAAAATATTTATCCAGTCAGGAAAGGAACGAGTACATCACAGTGAAAATAGTTTCAACATATGGTAGAAGATACAAGGAATATATGATAGCAACAAACTAAACTCACAATAATGAAACTAGAACAACCAAATACTGAAGTCCTATCATGGCACACATATAGTATAATATCTCCAAGCAACAAAAGAAATAACTTCAAAGTATGAAAAAACATATGGGAACAACAACTCTATGTGATTTGAATTACATTGTTGACATGTGAACGGCTAGGGGATAATATCCGACAAACCACACATGTCGTACATGGCTACTATTATTCCAGAAAGCCATGGATAGAAAGGGTAGTTCATACGTCCACTAAGTATTTCCCCTCCCCATAAGTACACATGAATTCCAAACCAGTTACGAAGAAATAACAATAATCCAGAACAGTCACGTATCTCATAAAAAGAATCCATCATACTAATCCGTGTAACAAGTGTCAATGAATCAAATAATCAATACTAAGCATGCATTATAGAGACTATCAAGCACTGAAAGTAATCACGAAAATGTACTCGCATGTGGTCCTTAGCTGGAATGAATTAAAGTCCAAGTCACAGTCCAAATAGCCTATGTATTACAAATTTACCATGTCAAAAGATAATTTATTTTAATTTATTTAATTCTTGAATAATTACTCTAAAATCCTATTTTAATCTTATTATTCTAATTTTTAGGTCAATTCCTAAATTTTGTTCAAAGAAACTAAATTTTATCAACTCGAGACTCATGGCACGCAAATCGAGGCGATCTATTGACCGAAAAGTAAATCCACACAAACTCGACTTTCATGCATGATTTCCTGTAGATTTCAGCATCAAAAACATATTGGAATTTATGGCTCGTCCAAATTCAAATTCCTTTTAGAACTATTTCACATACCATATTCGTATTGTGCAATGGTGGTTAATTTCTAACCTAGAAGTTCTACAGAATTAACAGTATAAAAATATTTCGTATTAAATTCTGGAAAAAATATATGTCAATGATCTTGACATTATCTTTCGGAAACTTCAAACGGTTCATGATTTTGATTCCTGGTTCTCCCAAAATCTCAAAAATACCGATACTCATTTATTTTTGGATATACTGTGCTCTACGAATTTTCTAGAATTTAATACTCATAATTTCATTAAAAAAATTATATATTCAGAAAGCTAACCTCAATACAGTTCTAATGCAAGAAATTGAGCCACTTTTGGAGTCCAGAGCTATGAGTAATGGCTTTTGGATGATGAAGGAACCCTATATGATAATTCTTCAAATTCGACTTAAAGAAAAACCCTAGGAATTATAACCTAACTATTATATATATAGAGGAGAGAGGGCATTCGCGGCTAATGGGTGTGCCACGTGGCGTGCATCAAGGTAGTCCCGCTCGGATCGAATGGTCAGGGTTCGATCCGGCTTGGCTCGGCTGAGTCCGAGTCAAATTCGAACTCGGTTCGGCTCGAGGTCGGCTCGGTTGCACCGCACCCACTCTCGGGGTCACTGACAAGCGGGTCCCGCCCAATTTGCTGTTGGAGGCTGACGGGTGGGCCCCTGTTGGCTGACTGGGCAGGATATTTATTTCTATTGATTTTCTTTTTCAGAAAATAGTTTTTAATTCAGTTTTTCCCAATTAACTCAAAATAAATGCTAAAAATAATCAAAAAATTTCCAAAAAAATTCTAGAAAATATATTTGATTATTTAGAACCTAAAATAAAAGTTTAGGATATTTTTAATTATGTTTAACCCTAAAATAAATTTTTACAAGTCCTAAAAAATTAGTGTTACTAGTTTTAATTAACCAAAAATTATGAAAAAATTCCAATAGCCACAAATTAACCTAATAACAACATATAAGCTAGAATTTTAGGATACGGCGGTTACAAGTCTACCCTCCTAAGAAAATTTTGTCCTGAAAATTTTAGGCAGAACAAATACAAGAAGAAAATTACCTCATGGTGCAAAAAGATAGGGGTAACGCTCTCTCATCTCATCTTCCCGCTCCCAAGTGGATTCACCGGGAGAATGATGACTCCAAGCAATGCGAACCAAGGGAATTACTTGGTTATGAAGCACCTTATCTCTGCGGTCTAAGATCTCCACTGGCTACTCCGGATAACGGAGGCTTGGTCCAACCTCAAGCTCCGAATGATCTAATACATGGCTCGGATCTGCCACGTATTATATCAGCTGGGACACGTGGAATACGGTGCGTACTCCTTCCAATGTAGGTGGTAAGTCTAATCGATAAGCTACTATTTTGACCTTCTCCAGAATATTGAAAAGTCCGATGAATCTTGGACTAAGCTTTCCACCTCCACCAAAATAAATTGTTCCACGTGTCGAAGATATCCTTAAGAACACTAAGTCGCCAACCTCAAACTCTAGCGGTCTCCTGTGGCTATCGGCCTACTGCTTCTGTTTGTCCAGGGCCACTCGAACACTCGAAGTCTCTTTCTAATCTGCTTCACCTTCTCAGCAACATCAACTACCATCTCTGGTCCCAAATGTACTCTCTCTCCTACGTCATTCCAAGATAATGGAGTTCGGCATCTCCTACCGTATAAAGCCTCGAAAGGAGACATCTCGATACTAGCATGATAGCTATTGTTGTATGCAAACTCTACCAGGTGAAGATGATCCTCCCTCGAGCCACCAAAATCTAGTACACATGTCCGAAGCATATCCTCGAGCGTCTGAATAGTCCTCTCTGACTGTCCATCCGTCTGACGGAGGTAAGCAGTGCTAAATTTGAGTTGGGTACCCAAGCTAGCTTGTAAACTCCTCCAAAAGTGGGACGTAAATCTAATATCCTGATCAGACATGATACTTACTAGAACTCCATGCAGCCTGACTATCTGTCTCACATATAAATCAGCGAGCTTCTCCGTGGACAATCCTACCTTGAAAGGCAAAAAGTGGACTGATTTGGTCATCCTGACAAAAATAACCCAAATCGCGTCCTTCCCTCCTAGAGTGCGTGGAAATCCGAAAACAAAATCCATCGTGATATGCTCCCATTTTTACTCAGGAATTGGTAGTGGCTGTAGCAATCCTCCTGGTCTCTGTCTCTCGGTTTTGACCTGCTGGCACACCAAACATCTAGAGACAAGATATGCTACCTCCCGCTTCATTCCATACCACAACACGTGTTCCCTCAGGTCTTTATACATCTTGTTAGCTCCCGGGTGTATAGAATACTGAGAACGATGAGCCTCCTACATGATCTCTTCATGCAGGTCCCCACTAGGCACACATAACCTAGTCCCGTGCCTTAAAGAACCATCCTCAGCAATAGAGAAGTCATCCATCAATCTTGCCTGCACCTGAGCTCTGAGGTTTCGCAGACCCTCATCCGGGTACTGCGTCTCTCGGATCTTCTCCATCAATCCTGACTAAATCTGCGTGCACATCATCTGCGTCTACACTCCTGGAATAATAATTATGATGCCCAGGCTACCCAATTCTGCTAATAAGTGACGATCCATTGTCAAGTACATTGCTTCTGGATATTTGCTCAAGGCATCGACAACTACGTTAGTTTTCCCTGGATGATACTGCAGTGAAATATCGAAATTCTTTATCAGTTCTAGCCACCTGCGCTGCCTCATATTCAGCTCTTTTTGCATAAAGATATACTTCAAGCTTTTATGGTCAGTGTATATTTCTACTCGCTCTCCGTACAGATAATGTCTCCACAGCTTTAGAGCGAAGATCACAGTTGTTAATTCTAAGTCGTGAGTGGGATAGTTTTTGTCATGTGGCCGCAACTGTCTAGAAACATATGCCACCACCTTCTTGTTCTGCTCTAGAACACATCCCAAGCCCTTTCCCGAAGCATTGCTATAAATAACAAATCCTCCTGTCCCTGCTGGCACCGTCAAAACAGGCATTGTGGTCAATCTCTTCTTTAGCTTATTAAATGCAGCCTGACATTCCTTGGTCCACACGAACTGCACATCCTTTCGAGTGAGTCTAGTCAACGGCTCTGCGATCCAAGAAAAATTCTTAACAAATTTCCTGTAATATCCGGCCAATCCTAAGAATCTTTTGATCTCTGCAACAGAACTCGGAGTGGTCCAAGACTCTACATCAGCAATCTTCTTTAGATCCACCGATATCCCGGCTCTAGTCACCACATGCCCAAGGAACTATACCTTATCTAGGAAGAACTCATATTTTGAGATTTTCCTATAGAGATTCTCCTTCCGAAGGGTCTCTAGCACAATCCTTAAAAGCTTCTCGTGCTCTTCCGGGGTCTTCGAATAGATAAGAATATCATCTATGAATACTACTACAAACATGTCAAGGTATTGGTGGAACACCTTGTTCATCAAGTTCATGAAGACTATCGAGGCATTAGTCAACCCAAATGGCATCACCATAAACTTATATTGGCCATATCTTGTCCGAAATGCTATTTTTGGAATATCTTCCTTCTTCACTTTTAACTGATAATAGCCAGACCTCAAATCAATCTTAGAAAATATCCTTGCTCCACTCAACTGATCAAAATATCATCTATCCTTGGTAGCGGTTATTTGTTTTTGACGGTAAGGTTGTTCAGAGCCCTGTAATCAATGCACATTCACATAGACCCTTCTTTCTTTGGTACAAATATGACCGGGGCTCCCCAAGGCAAGGAACTTGATCTAATAAAACCCTTGTCTAGCAAATCATCCACCTGCTTTTTCAGTTATGTCAGTTCGCTATTGTTGATCATGTAGACTTGCTGCGACACCGGTTCTGCCCCAGGTACTAAGTCTATAGAAAATTCAAGATCTCTGTCTGGTGGCAATCCGGGTAGCCCCTCAGAAAATATGTCTAAAAATTTTGTATTAATAGGGTGTGGCAAGTCCTTCTCTACTACCATGGTTCCACAAATAATTCTATCACTATGCTCAACTCCTCCCCTAACAAACTCAAATTCTGGCTTTCTTGGAGGGCAGAACAGTACACATCCTCTACGACAGTCTATATGCTAGCATGGTGCATACTCAACCAATCTATTCCAAGGACAATGTCAAAACTCGAAAATGGCATTACGAGTAAACTAGCATCCAAATTATGGCCTCCCAAGGTAACACGATGTCCCTTACAAGTATCACTGACTAGGATAGTGCCTCCACTAGTCGTGATCTTGCAACTCCTACTCAAGGATTCTGATACTAAACTATGCTTAAGAACAAAGGATACATATATAAAGCTATGCGATGCACCAGAATCAAATAAGGCAATAACGGAAATATAATCAAGAAGAATAGAACCTGCTATCACATCACCAGTCGGCTCAGCCTCGTCTACTATCATGGCAAAAGCTCAGCCCTGTGGAGGTACTCCCCTTTGCTGGTGCTGAGCAAACTGCTGCTGTTGCATAGGAAGTGGGGGTCCTCTGGGCTGCTGGGCCACTCGTGGTCCAACTGGTCCTCTCTGGGCCGAGGATCCGCCTATAGGGGGTGAGGTAGGACACTCCCTCATCTGGTGCGTAGGTGATCCACAATATAAGCACACACCTAATCTCTTCCGACAGATCTTCCATGAATGCCCTGGCTTCTTGCAATAGTTACATGGGGAGCTTGTTGCACTGGTCTCTGTAACTTTTGTTGCACTTGCTGAGCTGGGGCTCTAACTGAGGTACGATACTGTTGCTGTTGCTGAAAGGTCCTAGGCTGAAACTGTGGACCCTTTGCCTGCCCCTGACTACTACCACTGCTGATAGCATCCCTGTTCCTCTTATTCCGAAGACACATATCCACTTCAACCATTTGAGCCTCTGCTAATATGTCAGCAAAAGTCGTATGGGCCAAAGAAATATGGACTTTGACCTCTTAGTTCAAGCCCTCTCTGAATCGTCTAGATCTATCTCTGGGTCCCTCACCATGTACTCTGCGAATCGGCTCAGCCTACCGAATTCTACAACATACTCATCCACGGTCATCCCGTTCTGCTCCAAGTTCTCGAATTGCTTCTCCAGAACTCCTTTGGCTACTACAGGAAAGAATTTCTTCTTAAAGAGAAACTGCTCCCAAGTCAGGTTTGGATCCGCAATCCTAGGCTTATTTCTGAACCAAGTACGAGCAATATCATGAAGCTGCAAGCCAATGGCCTCAATCTTCAGGTCTTCTGAAAGCCGAGAAACTCTTATGATCCGCTCGATATCCTCGAGCCGTTCATCAGCTTAGAGGATTCCCTTTGTCCCTTTGAATGTCCGAGGCTCCATCTTCTTGAAGTCCTGGATGTTACCCACTTTCGGTTGAGCGGCCTGCTGTTGTGGTTGTTGGGCAACCCTCCCTATGGCTGCTAGGGCAACCTGTTGGGCATTCTTTATTCCTGCCCTCAGCATTTCTATCTGTTGCCTCTAAACCTCTTCTTGAGCCTTTTGAGCCTCCATCATGCTTCGAAAGAGCTCATATAATGGCTGAGGACGAGGAGGAGGAAGACTCCCTGATCCAGCTGATGAGGCCTCCTGCAATACGGATGGTATGGGGAAAGCACCATTTGCTCTGGAGCCGCGTACTCTGGTCTTGGGTGGCATTCTGAAAGATTGAAAACAATAAGAATAAAGTTGATATGGCACAAGATAAGAAAGTATTCAAGAAGGACAATCAACTATGAAAGAGGTCTGATTGCTCGAAAGGAATTAATAAAGATTTACGAGTTGAGTATACGGGATCCCTAGTTGTGATTGAGTATTTTCCTATTCCTACTATGTATATCCTATGGCAGGCTCACAGTCGTACATTTAACTTGAGTACCACTACGAGTTCGCAACCTTGTACGAAATCTGACCTGCGTGGTCCACCACAAAAAATGTGTCATGACTCACACCCTGGATTTGGGCATTAGTACGCCCAGCCTACGCCGCAGTATCGACGGTATAATATTTTATAAAAAGCCACAAGTAATCTACAAATCATAACATATATACATCTCCACACTATACTCAATCACAGGCACTAGTTTAAATGAATACACCAAGATAATAATAAAATAATAATCCTGATGCGGGTTCAGTGAATCTTCCCAAATCTATATCCAAATTACAATATTTAAAATACTTTAAAAAACTGTCAAAGAATAATCCGGTCCAAAATAACTAACAAAATCAACTACTATTAACCTACTCCATTACAGACGTTATCTGAGCTGTTAACTCTCCATGATTCTCCGGAAGGGCAAGATGAGGCTCTATTATGTCGCTAGCATACGGTCCATAATGTGTAAGGATTTCATCCTCATTGTAGTCACCTAAAATATGTATCCAATCAGGAAAGGAACGAGTACATCACAGTGAAAATAGTTCCAACACATGGTAGAAGCTATAAGACAGTAAATAGCAAGAAATATATGATAGCAACAAACTGATCTCACAATAAAGCAACTAGAACAACCAAATGCTGAAGTCCTGTCAAGGCACACATATAGTACAATATCTCCATGCAACAAAAGTAATAACTGTAAAGTATGGAAGAACAGATGGGAATAACTACTCTATGTGATTTGAAATACCTTGTTGACATGTGAACGGCTAGGGGGTAATATCCGACAAACCATACGTGTCGTGCATGGCTGCTATTATTCCAGAAAGACCATAGATATAAAGGGTAGTTCACACGTCCACTAAGTATTTTCCCTTCCCACAAGTACACACGTGCATGGATTCTAAACCAGTCACGAAAAAATAACAATAATCCAGAACAGTCACGTATCTCATAATAAGAATCCATCATACTAATCCGTGTATCAAGTGTCAATGAATCAAATAATCAATACTAAGCATGGATTATAGAGACTATCAAGCCCTAAAAGTAATTACGAAAATATACTCACCCGTGGTCCTTACCTGGTATGAATCAGAGTCCAAGTCACAGTCCAAATAGCCTATGTATTACAAATTAACCATGTCAAAAGATAATTGATTTTAACTTATTTAATTCTGGAATAATTACTCTAAAATCATATTTTAATCTTATTATTCTAATTTTTAGGTTAATTCCTAAATTATGTTCAAAGAAACTAAAATTTATCAACTCGAGACTCATGGCACGCAAATCGAGGCGATCTGTTGACCAAAAAGTCAACCGATACAAACTTGACTTTCATGCATTATTTCCTGTAGATTTCAGTGTCAAAAATATACTAGAAGTTATGGCTCGTCCGAATTCAAATTCGTTTAGGAATTATTGCACATACCACATTCGTATTGTGCAATGGTGGGTAATTTCTAACCTAGAAGTTCTACAGAATTAACAGTATATAAATATTTCGAATTAAATTCTTAGAAAAATATATGTCAATGATCTTGACATTAGCTTTCCGAAACATCAAACGGTTCATGATTCTGATCCTGGTTCTCCCAAAATTGTGAAAACACCGAGACACGTCTATTTTCGAACATGTTGTGCACTATGAATCGTGAAAAAAAATTATATATTCAGAAATCTAACCTCAATATGGTTCTAATATAAGAAACTGGGCCGCGTTTGAAGTCCGGAGCTATGAGTAATGGCTTCTGGAAGATGAAGGAACCCTAGATGACAATTCTCCAGAATTTGGCTTAAAAAAAAACCCTAGGAATTATAACCTAACTATTATATATATAGAGGAGAGAGGGCAGCCGCGGCTAATGGGTATGCCACATGGCATGCATCCAGGCAGTCCCACTCAGATCGAATGGTCAGGCTTCGATCCGGCTTGGCTCGGCTGAGTCCGAGTCGAATTCGGACTCGGCTCGGCTCCAGGTCGACTAGGCTGCACCCACACCCACTCTCGGGGTCACTGACAAGTGTGTCCCACCCAGTTTGCTGCAGGAGGCTGACGGGTGGGCTCTTGTTGGCTGACTGGGTAGGATATTTATTTTTATGGGTTTTTTTTTTCAGAAAATAGTTTTTAATTCAGTTTTTCCCAATTAACTCAAAATAAATGCTAAAATTAATCAAAAAATTTCCAAAAATACTTTTAGAAAATATATTTCATTATTTAGAACCTAAAATAAAAGTTTGAGATATTTTTAATTATGTTTGACCCTAAAATAAATTCTTGCAAGTCCTAGAAAATTAGTGTTACTAGTTTTTAATTAACCAAAAATTATAAAATATCCCAATAGCCCTAAATTAACCTAATAACAACATATAAGCAAGAATTTTAGGATACGGAGGTTACAAGCGTACCCATGACGACAAAAAGGTAATGTATTTCTAACTGCATCTTCCCACGATGACAAGTGGCAGCGGCCGTTACCAACGAGTGTACGTTGCTGCGCCAAAAGCGTATCTATTTGACGTCAATTGCGACCAATTTATGACTACAGGAGCATGACACGTGTTAAGTGGACTGTGTCATAAGTGCATAGTTGACCGAATCTTGTGGGTAGTTACCACAAGTATCGCATGCACCAAACCCAATAATAATGCGACAAATATTAAAAATAGTAATTTTTTAGGATATGCGCGCATGGACATTAAAGTATGAATGGATATAAATAAAAGAGATCCATACAACCCAGGACACACATAATCCGGTCATGAGAGCCTAATTGTTGTCCTTTTCGACAGTGAGCCATAGACTATGTAATTTTTTTGGCAGTAGATCGTCAACGAAGTAAAAAAATTTAACTGCATAATTCGATCTCCATTGTCGCACTTTTTCATATCTTCTTTTTTGTACTTAGAATTCTCAGTATAGGATTCTTTTGTATTTTCTACATTCTAATTCACTAAATCTAAAATTTAGCAAAAATTTCAATATTGTGATAGTAACAAAGGTGGCAACTCTGCTGGAAACTTCCTTCTCTACCGACGAGAAGATTGTGACACAATCTGACACCACGAAACTGGGTTCAACCCAGAGGATATTGGTCGTTCGCTTCGATCAACATGCTTTCGAGGACATGCTTTCGGGAGATATCTAAAACACTTCATCGAGGCTAGCAAAACCCAAGAACACCTGCATGACTTTGGTTGCCAAGAACAGCGCATCGTACCCTAGTACTAATGAGGATGCGCGTCTTGTCTCCGCTCCCGTAGATGCACATCAGGGCAGGAAATCCTCAAAGTAGCGTCATGCACACACTTCTATTAAAGCGAATAAAGTTCATGTGGTGACCACTCGAGGGAAGAAGAGTCCTTTGCACTTAGGTTTTGACGGAGGAAAATACTACGATGCTAGCAACCTAAGTGTCAAGGCCTCTCCCGGACCTATGCGGCTGCGTCTTCCTGAGAAGAATAATATTGATTCTCAGACAATACGCTCACAGTGAGGGGTGAAGAAAAATAAGCATGCCATATCAACTACCGAGTGCATAAAAAGCCCTATATGCATCATCGATCGAGCAGGCCCAAATGTTGCCCGATAACCGCTCATCCAAGGCAGGAAGGGGACTTCTATCTTTGACAGGATTTCCATGAACCCGACTCCATGTGCCAACTTTCCAAAAATAGGGATAACTTAGACTCTTTGTACTATGCACCAATGCATGCTAGTTCTAGCAAGTCTAGGGTAGTGCGAGCCATGCGCGCTCAAGTAACTACTTAAGAAGTTGATCTAAAGCATGTTTTATTAACTATTATACATGCTGCTGATGGAAAGTTGTATCGAACTGACCCATCCGTTCAGCCCGCCTATGCGCATGAAGTAGGTCAGTCCAAAAAGTCTTCCTGGGACAACTTGGGCACAGAATATGTGTGTGAACCAAGTCAGGGAGAAAGAGCTTTGGTAACAGACCCATGCGCCCAGTGTGGCAACGGGCATAAAGTGGGTCAGTTTCACGATAAGTCTTCCACAAATGATCATGGTGCATTCTTTACACATAAACCTGGTCAAGGAGCTAAAACCTCGCCTACACACCTATGCATATGGCTTGGCCATGCACACGAAATGGGTGTAAAGGTAAATTCCCTCTACAGATCTGCGTAACATGATACGTCACAAGCGCAAGATGAGAGAGACAAATACTACACATGGTGTACCCCCTTTAGGACACCACTATTCTAGTATTGTCTTCAACTGCTGCTACACGAGAGTAGCAGCTCCTCCTGCTAGTCATTCTATATTCCAGCGACTGCGACTAGTTATACCGATCCGACATTGTCTCAAAAAATAGGGGCAAACTAAAGAACCTGAAGAGGAGGCAGTGTTGCCTTTTGCCTTATGCTGCTTGACATGGAAGTCTCCTTCCACGAAGAAGAACTCAAGAGTAAGCTCATACAATCCTCCGGTCTCGGTCAGTGTGTTAAGAAATCGACCGATAGGCAATAAGCTAGCAGTGCCTACCGAGGGGGTATTACAAGGCACCCGCCTAAGATCAAGGTCTTCAAGCAGCTTTGCATGTCTGGGGTGGAAATCCTCCAGTGTTCTATACCAACCCGTTATTCCGTGAAGACAGCAATTATGAAGGAACTGACAATAACAAACATGTGGGTAGTCATCCTCAATAGGTTAATGCAGCCACCAAAGCTGGAGGTAGCAATCCTCAGGATTCTAAAAATGATACAATGATGCTCACCTTTCCTGAGGACACTATGACTCAGGGGTCAGAAGCAGAAAGCGAAGGGTCTATGGCCCAATCAACCTCTCCGTATGTAATAACAGTATACTTGGCGGGAGACAATCATGAAGGCAGCTCCAGTGATAGCAAATGCCTCGGGGCCTTAAAGCAATGATATAAATTATGAGTGCTTCAATGCAAACCATAACTTAGACGATACTGGATATCTAAGCAAATATGGTCCCATCATAAGCAAGAACTCCGGGACAAGCAAGCCAAGATCCAAGGACCAATGGGGCGTCTAATGCACCTGCTCCTGCTTCTGCTCCTCCAACAGGAACCCCTTTCGTGCTACCCTCCTCTGCTCCTTCGGCCCCAAACGACACTCAGGAGGCTATCCGAGAACAACAAACTCGTCAGGACTCTATGAACAACCGTAAAAACCTGCAGAATCTCGGAATAAGGCAATCTTATCCCCCAGAATTGAATAATGTTGTATTTCTCCCCGAAATACCAATTGTAATCCATGATCCCATTTAATAGAAAGATGGTACCCTGTCAATACATAAACTACTTCAAGTCCAGGACAGGACATATACCCCAAGATGACGCTTTGCTCACCAAGCTCTTCATAGGGACTCTGACCAAGGTAGGTTATGAATGGTTGTACAGTCTTCCGCACAACTGTATCCCTTCATTTTATGACCTCCAGCGACTGTTCCTCTCTTGATTCTATTACATCAGGATGAAAATGACCATGGCATCCCTTATCGACGTAGCCAGAGGGAGAATGAACACACACGTGCCTATATAGAGCGCTTCAGGCAGACAACCATGATAATAAAGGACCTTGTATGGCAACTCTCGAGGGGGGTGAATAGAGTATAGCAAAATAATCTACCCAATTAAAAATTAAACAGAGTGAAGGCAGAAAATATCTAGTAGTGTATATGCAATATAATAAAGTAAGAGAAAGAGAGATCAAATGCAAACACCGTGATGTATACTGGTATCCCTCTGAGAGGACTAGTCCAGTACCGAGAACTCAAGCTCAAAGTTTTATCTACTATAATTACCAATAGTGAATCACAAGCTTTGATCCGAAGGCTTGCCGACTTCTTTACACCACGTGTTTTGATCCGAAGGCTCGCAACTTCACAACAAAATAGAGAGAGAGAAACTGATGGAGCCAAGCTCTTTACAACTTTGTAGACTTCAAGAATGAGACCACACTTGCCACTAGAAGGCTGGGACTTGATCTTGGAGATAAGAAAGTTTAGGCTCTGAGGGTTTACTCACTATAGGATTGAAAGATTGAGAATGGTTGAGTGAGTAAGAATGTAGAAATCCAAGACTATTTATAGGTTATTACTAAACCGAGTTCAGCTAGAATTTGGTAAGAAATATTTGAATTTTTGAACGTTGGAGGCCAAGATATCAGAAGCTAATTAAACTGGTTGAATTCATACCAAAAGGGTAACCGAGTTCGGTACAAATTTGACCCAAATTTGGTCCAAATTCTGTTGTCAATTCTGGTAAGGTTTGAGTTGAATGCCCGGGTGTGAGACTCTATATAAGTCGTAGGTGGTTGGACAAAATCTTTGGGTATAACGTCATCTTTGGCTCATCGTCATATGTCTATTACTGATCTTGCTTATTGGTTTCTGCAAGTACATGTTAGACGAACAAACAAAAATATACAAAAGCAAATATTACATATCTGGATAATGCTGAGTTTAAGTAGAAGATACTATAGTGTTTGATCGATTACCATAATGCTAAACTTAATCGATTAGCCATTTTCAAAAATTTAATATAAATATTGGGCCAACAATCTACTTTTTTTTATTATGGCAAATCAGTTAAGTTTAAGACATATATAATCGATGCATATATCAAAACAAAAAGCATAAATCCTTATAAGTATACTACTTAAACATATACTTACATACTTAAACTTAATTCTTCCCCTTTGACATGATCAAAATGAAGCTCCCCCGTAATAGGATATATTGATACATCTGATATTACCTAAGCTTCTACATGTGCATAAGCTCCCCCATAGGTGAATATGCACATATTTGACATATTCCTCCTCATTTGTCAAAATATATTGTTTATGGCTCCCCCACAAACGAAGTATATATCATGAAGACAAGGTGATTAGTATAAAGAATATAATATGATCATGTGATAAAAAAGTAAGTATCTAGACTATCAACATATGTAGAATAATGATATCTATAATAACAATGTCTTGAATAGTTACCTTGCATATCATGAAGGTATCTAGACGCAGACATATTCAATTCATTACTATAAAATATTAGGTAACAATAACATCAGAGAAGCATAAATGAATATTAGTCATATGCAAGAGATAATGAAACAACTTCTCTCAGATATCCCAATCATAGTCTAGCATCCAATCATGTAGTAGAAAATAAAATACGCATATCATTGTAACTAGTCAGAAGTCTAAATTTTAAAATAAGTGACATAGTACAAAAACATCTAGAAAAACCAAGTAGTGTTTACTAAAAGTTATAGTGTCACAGTCTATACTAAAAGTTAACTTTAAATTCAAGGAGTAGAGCTCAGATTCACTACTGTATTATGAAAATAATTGCAAATAGACCTTAACAAATCATTATTCAATAAAGTGTTGACCGTTTTGGGTTAGCGTAGGGATCGGATCCCAGTTAGAGGTGGTCCGAAGACACTTAAGTACCGTATCGCTTAGGCTATTTATACTATTTTGACAGAAGGGCCCTTTCGGCTTATAACCAAAAGTAATCCTAACTTTAAAGAACTTAGATTTAATAGGTATATATGCTAATAATAACATCATACAACTTTAAAATCTAGAAACCTAATTTTTGACGAATAAAGCTTACTAAAAGTTTATAAAGCATGCATAGACAATTGTGTCATACTAATAGAAAGTAAATAGTTCCATAGTGTGAACTAATTACTGAGGCTAATTAACTAGGCATGCTGAATATAAGTAATTACAAGAATATTAACTAAGCATACCAGTATCACATCTCTCATTAATTTAAATAAATACCAACTAAAAGATATTAATAAGAGATATGCTAGATTCTTTAATTATAGCAATTCAAGAAAAAAAATTAGCATATTACCAAAGTGGCTCAAATGGCCATACTTATGTTGGTGCAATTGCTTGGTAGATGAATTTTGTAGCTTTGCAATCACCAACATTCTCCTCGGCGCTAAATCTTGACACAAAGGATTCTACCTACATCATTAGACAGAGACTTTGGTATCCAAGATTTGGATCCATATTTGTTAGCTTTGGGACACTTATATATATTCATATCAACAAATTTTTTAGCCTTACACTGATGTGTAATATGTCGTTTTAAATCACAATAATGACATGTAGCATAAGCATTTATGTTTGGTGTAAAAGGGTAGACATGAGTATGTAAAGTAGTATGACGTGTCTTGCATGGATATTTGTAATAAAATGCATGATTATGTGAAGTATGTTGTGTTCTACATGCATGATAGTGTGAAGCATTTGGTTTTCTTGTTGGTATCTTTTTGTGAGTGCTCTTTTATTTAGCCACGTATCTCGTGTTAGACTGAATAGTAGGTTGTACGACCTATTTTTTCAATCTAATCTATAATTTTTTAGAGGTGGCATATAAATCATCATATTTAGTAGTAAGGACATCAATTCTAAGTAATGCATTAGATTACTTTTTCCTCTCTTTTTTTAAATTCTCCTTAAGTTTAGCATTTTCTTGATTGCTTTCATGAAAGCAGTTAAGTGCTTCTTGTAAGCTAAGTTTAAGTTTGGCGATGTCATCATAGTCGTCAGGAGAGGAATTGTTTGTAGCTTAATTTAGTAAACAAGTATGCTTTTTTATTCTCAAGCAAATAAGATTTAATATCTTTTTTGGCTTGCTTATACTTATCCATAAGCTTCTTGTGATCTTCAAATAAGTCATTAAAAGCATCAGATAATTCATCAGAAGAAAACTCTTTAAGTAAAGGATTATCTTTTATCTCGTTAGTGAATGCTGTTAAGCATATATTTGCAGCATATCGAGGGCTTTCTTCTTCTGAATTGCTAGCTTCACTTTCATACCAGATGCTTGTATTTGCATATTTACAAGACGAAGATTCTTCTTTGTTTGATCGTTCATATCGATTCTCCCTTTTTGCTTTGGAGCAATCTTTTATCATGTGGCCTGGCCTTCTGTAGTTGTATCAAATTGGTTCTTCTTCAAGATCTTTCTTCTTTTTGTTTGATTTTAAAAACTTCAAGAATTGTTTGACGAAGTTCCTAGAAATTTGAGCCAGATCCTCATTGTCTGAATCATCGTCAGTTTCTTTATCTGCAGAAGCATCATCGGAGGAACTTTTATGATGCTCCTTGAGTGCGATGGCCTTCTCTTTGGGAGTTGACTCTTCTTCGAGGTTGTTGAGGTCCATCTCATGTGTTATTAGCTTTCCCATGAGTGTTTTCAGCGTCATTATAGTAAGGTCTTTTCCTTCAATGATCACCATTGCTTTTGGGTTCCAGTTCTTCGAAAGCCCTCTAAGTACCTTGCGTATCTTTTCATGGTTGTCGTACTCCTTGTCGAGAGAGGATAGAGGATTGACGATGTTAAGAAATCTTGTGAACATCTGAGTGATGGTCTCATTTGACTTCATCTTGAATGCCTCATATTCTTGTGTCAGTCTGCTTATATTAGACTCCTTCAATTGAGTAGTTTATTCATGACTCACCTCGAGAAATTTCCAGATCTCATACAAAGTGGTACATGTAGATACTATGTTGAACTATGTACTGTCTAAGGCACAAAATAAAGTATTAACAGCTCTAGCATCAAGACTGGATTATATTTTTCTACATCTGTATACTTATCTTTAGGCTTATCTATGAGATTACCATCTACAATAATCTTAACAGGCTTTTTGTAGCCATCCTCAACTAATTACCAAAGGTCAAAGTCTAGTGATCTAAGATAGAAACCCATACGTATTTTCCAGTAAGTGTAGTTAGTTTCATTAAATAGAGGTAGCCTATTTATGGACTGGCCTTTACCATTGTTGGTGTGGATAGATCTAATAGTTGTCATAAGTCTCTTAGGATGTTAAGCCTATATCATGCGAACTAGCTTGGATACCAATTGAAGGAGCAATTGGTATGAGCAATAGTTCCTATATAAAGAGCACCTGCTCTGATACCAATTGAAGAAGCAATTGGGATCAGAAACAAAATAAGCGACTACATGCTCTGATACCAATTGAAGGAGCAATTGGGATCAAAAACTAAATAAGAGACTACCTGCTGTGATACCAATTGAAGGACCGTATATGGCAACTCTAGAGGGGGTAAATAGAGTACAGCGGAATAATCTACCCAATTAAAAATTAAACAGAATGAAGGCAGTAAATAACTAGCAGTGTATATACAATATAATAAAGTCAGAGAAAGAGAGAGCAAACGCAAACACCACGATGTATACTTCCAGTCCCGAGAACTCAAGCTCAAAGTTTTATCCATTATAATCACCAATAGTGAATCACAAGCTTTGATCCGAAGGCTTGCCGACTTTTTTACACCACGAGTTTTGAAACGAAGGCTCGCAACTTCAAAAAAAAAAAGAGAGAGAAAAACTAATGGAGCCAAGCTCTTTACAACTCTGTAAACTTCTAGACCGAGATCACACTTGGCACAAGAAGGCTGGGAGTTGAACTTGGAGATAAAAAAGTTTAGGCTATGAGGGTTTACTAACTACAGGATAGAAAGATTGAGAATGGTTGAGTGAGTAGGAATATAGAAATCCAACTCTATTTATAGGTTATTACTAAACCGAGTTCGGCCAGAATTCGGTAGAGAATATTTGAATTTTTGAACGTTGGAGGCCTAAAAATTAGAAGCTAATTAAATTGGTTGATTTCATACCAAAAGGGTAACCAAGTTCGGTGCGAATTCGGTCTGAATCTGTTGTCTATTCTGGTAAGGTTTGAGTTAAATGTAGATTGATTTGTGGATAGGTTAATGGGTTTATTTGAGTGGACTTGGGCTATTCCAGTACGAATCGATGTACATAAGTCCTAGACTCGAATAAAATTTCAAATTATATATAAAAATCAAGAACACTGATGACGCCAAACTTCAGAAACATCTGTTGACTTGAAGAAGCTTTTTTCGTTGACGACATTTGTCTAAATATAACCAAATCTGGGAATCTGAATACCTTTCAGGGGATTCGCCCCCGAACCCCCACGAGGGGCGTTGTCCCCTCAATCCCCGTCCACTGACCGGGCAGTGGAACCCCTGGGTGCGAGGCTCCAGATAAGTCATAGGCGGTTGGACAAAATCTTTGGGTATAATGCCGTCTTTGGCTCATCGTCACATAGCATATGTCCATTGCTGATCTTGCTTATTGATTTCTATAAGTACATGTTAGACGAACAAGGAAATATATAGAAGCAAATATTACAAATCTGGACAATGCTGAGTTTAAGTAGAAGATACTATAGTGATTGATCAATTACTATAATATTAAACTTAATCGATTAGCCATATTCAAAAACTCAACATAAATATTGGACCAACAGATGATGCCTCCCAGTATCCCTGATGTAAAACCCCTAATTTTCATATAAGGATATTATGGTAATTTGGATTTTTTTATATATAGATATAATTCTTTATTTAATTAAATACTTATTAGATAATTTTCTTGAACTATAGAAGCCAATCACCGTAGCCTTAAGATCTTGACTGCAACACTAGCATTTTTCTTCCAAACAACTTTGTATGCTAGACTTATATGAGCCAATTTAGGCTCATGCCATGACGTCACTCACAAATTCATGTTTTCGTATTTCGTTTTGGTCGCATAATTTTCATGGCACAAATACAAAAATTGATAATTAAATAACCTTTTTGTCGTTGCGTACGATTTTAATACGTAATACCAACCCAATTCTTCCTAACAATTTAATATTCAAGAGCCTGATTGGACCTACTATGTCCATGAAAATGGTGTCCCATTTATTTGAGTCCCCACATGTTCCATAAACTTTGCATGATTCAAATCTTTGATTTAAATTTACATATTCCATTTTTAGAAATCGAATCTTTGCATCTACACTTTTGCACCTCATTTAAACCCAAATAAATATTTGTAAAATATTTGTATGCCATATTAGACTCTAAATAATCCTATCCATAGACTTAAAACAACTTAAAATCTCTACCACCAAAACCCACACACACATATATATACCCTTACCCCTTTACTCTAAAACTTAAAGCACCCGCCCCCTACTCCTCTCTAAGCCGCCAACACCCTCCCCTGACCACTTTTCCATTCTTTCCTCCTTTCCTCTTCCTTTCTTCCCCCATGATCCCTCCCCACAGTTAACTAGGCCGACCACCTAAGGGCGGCCTCTACCAAATATGACAGCAGCCAAGGCTGGTGTCGCTGTTGTCCAGCCCCCTTCGGACAGGTGCACACACCTAAAAACTTAAGAAACCCTTTTCCCTTGAATCCCGCTAGTATCCCTAACAAGTTTTGTGAAGTTTGGAGATCATTTGGTTCTCCAAAAGGTCTGTGTTGTGGGAAAGGTCCCCGCCGTAATCGTAATCGCAATCGCAATCGCAATCGCATAAGTCCTTAAACTTTGAGTTTATATTCTATTTTTCCATGAATAAAATCTCTTACAAACTCATTTATATGATAGATAAAAATATCATAACCCCCATGCATGAGAAATACATGATTTTATGTACAAAAATTATCCCAAGTTGATGTAAATCCAAGACATGGCAAAGGTGCACTATTGATGAATATAGTTGATGAGTTTTGCTATATTTTAATTAAAAATTAAATTTAAAAAATTATATAAATAATTTCAAATATTAAATATTAAATTTTCTTATTAAATTTGGGTTTTCATGCAAGTAGGGAAGTTTGCATGCACAAAGTAGTGGTCAAGTTGCTAGAATACCTAGTGGGAGCACAACGAGACTTCTTTGCATGCATTGATATTGCATTTATCATTTTTATTTAATTATAAATAATTTTAGCATATTAAACCTAATTAATTTGGTTTAATATGATGTTGAGATGTGTGTTATAGAGTATTGTGGCACGTGTATATGGGACATTGTTTAATACATTACGAATATTGGGTTGTTGGCATGAACATCAATTTATTGGTTGATATTGTGCAACAAACTATCATTTTATTTTTGAGTAAATTAGTTTGGGTTGGTATTGATTAAAGTATGTTCAATAGGGAAATTTGGATCCGCTATACTTCCAGTCGAAGACATCAGTCAGACGATACCGCAGCAACAATCAGCAGGAAAGTGTACCTTGCCAAGTCATATTCAGTATCTCTACTATATTATATATCATTATTGTCCTATTTGTTTCTGATATACTGTGTCACCACAGGGCCATTGTCGTTATTTTGTATTTGATTTAAACTCGGGTGCCGATATTCTGTTAGCGGAGTTGGATAACGATTCTAGAGTTGGCTTCACGATGCCTTGATCATGCAAATATGTGCACGTCAGATCGTAGGACAACGACAAAACATTTCATGTGAATCCATACTTGATATATTCATGGAGACCAGATTTTTCATTTGGTATTAGGATCGTGATTGATAAGTCACTTTGCTTTATTACTTTGTATGAATCGATGTACTAGCTAGAGGTTTGATCTTGTGCGTCATGGACATGAGATATTATGGACATGAGATGCGAGGTTACATTGGGTGGGGAGAGCGTACTCGGAACGTTAGGCTACCACTATTCACCACGTTACCATGAATCTTACGAGAGTTCTAGATTTTTATTAGTTACTGCAAGTTCCCTGACGGAGCCTAGAGATTTATATTAATTTACACATCGGTGGTCTAGCGTACGAGTGTGTTCTCATTTGAATTCACTTAGATGGTTATTGTAGTTATAACCTAAGAACCCTTATGCAATTATACTATTTATTTCGGCATATTTATTTGTACCTTGCTATATCCCCTGAGGGCCTGGACTCGGATTATGTCCTCAGGTGTAGGCGAGGAGGAGTACCCTGAGGTGTACGGTTCAGGCCTTGACACAGGAGCTGAGTTACAGCTGAGGACGAGATTCTTCTCGAGGAGTTCAACAGATCGATGTAGGGTCCTCTATCTTGGTTCAATGACATCATTAGCTTAGCAGACATTCAGACTCATCTCTTTTACTATTTTATTTACTTTCAGTACTTATTTTAGTAGAGTATTCCCCGTGAGACTCTTTTGTTGATGCACACTGATGTTTGAGACTTATTTCCTTTTATGCATTATAGAGGACTTCGTTATCTCTATGTGCATTATGTTTTATTTTCTATGTATGAGTTAGATATATATTATGTGATTAGTTGTGGACTGTTACTTATATTTTACAGCTTAAGTGCACCCTGAAGGGTCCATTAAATTGGAAAGGCCATTGGAGTTGTGTTGCTGGCCATTGCCACGTGGCTTGGTTCCTTATATTTTGGGACTGTGGCTTGACATAGATTTTGTGGTGGCCCATGCAGGTCCAGTTAAGTTATTTTGGTTACACGACTGTGCCAAGCGAGCCTGCAGATAGGATTAAAAAATAGGAAACTCATCCACTACAAGCTTGACTTCTCTTCATTCTCTTTGATATCATATTTGTCAATTTGCATCTTGTTTACCTCATTATCCTGATTGTCAACTCAATCTTTTTAGAATCATGAATCTTCGTAGAGGACCTGTTGCACAGCCAGGAGGTGATCAAGGGGAGAATAGATTGTCTGAGGATCCAGTGTTGAGACAGACTCTCATGTTGCCCCCTGCTACCCAGGGACAGACACCTGGACAACAACAGGTGCCACCAGGAAGGCACTAAACTACACCCCAGACAGGGCCAGGAGGCTAGCAGACCCCTAGACAGGAGGAGGAATAGTTTCCCCCACCACCTCAGTACCACCGCAGATGTCATACATGTATTTTCCCCAGCCGGGGCAAATGATGGTCGCTCAAGAGATGTTACAAATATTCTAAACCATGTTGCAGGAATAGCAGCAGGCTCAGCAGCAGGCCCAGCAGTACCAGGATGAATCCTTGAAGGAGAGCATCATGAAGGACTTAGAGCAGGTGTAACTACCACTTTTCTAGATAGAGATTTTTTTCATTCTATATAATTATTATTATTATTATTATTATTATTATTATATTTATTTCCATAATAATTGGTATCATTGTATTACATATATATATATATGTGTGTGTGTGTGTGTGTGTGTGTGTGTGTGTGTGTGTGTGTGTGTGTGTGTGATATAGTTGTAGGGTTAGTTGTTAGCCACTAGTTAGACTAATTGTTAGTGGACCCAAGTGAATCCAAATGGATTTCTCATGACCGATTAGTGTGACCAATTAGTTTAGTCATGGTTGACTAACTAATTTATAGAGTTTGACTTAAATAAACCTTTATTACATACTAGAACCTATCACTAACTAAACCTTCTTACCACTAATCATTCATGACTTATTAAGATGGGTAGTTGGATATTTCACCTTGCATTTGGGTTGGGGAAATAGGTGGCTGGCCCTAGTAATAGGGAGAGTATCCTCACCACTTGTCATTTTATATTTTATTTTACTCCAAATTAGTTCACCCCCAAATATTCCTCCAATTTGAGATGAAACCCCAATTTCCTTCATTTAAAAATCAACCCCCATTCTCTTAATTTGTAATCCTAAGGAGGATAGGATCTTAGCATAGCAAGAAGGAAGCATTGGAAGGAAGCTAGCTTGAGGGAGGTGTCCATTCATTGTATTTGTGTGCTCTTTGTGTGTTGCATTAGGAATCTATCTTCCAATAAGTAAAATTTTTCTTTCCTTTGTCATTTTAATTTTAAATAATTTATTTGACTATTTGGAACCTATCTATGGCTAAGAACTACTCATAGGAAGAAGAACTAGGTTCATAGGGGGCCTATGGAGAAAGTTACATTAACTTTTGTAACAAAATTGGAGAAAATTCGAATTTGGACCACTAGGTGTTGTAGGAATGTCTCATAGGTGATTTTAGGTTTTGATTCATGGTTTGAGAGAGTATAAGTGTCCATAATTGGATACGGTAAGTGTGTGTCGCGATATGTCGTGATACGGTGCCGTTAGAGGGGTATTTACTTGTGTAGAGGGCTCTATCATGCCAAACTCCATCCATTACATTTAATTAGCCATAATATATATTATATATAATATATTTAGTATATTGGTTATGTTGCATGAGTTTGGGAGAGTATCTAGGTATTTGGAGCGCGTATCATAAGGGTACCATGAGTATCATGTGTGTATCCTAAGGGTGCACACCAATTGTTTGTTGTTTTGCTTGAAGGAGTGTTTATATGTGTTATGTATATCTAGTGTATATATATGTATTAGATATATATATTATGTTTATGTGAGAAGGTTAATGTGGGTGGTATTGTGTGAAGTAAAGTTGTGTGTAGGCTTGTATTACATTGGTAAGCTGTGGTGAGCATAGTCGATCAGTGCACTGTGTGGGAGCTGTAGTGGGTGTGGTGTTGGCATTGAGTGAAGTGAGGTGCAGGTGCTGTAAATTGATGAGGGGCACAGTTTTAGATGGAGGGAGAAATTGTCTCAAGTTTAAGTATTCATATGTGTCTTGGTGTGTCGGGTGATACACATGTGTGTAGGTAAGGAGTATACATTATGCTGGTGATAAAAACTAGAGGAATGTGGCTTAGGTGCATGTATGTAAGCAGTTGGTTGCTGCAGACATGATTACTGGTTGTATTGTAGCAACTGCACATGAGGTGAAGCAGCAGCAGTATCAGGAATTGCCAGGTGTAGAATGAGGAAGCAACACCAACAACAGCAACAATAACATACAACAATAGCAGTAGTGTTACATACTTACACTAGGGGCATGGTTCAGTAGGTAATATACAGCAATTGATGCAAGGGCTCGGGTTCAGGTAATAAAGTAAGGGGAGAAAATGATTTGGTGTTCAATAATAGAAGTGAGTACAGTGTATAGGTAGAGGTTGTGTGGTCTGTTTGTAGCTGCAAGGTAAGGGGTCAGTTCAGACCTAAGATGAGGGGTATGACACTCCTGTGTGTGCTTTGTGGTGATTTTGTTGCAAGTTTTAGTTCTAAGTACTAGTGTATTTGTGATTGTATTATGTTCAGGTAGGCTAGGGTTGCCTGCAAATGTATAGGTGTGCCTGCAATAGGATTTGCAAGCAACTGTAGGAGTAAATCAACTAGGTAACCTAGTATAGTACCTAGAATCTAGTTTACATATTAAGTTATGTATAAGGATATCTATATATAGATATGCATGAGTATATACATATGTATGAGACACTTGGGTAGTGTTTCAATGTCTAGAAATTGTGTTAGAAAGGTACCAAGGTAATAGTAGGATAGTGGAGTATGAGGTATTGATACTAAATACTAGTATGGGTGTATAGGGTAAGGTATTAGTGTTAATAAGTGTATTTGGGAATTTTAGATTTGAGTGTACAGGTGTTGAGTAAGATTAGTTATGTGTATCAGTTAAGGGTATGTGAGGGTAACTAGGGTGTGTATCATAGGTTGGTACTAAGGGTTATTGGATATTATGATACTCAATTATCATAGTATTGATAAGTGTGTTATGTGTATGAGGGTGAGTATCATCTAGCCTATAGGGTATCTAGGAGAGGAGGGTTGGTGGCTTGTGATACTAAGGTATTAGAGGGATGAGTAATATTGGTTAAGATATCTTAGTATATATATATGTGTGAGTGAGGTATTGGGGGTTAAGGTAATGAGTAGAGTATCAATTAAGGTATTGGTATTAAGGTATTAAGTTTTAGTAAGAAATTGGTGTTGAGAATACCAATAAATAATAGGTAATTATGTGTTAGCGTGGTACTAAGGTAATAGAGATAACAAGTATATAGGTAAGTGATATATATATAAACTAGTTTAGCTAATGCCTTCAAGGTATGGACCTAGAAACTTAGTTATGGACTAGTATCATCTAATATTAACCAGTTTAGCCTTGTAATCAACCTAAAAGCTAAGTATGAACCTAAAATGAAAGTAAAAATTGAGTTTGACCTGGTTTGACAAAGATGACCTAGTCTTGACCTAGAAAACCATATTTTAGTTTATTTAAACTTATTGTCCCTTTATTACACCAAATGACATAGAATTTCATATATATGTCACTTTGACTCAAGTCCAGACATAGATTGGTATTGTCAGCTCATGACCTCAGGCGAGTACATTCTTTGATAGTTTTCTTCATTTGATAATTACTATAATACAAGTAATTACTAATATTTTAGATAATTTTTGACACGATGGTACACGGATTAGTATACTTGGATCCTCGCCATGAGATGTTACTCTTCAGTGATTGCCTTGATATTTCTTGTGATTATATAGACCATGCTCATTGTGCTTGTATTATATATCTTGCATAGTAATTATCGTGTCATGACGTATCATGATATGGATCCATTATGCTAGTTGGGGGCATGGAAAATGCTAGATGGATATGTGATTAAATCCTTAAATATTATATTGCATCATGTAGACAACAACCAGTCATACACCTCACGTTTGATTATGTTACTCCGTAGACAATAGCCAATCTTAAAGGATTTTATTATTAATCGTGTTACTTGTAGAAAATAACCAATCATAATGATCATATGATTATATTATATCCTTGATAGTAGATCTTGATAACCCAAGTCGATCAAATATCTAACTAGTATTTCAAACACTTAGTGTAGTTATAATTATTCACTATATTCTATTGTATTGCCTTTATTTCTATTTTATTGTGACTATTTTATACTTTATTGCTCTAGATTATCTGTCTTATTTTCTACCACAGTATGATATTGCATATTTTTTTTGTCATGTATTACATTCTCTATTTCTTTTTATAGTCATTATCAATTAACTTGGAACTGCTATTAGGTTATACTTTATCCCAATCATGATTGGATATATTTTTCAGATGATTGGTTAGAGGATATGTATCCCAACTATTACGGGCCACAGGATGGCGAGGCCGTTGAGATAGTACCGTAAAGCATATTGAGTAGTGCCAACAGTCGAGGTGGCTTATCTGTCCTCATTTATGTTATTGTATTTGACAGTTAGATATTATGCCATGTATTATATTTGAGACCATTATATTTAGCTTAGAATTTTGGACTTGGACTTATGATTGTATGGTGACTCTGTATTTTATTTCTTCTATTACATATTATGCCATATCTTTCTATAGATTTATATTGTGATTGAGTATTGATTACCATTATCATATTATCAGAGTGTCCTCTATTTAGAAGTTGAGATATCTTGACAGGTACATTATATATATTGTGTGAGATGTTTAGATAGTATTATTGACCTAGACAATATTTTACCGTCGATACTACGGTATAGGCTGGACATACCCACGTACTCGTGCCCCTACACCGTGTGCGGATCGTGACACATTTTTTGGTAGCCCATACAGGTCTCGCTTCATAATTAGTACGATATCATGGTAGTGCACAGACTTAGTTGTACTACTATGAGCCTGCAAAAGGATAGGATATAGGATACTAGTATGAGAGAGCGAATACTCAATCACAACTAGGAAAGAATTCAAACCAATTGATTCTTGCTATCTTATTTTTCTGATTATTATTTTCTTTGAATATCGCTGTTCTTCTTTGATGATATTGTATCTTGAGCAATATTGATTCCTTATTTTAATCTCTCTTCAGGATGCCGTCGAAGACACGATCACAGTGCTCTGGCACAGGTTCAGTGAGGTCAGTTACTTCTCTGGCATCAGCTCAAAGGGTGGCCTCAACAGTCCAGGTAGGGATTTTAGCAGCAGCTTTTGGGGGTGCTCCACCACCAATTCCGTGGGCTGTTCCAGCAGTCACGGAGGACCTTCAACCCCCACCACCCATGCCAGCAGACTGGACGCAGATATTTGCTATATTTCCAGAGATGATGGCAGCACAGGAGAGGCAGGCGGATGTTCAGCGCAAGGGAATCAAAAATTCCCACCAGCTAGCACTTGTTGTAGTAGAGAGGGTTGCTCTAGTTCAACCACATATGGTACCGTCATATCTTGCCTCGCAGTAGCCGAGGTCGGGTACTGTTATTGATTTCAAAAGGATTGTCATGACCCGCACCCGGAATAATGGAATGAGTAGTGAGCAACTCCCAGCCTACGCCGAAGCACCGGCGGTAGAACGTTGTCTGGGTCAAATATACAATCTAACATCTCACACAATAGGTATAAGGTACCTGTCAATGTCGTCTCAACTCCAAACGGGGGAATAATATGGTATTTGATAATGGTAAACAATACTCAATCACATAGCAACTAAGGAAGATAAGCACGAGATGGCATACGAAGGAGAAGAGTCACTGTACATCCATAAGTCCGAAATGATATATATACTTGCCAATAACCTCAATAGAGTCTAATATATGTCTAAATAATAATTCTAAGCCTCCTCAGCCTCTGGTATTAGGTTCTCCTTCTCTAAAGGAGTATCCTCTAATGGTACGCCATCCTGCAGTCCGTAGTAGGTGGGACGCTGGTCCATAAGCCAATCATCTGAAAAATATATATCCAGTCAGGATTGGAGCAAAGTACATACCTCTGAAACTAGTTCCAAATACATAATCGAGTATATATAACAGATAATAGAAAAGGATATAAGATAACTAATCATAAGAATGGAAGAAACTAGAGTGAACAAGTAATAAACTAGAAAGAAGAACAGACAATATGAATAACTGCAATTTAAATAGAAATAGATAAACTAATTACTGTGCCATAGAGTACAAGTTCATTATATGATTGGTTTGGGTTGAACACGAATACAATATGGTAACTTGATTACACGTGTGATATATAATCGACATATACACTAATACACTTGGCTTTATCACATAACCAACTCCTACTCCCCTATCCCCAACCAATACCAATGGATCCAATCACGATACATTACAAACACGAATATGGGTATACTGAATACGAGCAATATGTAAAAATGAAGTACACTAAAATTAATACCCAATACACATGATGAAATACATGTGAAGGAGTACCCGTTGAACACGGTAAAGAATAATATCTTCTGACATAATCCATATAGTACCAGTCCATGTAACTACTGTATTGGAAACAAGTATACAGTTCTAGAACATGCGATATATACACTATCATGAAATAAAAACTAACAGAGAGATATACTCGCCTGTGGTCCTAAGAAATGTGTGAGGAATAATGTCCAAAATGGAGTCACAAGGTCCTAAGTATTAAATGATAGTGTTAATTGGTGAAAATAAAGGATAATCATGATTTACTAACCAATGATAATGTTTCTAAGCCATGTCTAAGTCCATACTAGGTCAATACCTTGCTAGACTAGATTTTCTAGGTCACAATAATCATTACCCTACTAGTATTAGACTACAGATGCTAATACTCAAGGTATCCTAGCATTATAAGTTACATTTAACTAATATAGCTAATACTAGCTAATATAGCTAATATACTATGTTATATTATATATAAATATAATAGATACTCTTTGATATCAATATATGGAATATTAACTCACTAACCATATCTCACTAATACTTTAATCCCAAATCAATACCTTGGTTCATTACCTAAATACTAGACTATATAACTGGTATTAACTATTACCTTAGAATACTAACTTATACATATACCTTAACCTTCAATACCCATTACTCAACTTCTCTCATATCTAAGAACACTTCATACCTCACATGCTAACACTAACATCAATAGCAATCCAATATTTGATGCCAACACTGAACCCTCAACTTGTTGCTAATGGTGTTACTTCATCTTGTAGTGCCCAGATTGGCATTCCCGTACTCAGTTAACTCACACAATCATCTTACTTATAAGTGTATATCAGGTATCATACCTAAGTTCCCATACTCCAACTGATCATACTTTAACACATCTCATTGATTTAAAACACACCTGAAAATACACTGCGTAGTGTCACTCATTATTGTGCTCACCATAGCAGTACCTCACTGTTGAACCAAAATAGTAAGATGTACTATTATAACTCGTTGGAACTTCCCTCATCGTTAATATTGTTGTTGCTGTATTCCTGAAAGTAGGAACCCGAGCTCCTCCTTTCTCTCTGGTCTGTAGTGCACCAGGGTGCTCTGCTCATACTAAGAACTCCAAACAACCTAGCACCCTGCTGATACTAAAACCTGAACTCACTAAGCATCCAGTTCAGTTCTCCATTCCGGCCAATCTGACCACAGTTGCTGCCAAGCTTATACTACTATAACCCTGCACACTTATTTACCCAACTGCAAACACTCACAACACAACGCCCCTTACCTATCCTATACACTGCAATACATTACCTGAGTCTTCACCTCAATTGGAACCCGACTGCCATCCTCATATCTCACTCCCTTGCACCCACTGTCATTGCACAACTACTCTGATCACTGAGTTCTATTATTGCAGTTGCCTCACTGTAATGCACACAACAATTTACCCCTCTCGCTGATACATACTTGTGTATCCACCCTTAACTTGACAACTGAACCCCCTCACCTTGTAGTCAGTGGTCACAGTTCAATTGAACTACTGATGTGCTTGGCTCGGCTACCCGCAGGTAATCCCCCCTCTCTTCCTTCCTAACCTTCAGTCCATTTCTTAACTAAAAATTACTGTCAAGATCCACTGCCCAAGTACCCACAGCTACAACCCCTCACTACTTGCTGCTTTAAGCCACACTGATACTACTTCTACCCACTATGTGAACTTGGAACTATTGTACACAGCAGTCATCACCCATACACACAATATAGCAATATACTATCACAATGATGCACACCAATGTGCACCAACATCATACTCAATTGAATGTACTATAATGGTTATACACACACACACATATATATCTATATATATATACATACATGTCTATCCATTGATTAATCATATACATAACATTTATGATACGTATATATATAAGACATTAATACAAACACCTAGAGTTCAAGCTTAGGATACCTATGATACGCATCCAAACAACGAGCCAAAAACTCCAATTCTCCACAATAATTCTTCGCACATACCAATTGCATAATAATACATCTGTTATAACTAATTTTAATAGGTGTTGAAGAGTATTCACACAAAATACCCAAAATAGTCTTCGTATCACTCTATATCATAAAATACCATGATACGGCCTACACGTATCTATTTATGGACTCGTGCCTAGTCCCATAACCCCGATCTAAGTCTAATTAGATCTAATTGGTGTCATGACACTCACTTGGGGTGTCCACCTTATAATTCCCCTAAAATCAATACAAAAACCTATGCAGAGACCACAGCACTCAACCATAATGCCTAGAAATTATTCCTATATGTAGTCCTATGCCATGGGGTAATTCCTAGGGGTCAAATGCATGATTAAGAAGCTACAAAGAAAGGGAAATTCAGGAATTATCAATTGAGAGATGTATTCCCAATGAAAACATAATTGAACATGTTCCGAACACGATCTCTAGCTCCAAAGCTCCTACTCCTTGTGCTTCTTGCTTCTCCAAGCTCTAAAGCTCCAAGAGTGATGAATTTGAGAAGGAAATGGAGGTAAATTAAGTAGAAATTCAATGGAGGAAATGATGGAAAATTGGGGATCTAATTTTTAGATCTAAATGAATACAAATGAGAGAAGAGAGAGAGGAGAGCCCCCTCAAATAGTGGCTGGCCCATTTTCCCTTTCCTAAGTTATGTGCATGGTTTAAATTGTCCCTCTTTATCCAATTATGAATAGAATTAGGGAAGGGATATTTTAGAAATCTTCTAACTAATTCTAATTAAGCTAATCCCCCCTAATAAATTAATGAGGATGGGTCTAATGAGTTTGGATCCAAGCTAGGCTCATTAGTTGTCATGACAAGTCTAATCATGGGACTAGCCTCTAACAAAATAATTAATACAAGTTAATTTAATCTATAACTCACTAATAATTAAATAATTAATACAATCATTAATTAATTACTATAACACACTAATATTAATATTTATTCTTAAAATTATTTACCCATGCCAAATTACCAAACTACCCATAGTTGGAAAAGTGAGGTAGACAATGATGGGCCCAAGGACTTCAAGGGCATCGAGGGGATCTTGTACACCGATGATTGGATTGAGGACATTGAGAGAAACTTATGATTGGCACAAATTTTGGAGGGTCTACAAGTGGAGACAGCGGCCTGCCAGATGTTCGACATTGCCCTGACGTGGTTTCGTACGGATCTGAGGATTGCGGTACTTGGATTGACTTAGGGAGCTTTCAAAGAGATTTTCAAGGAGAAGTTCTTTTTGGATGTGGCTCAGAGTGCCTTAGAGAGCCAGTTTTAGGACATCGTCTAAGGGAGTATGACGGTGGACGAGTACGCCACAGAGTTCTACAGATTAGGCAGGTTTATGGAGGGGCAGAATCCTCTAGGGAGAGCCAGGAAATTTTAAAAGGGTTTGATTAGGGAGATTAAATCTCACACTATGGGTCACCGCACTGCTACATTGAAGAAGATATTGATAGATGTACAGACGACTAAGGATGACTTGGAGCTCAAGTCCAAAAGAATAAAAATTGTATCAGGAGGAGTTAGCAGCAGTACAGTTCCAGCTAAGCGACCCCATTTCCAGTAACCGAGAGCATTTTAGCAGCATCAGCAGTTTACTTTGCCAGGGCACCAGCTCATCTGACATATCAGTTTCAGTGGCCAGTTCATCTGGCAACACGGCATCCTCAGGGTCAGATACATTAGGTACTCTCCTACAACTATTGTAAGAAGCCTGGGCATGTTTGGAAGGACTGCAGGAGAAGGCTCAAGGTGTGTTTGTATTATGGATCTTCAGAGCATCGAGTGTCACCCCCATATTTCAGATTAGGGATATTTTTATCTTTTCATAATTAATATGTAAATGATTGCATCATAATTAATTATAATTAAATTGTTGTGATTTATTTGATTGTTGCACATTATCGTTGTTTCGATAATTAGAGCACCACACTAGCCATTGTCTTCCAACCAATTTCACACCCTTATCCTAGACGTGCCAGACTTTTATTTTGATCCTTGTGTGACTCATAACTATGTCTTGTTGTGCTTCATTCTAGTCGCACAACATTCGTCGCAAACCGATTGTATTAATTTGTTATAAATCAAACCTTGTATCCTTGTGTGTTCCAATCGAAATTGGAGACACAATCTTGACCCAGTTTGAGCAACCCAAATTAGGGTAATATTCTATTCTGAGTCTACTTCATTCATGATACTTGTGTCCCACTTAATTTTAGCCCTTTATACTTCTAATTAATTCTAGAACACTATTTACATTTATTTTAATTAATTAAATTTTAAACCTCACTTTGTGCAATTTTCCAACTGTTGGACACTTTTGTGTAAAAGTGCATTAATGTGTCCACCCCATTGGACGCGACACGTAAATAAACCCATTTCTCCTTCATGTATATTTTTCCATAATTTTTGGGAGGGTGCAATGCAACATCAAGCTCCTTGAACCATGGCCTTCAGAACCTTGAACCAATGAAATCCTAACAATTTTATTTGAAACCATTTGAATCCTTGCCCTTGGAAATATCCATGGCAAGCCCTTTTCCCAAGGGTTTTGACCAAGCCTAATTCTAGGTCAACCCAAATTCTACTACCTATATATAGTATTACTTTACCTTACCTTCTTCCTTTTTCAACCTAACTTATATACTAAACCACAGCCGACTTCCTATTTCCCATCTACCGTTTCCATCTCCCTGTCGACCAATCCCCGACCGACTTTATCCCCTCCACGACGCCAGAAACCGACCAATCCTCGACCGACTTCATCCCCTCGTCACGACCTCGTCGACCGGATCACGAATCCCCTAGCCGACTCGCCCATCTCCGCCTGCACAACGCTGCACCAGAAGCCGCACGACCCGCTGAACCTCGTCGAGTAGACCGCTACACTCGTTGTCGAACTCACCTCCACGACGTCGGAGCCACCCTCAACCCCGCCGGAATGAACCCCCTCACCCTCCTTCATCTCCCCTCAACACGACGAAATGCTGAAACGAACAAGCTGCCATTTCCACCAGAGACTCCGCCTCCACACGATGACCCCGGCCCGCTGCACAGTGCCTGAACGCCAGAGCATAACCCACCTGAACTCGCCTGGATGAACTGAACCGCTTCATGAAGTCGAAGACGCTGCCACCCGCTGCACCTGAGATACGTCGGAGAACCACCTGCTGCCAACCCGCTCAACTGAACCGAGCACTCCGCGACGACCTCGACACGCATGTCTCATCCCACGTACCCAGGTTCGAGTCCCCCCTCGCGTACATGTACACGTACGCGCATACGCATAATTTATCATTGTGTTGCATACATATTTAGTCGTGTTGTGTATTAGTATAAATATATGTTTATTATGTGTATATTGATATATATGTAGATAGATATATTGATAAAGTATATAAACCTAATTGGTATATATTATGGTATATGTATTAGTTTATGTTTAAATGTATAATGGTATATATATATATATACATATATATATATATATAGTATATCTCTCAATTATTATATATACATATGTATATATATTATATATGTATCCCTAGTACATGTTTAATATATATAAACATAGGATAAATTCTATTAAGTATATATACATATATCTATTATATTCGTAATTAATGAATATTAATGTATATGTTAGTTAATAATATGTATTATATGTCTATGTACTAGATGACCCGAGTGTAACCACGGATACCCCGTAGTTACATTGACCTGTGACCACGTAGCATGTTAGCAGACTGCCATATGTACACCGACGTACTAGCAAGACCGTATCATTGGTTGTCTGTTATGCACAACAACTACAGCCGTGACACCCCTAGCATAGTCTCTGAAATTATTGTGTTTTGATTTTGTGTGTTAGTGTAATGTCTGATACAATATTGTATTATATGATATGTCTATAGGACTGTTGGATCATTCAGACGATACTTTGGAACCAGGACATTGGTATTGCCAGCTAAGGACCACATGCAAGTACATTCTCTGACAGTTTCTATTTTGTTGATTATCTCTAAAATTCTAGTTGTATAGCGTACATGATTCCGACACTATTGTTTACACGAGTTAGCATCATCTAGACCTGTTACGAGGAGTTGTGATTTGGAATCCATCGTGCTAGCTGGAAAAACGAGAAAATATTAGTAGCTTATGTGATCATACGCAACTCTACATGCATCATAGCTCACCCATACCTCACATCGGTACAGCCTAACCATTACATGCCTCATAGCCTGTTATGTATGATTAGCCTGACTATTGCTTGCATTATAGCTATCCGGATGGTTAGCCTGACCTTATATGAAACATAGCTAGTCATACATAGCAAGCCTGATCAGTCCCAAGCCGATCACATCATGTGCTGATGTTTCACACACTTAGTTAGATGTTCTTGACATGTATCTCTAGTATATTAATCTAGCATCTCTACATATTCTAGTTATTAATCTAGTACACATTATATTCTAGATCATTGTTCTAGCATGCACTAGTATTTCTATTTCATTGCTAGAAGTACATTGATGATGATGTTCCCGTATTTCTTTTTTCCAGTATTTATTCCAGTACTTTATTATGTCCAGTATCTCTTATTACTAGTATTCATATCTGTCTAGTATTTTTTTACACTGTATTATAGTTTTTGTCAATATATATGGAACTGTTGTTAGTGCTTGTACATCGTTCAAATCCTGACTGGATATTTTTTCAGAGGATCTTGAGAATTTCTGTACCACACATTATGGACCGGGTATAGATGCAGACTACACACCAGAGATTTTAGAGAAGACTATTCCTTTAGAGGAGACATTACCTGCAGCTATCTAGACAGTATTTATCTTATGCATTGAGACTTATTTGAGGTTTATTTCAGTTTATGTTTAGACTTATTCTTAGTTTTTGTTGAGACTTGTGGAGACTTTATGTTAGACAACTAGACTGTGGTTTATCTATATTTTTAGACATGGTGTTTAACTATGTCATTCTTTTTATCTTTTATTGTGCCTTATACTCTTATAGTTATTGTGATTGAGTTTATAATATGAGATATTGTGAGATGTATATTGTCCTCATTATGGAGATTGATATCATTGACAGGTTATAAGTTATATTAATGTTATTGTGACCTAGACAAATTCTACCGCCGATGCTGCGGCGTAGGCTGGACGTACCCACGTACTCTTGCCCAAATTCCGGGTGCAGGTCGTGACACGTTTTTAGTGGTGGCCTATGCAGGTCTAGCTTCGCAAGTTGTGCGATATCGTGGTAGTACGACAACTTAGTTGTACTACTACGAGCCTGCGATAGGAAAAAGAATTTAGGATGAGAGAATGCTCAATCACAACTAGGAAAATTTTGATCTTTACAATGCTATACTGAATGATTGTTTCCTTTAGAATTCTATTATCCTTCCTTGATGATATCGTATCTATCACCTTAATTGATTCTTTTTAGTCTGTCTTCAGGATGCCGTCGCAGACTAGATCTTTGAGAGCGGAAGTATCAACTTCAGAGGGGCCTGCCACCTCTCGACCTGACGAACAGACATCTAGAGTTCCTTCTACATCTTCTGTTCATGTGGGAGTATTTGCAGCTAATGGGATTCCTCTTCCACCTGTTCAGAGGATTACCCCAGCTGTGACGGACAACCTTCTACCACCACCGATACCGATTTCCGGAGGTGTGCCCACTGACGGGGCACAGATGTTCGCATTGATCCAGGGCATGTTAGAGGCCCAGAGAGTAACAACAGAATCTCAGAGTATTCAAGATGAGGCTAAAGGGTGCAAGCAGAGGCACACCGGGCACATACGGAGCTGATGAGAGAGAGCATGAAGAATGCTCATCAGGTGGCTCTCCAGGCTGTGGAGAGAGTAGCACAACATCCGCAGCATCCTGGCTAGCAACACCAGAGGCCAAGTACTATAGTGGACTTCAAGAGGATGATGCCTCGAGAGTTCAAAGGCACTGAAGGAATACTCTATGCTGACGATTGGTTAGAGGACATAGAGAGGAACTTGCGCTTAGCACAAATTTCGGAGATTCTTCAGATCGAGGCTGCTGGGAGTCAGATATTTGATATCACACTGACATGGTATCTTACAGAGCCGAGACTCGCTGTTGAAGGACTTACTTGGGATGACTTCAAAGAGCCCTTCAAGGAGAAGTTTTTTTCTGACGTAGCTTTGGGAGCATTGGAAAGTCAGTTCCATGACTTAGTCCAAGGGAGCATGTCAGTCCACGAATATGCCGCATAGTTTTGTCGATTGAGTCAATTCATGCCATCGATGATTCGAGACCCAGGAGACAGAGCACAAAAATTCAGGAAGGGGTTGAATAGAGAGATCAATTCTCGTACTTCGGGATGACGTACTGCTATATTTGAGGGTATTCTGAAGGATGTCCATATTGCTAAAAATGACTTGGACCTCAGGCCCAAGAGAGGACGTGATACTTCTGGAGGAACAGGTGGTAACACAGGACCGGCCAAGCGCCCACACTTTCAACAACAACAGAGGTCGTACCAGCAGCAGCATCAGCAGCAACAGGCACCAGTTTGAGGACACATCCAGCAGCAGCATCCACAGAGACAGAATCAGCCCATTGCCTAGTGTGCGTATTACGAAAATATGGGATATACTAGAGACATCTGTAGAAAGAGATTGGGTACTTGCTTGTCCTGTGGATCATCAGCACATCAGCTTAGGGACTGCCCATCTATTCAGGCTCGTCAGGGTGGAGCAGCCGCTCAGAGAGGGCCAACCAGGGTACCTATTGTACCAGGAGGCCAACAGAGGGGACCTCCACTTCCACCACAGTAGCAGAGGTTTGCTCAACACCAGCAGCAGCAGAGAGGAGCACCACAGGAATGAGCTTACGCATGACGACTAAGGAGGCCGAGACAGCTAGAGACGTGATTTCAGGTTCAGTTTCTCTCGATTCTATCCCAGCACTTGCATTATTTGATTATGGCTCTTCCCATAGTTTCGTATCAGTATCTTATGCCCTTAAGCAATATTTAGAAATGGAACCATCAGATAGAACTTACAAGATCACGACTGGAGGAGGCATTATCCTAGTCCGTGATTATTGCAAGGATCGAAGAGTATCATTGGAAGGCCGAGAGTTGAGCGTGAGTTTACTCGTCATGCCACTTACGGGATACGATATGTGCACAAAATATAATATCTATGATACTTAACCCATTGAGGTGCCAAATTTCTCATTCTCAATAATTGATTATTCCCACAAGTCAAATATATATAATTACAACTATTAGAATTTTATTACAACATATAATAAAGAAAATTCATGCAAAATATCAAAAAATGCATATCATACGGTATCGCAAAATACCATGATACGGCCTGCATGTATCCATTTATGGACACGTACCTAGTCCCATAACCCTGATCTAAGTCTAATTAGATCTAATTGGTCTCTTGACACAATATTGATGTGTCAATCTCGTAATTCCCCCAGTATGCACACAAATCACGACCTAGAATTCATAATACGTAACCAATTAGCCTAAAAATTGTTCCTATATGTAGCACTATGCCATGGGATCATTTCTAATGGTCAAATACATTATTAAGAAGCTACAATAAAGGAAAATTCAGGAATTATCAATTGGGAGATGGATTTCCAATGAAAATATAATTGGACACGATCCAGACATGATCTCTAGCTCCAAAGCTCCTCCTCCTTGTGCTCCTTGCTTCTCCAAGCTCCTAAGCTCCAAGAGTGATGAATTTGAGAAGGAAATGAAGGTAAATTGAGAAGAAAATTGATGGAGAAAAATATGGGAATTTGGGGATATAGAATTTTGGCTAAAAAATGAATGCAAATGAGGAGAGAGAGAGAGAGAGAGAGAGAGAGAGAGAGAATAACCCCTTTTAATAGTGGTCGTCCTCTTCCCCCCTTCCCTAAGTCATTTGCAAAGGTCCAAGTTATCCCTATATGGTGAATTATGAGATATAATTAAGGGTGGATATTTTTGAAAGTCTCTAACTAATTATAATTAAACTAATTCTCCTTAATTAGTGAGTGAAAATGACTAATGGGCTTAGGTCTAAGTTGGGTTCACTATTTGTCATGACAAGTCTAAATGAGTCCATATAGGTCAAGTCTAAATATTGGGCTAGTCTCACTAACTAAAATAAATAACACAAGTCTCTTAACTAAATAATTAATATAAGTCATAAATAATTCATAGCTCAACATAATCAAATAATTAATACAATCATCACACTAATATTCAATATTATATTCCTAAAAATTAAATACCCATTCCAAATTATCAAACTACCCATAGCTAGAAAAATAATGGTTATACTACCACATTTCTAGATGGGGCATTCTTATTATTTAGCATATTTACTATTTAGTGATTAAATATTATATATTTTGCTACAAATTAATTATATTGAGTTGTGCTATTTAATTAATTGTTAGTGGGCTAGCCTATATTTATTTGGACTTGTCATTAGCTGATCCATTGGATTATCATAACATAATTGAGCCCAATATTAGATTAGTCCTACTAGACCCATTCCTTTAATTAATTAAGGAGATTAATTGATTTCATGTAGAATTAAAAGCTTCCTAATATAGCCCTCCCTAATTAGACCTCATGACTAGCTAGTAGGGGTACCATAGATATTGTACATTGCTTGGAAAGGGGAGAAGAGGGGGCCGGCTACTATAGAGGGCCTCACTCTCTTTCCTCTCATTAGTTCATTTTATTAGAGATCCCCAATTTTGTTCTTCCCTAAATTGCCTCATCCCTCCACCAAATTCAACCCAATTCACACCATTCCCTCTCACATTCATCATCTAAGGACCATTAGAGTTTGGATTGTAAGGAGCACTTGATGGAGAAGGAATTGACAAGGATATTGTGTCCTAATTGTGTCAATTGAATATTTCATTGGAAATCCATCTCCCAATAGATAAATTCTAAATCCATCCCTTAATTTAGACTCTAATTCATATATTTAACCATTAGGAATCATCCCTTGACTTAGGGCTACTCATAGGATCAAGAACTAGGTTCTTATGACTTGTATTATGAATTTTACATAGTAATTTATGTCCAATTAGGGAGAATTCTGAGATTGACACATCAAGTGTGTATCATGAGACCAATTAGATCTAATTAGACTTTGATCAAGATTGTGAGACTAGATACGTATCCACAATTAGACACGAGTAGAGTGTATCATAGTATCTTGTGATACGGTGTGATACGGGACTTATTTTGGGTGTTTTGTTTGAATTCTCTTTAATTCCTTTGTAACTAGTTGTATTGGTTATATATATGTGTATTTGATATGTGTGAATGATTAATATGAAGAATTGGAAGTTTTGACATCTTATTTGGGTACATATCATAGAGTATCATGGGTTGCATGCCAAGTGGCTGATACAATGCTTTAGTGTGGACTTGGTGCACTCAATCTAATTGTGTGTTATATAAATATATACATTAGTTTGTATATAACTATACTTAAATATATATTTCCTATATATTGTGTGTGTATAGATATATGTGTTTATATATATAGGGTGAGGTATGTATCCTAATAAGGATGGATATGTATTTATATCTAATTATGTATAGTGTGTTTACTGTGAGCAATGCGGGTGTGTGCTTGTTTTTTGTGAGTGTAGGAAGGGTGCTCGGTTAGAGGCAGTAATAGCAAGATGCAGCAGTAGTAACAACAAGATGCAGCAGCATTATGCGGCAACATGGAATAACAACAGCATCATCAGTATAGGACTATTGTGTGGTGTGTGTAATAGAATAAAGCAGTATTGTGTGGCAACATGGAATAACAACAACATAATGTAGCAGCAACTTCAGCATGAAGCATTTGTAACAGCAGTTGCATTGTACATATTATCAACAACTATAATAGAGAGAGGAAGTGCATATCAATATGAGGGACTGTCTCATAGGTAGACCTATACCAGTGATTGGTAACTTTTGTTGTTATCAGTGTAAGGTGTGAGCTCTTTTAATAGACTTGGAGTAGGAGTTACAAAGAGCAATTCAATAAGTAGGATGCACATGTGTAAGTGTTGGATAGTTTAGTCACTAGGACTGTGATATTATGTATGATGTATCAGTGAAGAGAGGTAAGGTTCAGACTTATAGGAAGCAACAACAGAAACTACTTCCTATATGCAGTAGCAGTATAGGCCATGTCAAGTAGGAGTAGCAGTAAGAGGAAGACGGTACAGGTAGATAGGCATGAGGGTGAAGTAACATATAGTATGAGGAAGTTTGGGGGAATGGAAGTAGTTTGTAACAGAGGGTACAAGTCAGTGTGTACACCTGAATGTAGTGGGTCAGCGCAATCTTAGTGAGCTAGTGTTAAGTATAGGTAAGAGGCAAGTATCTTGAGCTAGTAGCATGGAGGTATCCTAGATACCATGTTATGAGGATCAACAAGTATCAAGAATAAAAAATCAAGTATCACAAGTGTTAGATACTAGTTAGTATTCAGTAACAAGTGTTTGGTATTAAAGAACAATACCTAGGTATTGGATAGTTGGCAAGTTATGGGTAATTACTAAGGTAATTAGTCTTTGTACTAAGGTTTGGATTAAAGTAAGGTATTCTAATATATTAGTTACTATACCTTGATACAATATTTATATATATGAGTTGTGTATGGATATTAGTAGTTATGAATATTATTATTAGCTAGTATAGCTAATAACACTCAAGTTGAGGTATGGACCTAGAATCAAGGTATTGGACTAGTTTGACTAGTATTAGATAGAGTGCCCTAGAAAAGCATATTTAGTGCATTTAGCTCATTTTTTATTCATTATACCAAGTAACATGCTATTCCTATTTAGGTGTGTATGACACCAGCTCGGATACCGAGATACAATATTTGCTCAGGACCACAGGCGAATATATTCTCTGATAGTTTCCTTATTTGATAGCTTCTATGTTTTATGTATTTAGTATTGAGATATTTGATTCATGACATGATGGTTTCATGGATTGGTATACGTAGATCTTGGTCATGAGATGTTATTATCATGGTTACTCAGTGATCGCCGTATCGTGCTTCATGATTACTCAATGATTACAGTGATATCTTAGTGATTATATAGACCGTGATCATAGTAAATCATATTATAGACCGTGCAGTATTATATACGTGTTATAACGTGTCGTGATTTGGATCCGTGTACTAGTCGGGGTTGGAGAAGTATTAGTGGTTATGTGATCATATCTTATAGCACGTGATTTAGTGTTGCCCGTGATAGTTAGCAGAAAATGTAACTCACGTGTGATCACGCTAGCTCACCTTTTATTTATAGCCCGTGTTAGGTCCAAGCCGATTATATTATCTTACTAATATTTTAAGGCACATTTACTATTTTATTTCCTTATTTCCAGTTTATTACATTATTGTTCCTTACCATATTATTCTCAGTTCTTGCTATTATTTACCATGAAGATTCTTCTCGTGATATATGCTAGTGTAGTTACTTCCATCATTTATTTTTATTTGCTATTCTTGTTTCATAGTTTCTGTTAATTATTAGAACTGCTATTTTGGTTGTATTTTACTCCAATCCTGACTGGGTATATTTTTCAGATGATTCATTAGAGAACTGGTGTCCTACCCACTAAGGGCCACAGGATGGCGAGCCAGTTGAGTTAGCACCCGTAGAGCCTTTTGAGTTAGTACCAGCAGTCGATAAGATATAGCTAGTTCATTCATGATATTGTATATGTCAGTTAGACACTTTGACATTGTATTATTATTTGTTGTCTTGTGTTGAGATTAGACTTTGACTTGTGATGTATTATGACTTTATTTTTTTCTTCTATTTTATATCGTGTCATATCTTTCTCTAGATGTTATTGTGATTGAGTAATATTTACTATTATCATATTATCCTCCATTTGGGAGTTGAGATATCTTGATAGGTACATTATATATCTTGTGTGAGATATTTAGATAATATTGTTGACCTAGACTGCGTTCTATTGTCAATGCTGCGGCGTATACTGGACGTACCCACGTACTCGTGCCCTTACACCAGGTGCGGGTCATGACACATTTTTGTGGCAGTCCATTCAGGTCAGGCTTCGTAACTAGTACGATATCATAGTAGTAGTACTCAGACTTAGAGTATTACTATAAGCCTGCCATAATATATATGAGTAGGGATATTGGATGAGAGGATACTCAATCATTACTAGAAATATTTCTAATCTATTAAATTTGCTATCTTTATCATTCAGAATAATTACTTTCTATGAAATATTACCGTCTTTCCTTGATTCTATCATATCTTGCGCAATATTTATTTCTTTGTTTGAATCTGTTTTCAGGATGCCGTCGAAGACCCGATCGCAACGCTCTGGAGCAGTTTCGATGAGGTTCGTTACTTCGTCACCTCAGAGAGACAATATCGAATGTAATGCCTTCTTTCACTCAAAGGATTGTTTTACCAGTCCAGGTAGGCATTTCAGTAGCAGCTTTTGGGGGTGCTCCACCACCAGTTCCGAAGACTGTTTCCACTGTCACGAAGGATCTTCCACCCCCACTACCTATGCCACCAGACCAGATGTAGATGTTTGCTATATTCTAGGAGATGATGGAAGCGCAGTAGAGGAAGATAAATATTCTACTTCAGGGCATCGAGAGTGCTCACCAATTAGCAATAGCTACTGTGGAGAAGGTAGCGCTCGTTCAGCCATAGACCATACTACTTTATCTCGCACTATAGCAGCCGAGGTCGGGTACCATCATTGATTTTAAGAGGATGGGGCCCAAGGACTTTAGGGGCATCGAAGGGATATTATACGCCAACACTTAGATCGAGGACATAGAGAGGACCCTGAGGCTAGCACAGATTTCAGAGGGCCGACATGTGGAGGCAATGGGTAGCCAGATATTCGATATTGCTCTAACATGGTTCTGCACAGACTCGAGGATCGCGTTACCATGACTGACTTGAGAAGCTTTTAAAGAGCTTTTCAAGGAGATATTCTTTTCGGATATGGCTCTGAGTGCTCTAGAGAGCTAGTTCTTAGACCTTGTCCAGGGGAGCATGACGGTAGACGAGTACGCAGAGGAGTTTTGCAGACTAGGAAGATTTATAGAGGGACAAAATCCTCTAGGGAAGGCCCAGAAGTTTCAGAACGGTTTGATCAGGGAGATCAAATCTGCAACTAGAGGACACCGCACAACGATATTTAAGGATATCCTGATAGATGCATAAAGGGCAGAGGATGACTTGGAGCTCAAATCCAAGAGGATGCAAGACACATCATGAGGATCTAGAAGTAGTACGAGTCCCGCCAAACTACCCTATTTTCAGCAGCAGAGGATCTTCCAACAGCATAGACAACAATTTTATGCACCATTCTGAGCACCAACGCAGCATACATACCAGCCCCCGATGTTGGCCCAGCATGTCTCAGTCAACTTGATTTTGATAGTTAATTAAACCATGCATTGATATGTCATGATCTAAATCCTCAATACTGCTAGTATATGTCGTCTGTATTTCGTCTATTCAAATATAATCTTTTATTTATTTGAGTCTAGGACTGATGTAAGCTGAGTCGCACTGAAAAATCCTAAATACCTATACCTAGATACCTATTCCACACAAATGAACCAAAGAACCTATCTACCAAATAAGGCCACATTCATTACAAAGCCTACCGTACTAAGAGACCGAACTCGAGTCGAACTCAGACCGAATTCGGTTACCCTTTTGGTATAAAATCAACCAGTTCACTAAGCTCCTAATTTATTAGCCAAACGGTTAAAAATTTGAATTAAACCCCATCCGAATTCTGTCCGAATTCTGTTTGGCTATACCCTATAAATAGGATTGGAATTCTTTATTCTTACTCATTCAACCATTATTTAGTCTTCTATCTATTGTGAGCAAACCTCTAAAGTCTTAACTTTTTTATCTCAAAGACAACTCCCTAGCCTTCCTAGTGCCGGTGCGATCTCGGTCTAGAAGTCTTCAGAGTTATAAAGAGCTTTGTTCCATCAGTTACTCTCTCTCTCTCTCTAAGTTGTGAAGTTGTGAGACTTTGGATCAAACCTTATGGTGTAAAGAAATGGAAAGCCTTCAGATCAAAGCTTGTGATTCGCTATTGGTGATTATAGTGGATAAAACTCTGAGCTTGAGTTCTTGGGACTGAACTAGTCCTCTCAGAGGGAAACCAGTATATATCTTGGTGTTTGCGTTTGCTTTCTCTCTCTACTTTACTGCTTTACTTTACTGTCTCTATATACACTGTTAGTTAGCAACTATCTTCATTCTGATAATCTTAAATTGGGTAGATTATTCTGCTGTACTATATTCTCCCTACTCTAGAGTTGTCTTACGGTCCTTCAATTGGTATTAGGGCTAGTTCTCTTGATATTTGGTTTAACATCCTAAGAGACTTATGGTAACTGTTAGATCTATCCACAAATATACCTCAAACTCCAATATCAAGTATAAAACACAAAATTAAGAACTTAATCTATTACAAACAACCAATATCAAGTACAAAATAAAAATCTAAAACTATACCTCAAACTCCAAAGGTCTCTGGTGGCTATCGGCCCAATGCCGTTGTCTGTCCTGCGCCACTCAAAGTTTGTCTCTGATTAACTTAACCTTCTCCCTTGCATCCACAACCATCTCGGGCCCTAAAAAATCCCTCTCTCCAATATCGTCCCATGACAAGGGAGTACGACTTCTCCGACCGTACATAGCCTCAAATGGTGACATCTCTATACTAGCTTGGTAGCTGTTGTTGTAAGCAAACTCTATCCAATGGATATGGTCCTCCTAAGATCACCCAAAATATAGTACACATGTATGCAGCATATACTCGAGAGTCTGAATGGTCCTCTCTGACTACCCATCTGTCTGGGGTGATATGTAGTACTGAACTTGAGTTGGGTGCCCAAACTCGCCTATAAACTTCTCCAAAAATTAGAAGTGAAATGACTATCCTGATCCGAGACTATGCTCATAGAAACTCCATACAATCTGACTATCTGACACACATACATCTCCGCGAGCTTCTCCGTAGACGTACCTACTTTGAATGGCAGAAAGTGGGCTAATTTGGTCAACCTGTCTACGATGACCCAAATTACGTCTTTTCCTCTTGGAGATCATGAAAGTCCAAACATAAAATCTATAGTAATGTGCTCCCACTTCCATTCTTGAATGGATAATGGCTGAAGTAAACCACCTGGCCTCTGCCTCTAGGCTTTCACCTGCTGGCATACTAAGCATCTGGAACAAACTGTGCCACTTCCCTTTTTATGCCATACCACCACACACTCTCTCGCATATCCCGATATATCTTGTTGGCACATGGATGCATGAAATACTGAGAGCGATGCACTTTGTGCAATACCTCCTCATGCTGCTCCCCACTAGGCATACATAATCTAACACTATTCTGCAAAGAACTATCCTCATCAATGGTGAAATCATCCTCCAATACTGCTCTCACCTGAGCTCTGATGCTCCTCAGAGATGTTTGATGATAAACAAAGAAGAGGCTTATACGAAACCTTTTTGTTTACAAACAGGAAAAAGAGTATAATTAATCCTATACGAGGATGTTACGTACAATAAAATAATTCTAGGGAAGTATTCCTATAGGAGTCTGATCTGTGGTCGATCACTTTGTACCTTGGACCACACGATAATGAAGTTCTGTAGAAGAAGAAGAGGCTTCAAAGGTTACAGGTGGGATTGAACTATCGTTGCCAAAGTTATCAATCAACACTCTCTGTCTGTGCTCTCTGTCTCTGATTTCTTGATCCTTCCCCCTTTGATCCTGTGACCAAGGATTTTTATTTATAGAGATCAGTCATAATAACTGTCCAGTTGGAGTAGAAGCCAAACTGTGAAGAAAGTTGTATCTTTTACGCGGCGATTATAATAACTGCTACCCACGTTCAAATAATCTTCTGAATATGCGTATGACACGTGTCCCATTATAAGGTAATGTGTATAACTACTTCTCGAAGATCATGGCATGTAAGCCACGTAGGTAACTGCCCCTTGTGAAAAGATGGTTGGTGTAGAAGCCAAATAACTGTCTTGTTGGCGTAAAAGCCAAATAGCTGTCTTGTTGGCGTAAAAGCCAAACTCTGCGTAAAACTTGATACTGCATGAATAATAGATAACCAGCATAAAAATAGCCAATTATCCTTCCTGACTGAGGTCTTGAGCATATTCTGGGCCAAATAGCCTTATCACTTACCTCTGCAAATATAGCCTGAGTTGGCGTATTTCGAGGAGATAGCATTCGGCGTACTCCTATAGTTGAAAATATCCTGGTTGGTGTAAAATACAAGGATGGTGATGTGAGCGTATTAGTCACAGTTTTAGCTCTCCCAGTCATGACAAAATTTTAAAGAATAAAACCAAATCTTGTGCATTTAATGCAGAGATATGCCTCAATCTCATACATTTAATGCAGAGATATGTCTCAATCTCGTGCATTAAATGCCGAGATATGCCTCGAGATCTGTACGAGAAACAGCTTTTGACGTGGCTTCTGATTTCATCTCATCTTGAGCGTAAAGACTCATTTCTGCCCATGTAGAATAGGCAGCGTATTCTTTGAATGCGTAAAAATAACTTGTATCAAGAATATGTCACTAAATGACAGCCTGGGTCTCTGTACAAAATCATCATCACAACCGTCCTCTCGATCGTCGTGTAGTACATTTTGTCAGGAGTCAGGTTCACTGTTTTGTCTGACAGATTCATCCGAGGAGTACGAAGAGTTCCTCGTACAACTTTATGTTGCTTTAAAAATAAACGTATTTTACGCCGGAGGGTATAGTAACCTTTTACGCCAAAATAGCCTTAAAGCGCTGCTTTACGCGGGCAGCTCTGAAGCTCTATTTTACGCCGAATAGCGCTGAAGCTCTGTTTTACGCTAATAGCCCTGAAGTCATATTTTACGCCACACAACCCTGAAGCTCTATTTTATGCGAACTTTATGTATGTTGGGGGTTTTGACTGTATAATACGCGTACAATTCCCCAGCATATTTCATGCTTCTACAAGACCCCCTTCAAAGTTTTCAAATTCCTCATAATTTGAAATACTTTGAATGAAACATGAAATGGTCAAATTTGACTCACTCTGCGAGGCTGATTTTTTGGCGATATTTAAGAAGTTGTTGGAATTTGCATGTTCTCTTCAATAGTCAAAAGAATATTTTTCTTAAGGTCTGGAAGTCCCAGGATTCGTCCGCGTAGTTACCGGAGTATTTTGCCTGGACGTGTTGATTGCCAGAGCTTCCTTTCCTTTTGAACTATGAGTATGGTCATTATTGGAAGATGAACGCTTCCCTCTATCAGAGGTAGAGATCATGATTCCGTTGTCACGAGCCTTTCGACTGTTGTCTTCAGCGGCTACTGCCGATATGATAAATGAGGGCCAATCATGGAACTGATATGGTCCCATGAATACTGAGATCAGTGGAAGAAGGTTCTTTCTGCAAATATCCACCAAGGCAGAATCGGGAACTCCAGGAGGCATCTGTAAAGTAGCGTGACGAAAGCGTTCAATGAATGTACGAACGTTTTCTTTTTCCTTCTGCTTTACTTCAATGAGTGATGACATAGACATGTCCATTCCTCCCTCATAGAATCGAGCGAAGAATAGAGTCTTAAAATTCTCAAAAGAAGTAATGCAGTTGTGAGATAGGCTACAATACCATTGGTAAGCTACTCCAGACAGACAGCCTTTAAATACTCGAGTGAGAAGGGCGTCATTTCCCTACAATAATACCGTCATCATGATGAAGTAGTTCATATACTTGCTTGGCAACGTCTTTCCCTCAAACAAAACCATAGCCTGTGGTTTGTATTTTGGTGGGAAAGGAATCTCATCCTGGACAGCTAAATATGGTTGGTTAATTCCCAACTTCTTGAGCTGATCTTTATGCTTCAAGGCATCAAATTGGGCTTTTAATTCCCGAACTGCCTGTATCAGATCTTCAGTTGGGAAAGGGACATCAGAGAGGTGAGAGATCGGATGTATTATAACTCCAACAGGAGGTAATACATTCTCCGAGTTAAGAGGTTGAGGAGCGGCTGATTCTTGATTTTGAACAGGCTCCTGGCTTGTATTGGATGGTGGTATGTCTACCCCCAAACGTAGTTGAGTCAGAGGAACAGGTGTTTGAGCTATCGTAGCTGTATGTTGAGTCACCATCTGGCGTGCTGTCGTAGGCACCCAAAAATAAAACCTTTACTCTTGAAATAATATGTAGTAGTGAGAGTAAGGATCGTTCCCACGAAGAGTAATTAGTTTGATCTTTATGCTATGTGAAATAAGATGGGGGGAGAGTTTTGGATCAAAGCAAATTAAAAAGTGCTAAAAACAATTAAAGTATTAAAATAATCAAAGAAATAAATGTTGGTCTCAGTCAACATCCACCATTGGAATCTTAAAACTGATCATCGATGCAAGTATATATTAATTCATACTTTGAATATTCATCGTTGGAATTATTTTTCTATCTCCTTCAGCCACAATTAATTAAAAACAAGCGATCTAATTAACCTTAACTACTAAATAACCCCAGACAAGCGCTAAAGGTTTAATCTAGTAGCGTATTAAACTCGATGAGATCGATGAAGCAAAACAACACAAGCACACGCGGTTGCATTTAATTTTGTCAAAAGTTTTCCTCCTAAGATCTAATAAAATAAAGCAGTTCATTAAATCTTGGTTGCTTCACAAATTAGAGGGATCGAACAATTACGGATTCGATATCTAATTTAGCATTAGATTGTCATGAATAATAAACTAGTATGCATCATAGTCATTAAATAAGATAATCATAAAAATATGCATAAGAAAACATTTGATACTTAAAGCACAAATCAAAAATATAAACACAAATTAGATCTCACAAGTTTTTATTCATTCTGAGGCTTCCGTTTCCTTCGACCAACAAGACTTTTAGCTTCGCATGTTGAAGAAAACTTCAAAAGAATATTGGAGAAGAGGAAGAAGAGTTGTGTGTTGTCTTCTTTTTCCTCTTGATCTCTACCCCTTTTATACACTCTAAATAAGTGTTTGAAGATCACAATATCTTCCCAAAAATCCTCTAAGAGTTACAACAACCCAACAATAAAATAAAATCTTTGAATAAGTTGGGAAATGGTTATATCAACTCCACTTTTTGTGCACAGCATAGTTGTCTCAACTTCAAGCGTGATTTGGTCCATGATGTAGCCAGAATCTCGGGAAAATCAAAACAGCAAAATTGTGTCTCTATCACTTAGCTTTCTGAATCAATTTGGATCAGCTCAATTGGACTTCGGATGAGCAAGTTATGACCATTTTTCTACAAGGTGTCAGAACTGTCCAGAATTGATAATTAGCTCCATTTTGCTTTTAGTGACTCCAATTGTATCCTAGATCAAAATATAAAAATAATGAGTATCTTTAGACATTAAATAAGCATAAAGGAGTATACATTAAGGAATAAAAATATGATATTTTATGTTCTCATCAGAGGTAGCTCGAGTTATTGTCGAACTATGATCTTGACCTCCAGTATCATCCAGGGAAGGCCAATATTGTAGCAGATGTCTTGAGCAGGAGAGAAGGAGCTTACTTCTTGAAAGAGCAGTGCCACATTTTAGAGGATCTGTATGAGATGGGTATCGAGGTAGTATTACCTGGTGATATCGGTTTTATGGTGAGTCTATAGGTTCAGTCTTATGTAGTTGAGAGGATTAGAGCAGAGAAGACTGGTGATGTTAGACTTCAGTAACTCAGGGCTTAGTATGAGTCAGGACGCAGACCAGTGTGAACCCCCTCAAAAACTTTATTTATTATTATTATTTTTAGGTAGACTAGGTAGGGTTAGAAATTTTGGTTTAGCATCAGGGTGTTTGAGGTTTAGAAATTATGTTGCATTTGACTGGTTCTTTAATTTAAACCCTAGGTGCACCCTACCGTTGCTACAATATTTGGAGCCCAATAATAGCCTTTAATTTCCAACAAATTATTGTACCCTTAACTTGACAAGCCAACCTAGGCGCTAGACTTTTCTGTCTCACAAACACAATCCCTTGAGCAACCGACCTTCACTGTTTCTTTACCACCTCCACATTACTCCGGCCATCACCCCAAGCAGCCGCTGTAATGCCACCCAGCAGCCTCCACCCACTACACCGACCGAGCATTATTGCTGCTCCACCGCTTCTACTCCGGCTGAGCCACCCGCTGCCACCTCCATCACCAGCAGCCTCCACCCTTCTTCCTTTCTCCACGAGCACCGGCCACCCGGAGCAGCACCTCCACTTCTCCTCCGACCAGGCTTCGCCAACCGCTGCCACCCACAACCACGTCCCCCGCATCTCTACCACGTCCCCTCGACACCACTGCCAACTCCGGCGAGATACACCACGACCACCACCTTCACTCGCCACTTCTACCACTGCCTCCAGTTACCGGCACGACCACCCCCTCGACCCTCCTTCACACTACCCCGACCACCATGATCTACCACCACCTACAACCACCTCGACAACCATCCTCTTCCTTTCTACCACCTGCAGCCACCTCGACGACCACCCCCTCGACCCTCCTTCATACTACCCCGACCACCACGATCCACCATCACCTGCAGCCACCTCGATCACCAGCCTCGGCCACCACCTCCACGGCTAGCACCACCACTTCCATGACCAGCTACACCACCCCTCGACCACCATCTCGAGCAACGCCTCCTACACACAGTCGAGCACCCCCGCCACCTCGGTTGACACTTGCGCCACCCCTGCGGTCTACGCCATCCCTGACCGGAGCCGCAGCATCGCCGCTGCCACCACCTGTAGCCACCGGGATAACTTCTCACCCTTCTTATTTAGTGTAGTTTGCTATTTGCTAAGGAGAACCTAGTTAGGGTTAAGGTTATGAATACTACAAATGAGTTTTAGGGTTTATGATATATTTTTATGTATTTTTATGATGGGTATTGAGGAGTATGTTTATAAGTATGAAATGGTGTTGTAATAATATAAAGATGGTCATTTATTGAGGGCTTGATAACTAATAACAAATTTATTGAGGAATAGCTATATATATGTGGAATGGTGTTAGAATAATAAAATAATAGTTATATAATAGAGAGTTTGATAATTAATAATTATTTTATTTGAGGATAATATATTTGAATATACATAATAACGTCTGTGAATACAAGGATGGTATGGTTGATGATGAGCATAGCTTGAACAGCTGAAAATACCGTGATAAATAGTAGGGGATAGGAGTTTTGGTTTGATGATGTTATACTGATTATGGATCGTATTTGATGCAGTGTTCCTTTAGTCAACTTGGGTCAACCCTCTAGTTTAGTGTCTATGTGAGCTATATATGACTAAGACTGAAGCCTATGCTAGACGTGTGTCACCTCTTATTTTAGAATAGCATCATGATAGTTTATTGATTAATCTTATATCTCGTCTCTAGGTACTTCGGGATCCGCAGACTTGGACGTTGTACCAGAGCCCCAACTTCAGCATCCGGATCTAGGCAAGTGTACCTTGCCATCCTGTATCTCAGTTTCCAGATTTCTATTTATTTATTCTATGCATTATGTGCGCGTTGGATCAGAATCATTACTTAGCGTCTGGGTCGTAACCGGGTGCAGACGTTCGTTGGTAACGTCTGGTAACGATTGATAGATGTTCGCAGCACCTTGATGTAACTACTTGGTTATACCAGAACCCTAGGACACATTCAGACACCGTCATCGTGCCAGATTTCCTGTATCCTGATACTGTCAGCATGATCAAAATTTGGGATGACTTTAGGATCGTGATTGTTGAGAGTTACTTTAGTATGACGAGACTGTTAGATAAAGGTTCAGGTTCAGCGAATACTCGTTGACCGCTTTGGGAGGGAAAGATAGTTACTAGACGTTTGGGCTACTCTGCACATGCTTTATATATGTATCTGTCCTATTTATGTAGTGTTCTTGTATCCGGAGTCATAGTATCACCTGTGTGACTCTGTGCTCAGAGCTACGGTACGCCCTGTGTGTCTCTGTGTTCGAAAGTATGATTTTATTTTTGGACAGCCCACGCATCGAATATTGTCTTCAAAGTTGTGTCTCACTTAGGTGGTTATGCTAGATTACACCGGCGTTGCATTTGTTTCTTTTTGTTATACTATGGCATACTATTTTTGTACCTTGTTACGTCCCTCTGAGGACCTGGTTTCCTTCCAGGCTTATGAGAGGAGGACTACCCGGAGGAGTACGGACCGGGTGAATATCCAGGAGCGGGACCTGTTGCAGAGGACGAGATCCTTTCCGAGGACTTTGTTTGATCTCTGGTAGAGACTTCACCTTGGGACGGTATTACTATCTAGCTTTCAGATATCATTCCTAGTTATCTTATTGCTTTCCTTCATTTCAGTATTTGTATTAGCGGGTTTGTTCCCGTATGACTCTACTCGTATTTGTATTATAATACTTTTCCTGCCTTATTTTCCTTCTGCACATTAGTAGTTATGATTTTCTATATGTGCCCTATATTTTAGTTGCCTGTAGATAAGATTGAGTTTCACTGTCTATGTGTTATATATTGGGTTTTATCATTGTACTTTACAGCTTAGGTACACTCCGTCGGGTCTATTAGATTAGGATGCCCGTCGAAGTGTACCCGCTGGCTATTGCCACGTGGCTCAGTTCCTTATATTTGGTACTGGGGTGTGACAACCAGAGTTGAGCATTCATGAGGATGGGACTCTCAGGTTTAGGAGTCGACTTTGTGTGCCAAAAGAAGATATCCAGCAGGAGATTATATGAGAGGCCCACAGTTCTCAGTACTTAGTGCATCCAGGAGGGACGAAGATGTAACAGGATATTCGTCAGCACTTCTGGTGGTTTGTTATGAAGAGGGAAATAGATCGGTTCATCTCTCGGTGTTTAGTTTGTCAGCAGGTCAAGGCTAAGCATCAGATACCGGCAGGACTACTTCAGCCTTTATCGATTTTGTAGTAAAAGTGGGACCATATTACTATGGACTTTGTGACCGGTCTTCCTAGATCCCCGTCTAGCAGAGATGCTATATGGGTTATAGTGGATCGACTCACGAAGGTTATTGACTTTCTTTCCTTCAGAGTGGGCCAATCTACAGAGAAGTTAACTGATATGTACATAAGATAGATAGTCAGATTGCATGGTATGCTAGTTAGCATAGTCTCGGATAGCGATTCGTGGTTCACGTCTCATTTCTAGATGAGCCTACAGCAGAGTCTGGATACTAGGTTGAAATTCAGTTCAGCCTACCATCCATAGACAGACGGACAGTCAGAGCATACTATTCAGACTCTGGAGGATATACTTTAAGCTTGTACACTTGACTTCGGTAAATCTTGGGAGGATCACATGCATTTAATAGAGTTCTCCTATAATAACAGCTTTCAGGCGAGCATATAGATGGCACCCTTCGAGGCTTTGTATGGTAGGAGATGCAAATCACCATTAGCTTTGGATAACATTGGAGAGAGACAGATGCTTGGTCCAGAGATGATTGCTCAGTCGGTTGGAGTGATCAGGAAGATCATAGAGCATCTTCGAGTGGCTCAGGATTTCCAGTGTCACTGGGCAGATAGGCACCGTCGTCATCTTGAGTTCTCGGTCGGTGACCATGTATTTTTGAGAATTTTGCCTACCCGTGGAATTATCAGATTTGGAGTACGGGAAAACCTTAGATCCAGATATATAGGCCTATTTGATATTCTCGAGCGAGTTGGAGACGTATCATATCATTTAGCTCTTCCACCATCGCCTCATGAGGTACATGACGTCTTTCACGTATCTCAGTTGCGCCAGTATATTCCAGAACCGAGCCATATCCTAGATTATTCTGAGTTGATCGTTGGTATCGACCTATCATATGAGGAGAGGTCTGTATCTATTTTGGACCAAAGGAGGAAGGTTATTAAGAACTGGACTATCAGATTAGTTCGTGTTGCTTAGGGGCATCACTTACTCGGCGAGTCAACATGGGAGCGTGAGGACGATATGCGTACTCATTATCCATTTCTCTTCGACTTGGGAGGTATACTTATTCGTATACCCGTGTCCTATCTTATCTTGTGCATGTGATTGATTGATAGCTTATATGTTATGTCTGTTATTGTTTCTTTTTATTTTTTGTTGCCCATAAAATTTCATGCTCACGTGAGTTTCCTGCTTATTTTTGGTTTCGTGCTGGCTTTCTTGGATTTTTTGTTAGTGATTTTGGATCCTTATGAAAATTCTGAGGACAAAATTTTTCTAAGGAGGGGAGAGTAAGGAGACTCGTCTCACAGTATTCATATTTTATGCAGATACGTATTTTGTGCTACTTATTGCATTATATTAGATCTCAAAGAAGATCAAAAATTCTCAAAATTGAAACTTTAATACCTTACCGGTATACCGACGGTATACTACAGTATACCGATGGTATACTGTCCGGCAGATATTTGTTTCACTTTTTGAGATATTTTTGAGATATTTTCGAGATATTTCTGTATAAATAGTGCTTGAGATATTTTATTTCTTTCTTTCACTTTTTCTCTCCTCTCTTCTTCAATTTCTCTCAAGCTTAGAACTTGGTCTTGAGACCTGGAGTGTGGTTTCTGAACCTCTTCGTGGTGATAGACTAGAAGGTTTAGGCTGGGAGCTCGCTTTAGGCAAGTACACCTTCCCGATTTCATGAACTTTTTTTACTTTATGTCATTTTACTTTTCTGGAGCTTTGGTTATTGAGCTTAGACTTGATTTACTATTATTGTTAGTCTCATGTTTTCTAGCCTTTTGACTGTCTCAGTTATGATTTCTGGTAGAATCTTGTTTCGTCCATTTTGGTAACTCGGTAACGGAGACGGTACCGGAGTTGTGACCGTGAGATTTAGCCTATATTGTAATATAAGACTTTTCCTAGACTTGACTTCTTGTTAGACTTGGTTCTGGTGATTTTTAGGGTTTGATTTGGGTCCCGAAAATCAAACTTGACTTTAACTATGTTTATTCTTGGAAACCAGCATACCGACGGTATACTACAGTATACCGATGGTATACCGATTTCGACCGACTTGGATTTCTAGATATTTTTTGTGAACCCTATCGGCATACCGAAGGTGTACTACAATATATTAACGGTATATTGATCCTTGCCGACTTTGTTAACTGACTTCAGGATTTTGTCTTGGCCGGCATACCAACGGTATACCGATTTGTGAAACTTTGTTTCCCAGAACCTTTCTTGCCTACTTGGAATGGCATACCGACGGTACACTCTAGTGTATCGACAGTATATTAATTTGTTGGAATCTAAAACTTATTATTTTTTTCCTATCTCTGGATCGGTATACCGACGGTGTACAGGACTATACCGACGGTATACCGATCGTGCACTTTCTTTAGGAATTCTTGGTTTTTCGTGATTTTATTTGATTCTTCTGGATTTTGCTTGGACACATGATGAATTCACCTTACTAGACATGAACTTACATGGCTTCAGATGACTTGACTTGGCTTTACTCGGTTTTACCCAGCCTTGCCCGGCAATACATGATGACATGATTAATTGGACTTGACTTGGCATGACTTTACCTGGCTTCATCGGACATGGCTTGACTTATTTTTACTTGGCTTCATCTAGATTGACATGGCTTCACATGGTTGTATATGGTTTTACTTGGCTTTATCTGGATTGACATGGCTTCACTTGGCTTTACCTAGCTTCACTTGGTTTTACGTGGCTTGGTTGTTATCATGGCTTACAAGAGTCCGTTTGTGCAATGTATATTAAACTTATTTATATTACTATTAGAACTTGTTTTGTTCATCATGTCTAGGATAGATTCTACGGAATGCCACATCCGAATTAATACAAGAAACTGCTAGGGGTTAATAACTAGAGATTCACTTAGTACATGCCTAAGGATTTTTCTAGATGGCATGCAGTCCTGGTTATTCATACAGTTATCTTATGGAGTATCTAGTGGTTTATATTGTTGAGTATCTTGAGGGGTATCTGGTGCTAGTTTGTGCGTATGGATATCCCGGACGGACTGCATGGGCATGCGATCAGAAGAAACTCTAGCATCGTGTTGCATTATAATTGTTAGTAATTAGGATTGTGATAACCCTAGTTAGGTAAAGTATCAAGCCGTACTTATATGAATTGTCGTAATTTATGGATGATGGTTAGTCTAGGCTTTACATGATCACACTTTTATTTTTTGAACTTGTTACTCTATTGATTATCAGTTCAGGATATATCTTATTGTGGGTTTACAGTATTTTTTTATTATCCTTAGATTATTTACATTCAGTCTTTACTTTCAGTATTTGTATTGCTTGTGTTGTTGGTTTAAGTTCCTAGATTGGGTTCCTTTGTGGTACTTGTTATTTGGTGGTCTGACCCTACTAGTTTTGCATGGCCAGATCCAGTTGCAGCACCGGAGGATCTTTCGTACTTTCTGAGGATTGTGGCCACCAGGAGCACCAGACCGCTTGAGTGGGTTTTCTTACTTCTCCACTCTGATGTACATTCTACTTTTGTTGGCATTTAGCCACCGAGCACGTATTTATCTCATATTTTGGTTTAATCACTTAGGCTACGGGCAATAGCATAATTGACATATCTTAGGGTTGATCATGTATGACTCAGATTCTGGCTAGTTTATTCATTCTATGTTTACTAGCATCATGATCATCTTTATATTATATTTTTGGATGCTTTATTATTATACTTTAGCTGATCTTACATCTTGTTATTATTTATGTTGTTCTTGTGATTGAGACACTAGGGTTTGTTGGACCTTGTTACGACCCATACCCGGTATAAGGGCACGAGTATGTAGGTACGTCCATCCTACGTCGCAGTATCGACGGTAGAACGATGTTTGGGTAAACTATCTATCTAGCAATAATGATCATCAAGATATATAATGCCACCAATAAAATATAAATACTCAATCACGGATCTATAAGATGGAACAATCATAAGAATAGGATATAAGGAACTAAAGAGTCAAATATAACTCACAAGACAAAATAATATCCAATGAGTCATCAAATATAATAAAGGAATACTAATGTCAAATGCTGGAGACAAATCCAGTATAATAAACCTATCTACTAAGCTACAGGTAATGGGTCATCTGTCTCAACCGGGATGAGTCTCTCCTGAGCCAATGTCTCTGGCTCTAAGCCAACTACGTCCTGAGGCCCATAGTGAGTGGGATACCACTCCTTAATGTCATCTGGAAAAAAAATATCTAGTCAGGAAAGGAGCAAAGTACATCTCTAAAAGCAGTTCCAATAAATGATAAAAACTATATAGTAGTAAATAGAGAGCATATACAAGATGAATAGAGCGTGTTAGAAATATACTGGAATAAGGAAATACGAAAAATACATACAAGAGATATGAACATTATATATGGAAATAAGAGATACAACTATCTAAGTGACTGAGTACAAGTGACAACATGTGATTAGCTTGGGTACTGCTCAAGAACCACGAGCCTGGTTAACATACATACCGTGTATAATTAACACTATATAAGAAAATCAAGAACTCTAGGGTATGATCACATATCTACACTAAATACTCTCCGTCCCCTGACTGGTATAATGGATCCAACCATGGCACGTTATGACATGAGATTCTATGAGAATGGAGCTAATCTTCTCACGAATCAGTGTCCATACTTGCACAACTATGAGACTTGCACAAGAAATACGCCATAAACTACCAGGAATAATATCTCATGACGGGATCTATGAATACCAATCTGTGTAACCAAGTGTCAGGAAATCAAGGATATATATACTAAATACAAGAAACATAGAGGATATCATAAACGAAAAACTCTCAGAGAATGTACTTGCCTAAAATCCGGTGAACAGTATCAAAGATGTCTGAAATGGTGCCTCGGAGACCTAAATATAGAATATTACATCAATACAAGATTTTGGAATAAAAATAAGTTAAACTAGTCCATTTCTAGGTCATTAGGTCAAATCTAAGTCAAAACAGTTAAACTAGGTCAACTCTAGGTCAAACTTGGTCAAACTAGCTATTTCTAGGTTGTATGAGTCCATCTCTAGGATATTGGGTCCATACACTATGTATCTAAGCTATACTAGCTATATTAGGTGACTAGAGTATCAACACTATACCGTATCGTAAGATACGTAAAATAATATATATGAAAATACTATATAAGATATACAAAATGAATATATATATATATATATATATATATATATATATATATATATATATATATATATATATATATATATATATATATGGCAACCCTTAACTAAATAGCTATATATATATATATATATATATATATATATATATATACGCACTAACTTAACATAAACTAACCATCTAACTTATACACTAATATCATATCATATAACAATACACTAACATCATAACTTAACATTCAACCCAAACTAACTTATACACTAACATCATGTCTAACTATATACTAGCATGTATATGTATCTAACAACACTAACTAACAGTCATCACTAAACAACATACACATTTAACTAACTGATCATAACATCTAATACTTATAACTTAACATTATATGAATATCGAACCAACAACTAAAACCCTCACTTATCATGTACTACTGCATAGCGAGATAGCACATGTTGTTGTTGTTCATGTTGCTTGCTGCAGCAAGACACCCTAACAACTAAAATACCTTGCTGCAGCAAAACTTAAGTATCTAAATCTCATAAACTAACCATCTAACTTATACACTAATATCATATCATATAACAATACACTAACATCATAACTTAACATTCAACCCAAACTAACTTATACTAACAACTAACATCATGTCTAACTGTATACTAGCATGTATATGTATCTAACAATACTAACTAACAGTCTTCACTAAACAACATACACATATAACTGATCATAACATCTAATACTTATAACTTCATAACTTAACAACATATGAATATCGAACCAACAACTAAAACCCTCGCTTATCATGTACTACTGCATAGCGAGATAGCACATGTTGTTATTGTTCATGTTGCTTGCTGCAGCAAGACACCCTCCTCTCGAGCCAACCTTGCAGTGGCAAGGTTGCTCTACTGGGCTGGGCGACCTATTGTACTGTGTATTGCACATTAGTGCACACATCTAATCAGACCCCCTGCTACATCTCATATCAGTCATTGACTGTAACCCGACAGTAGTATATCCCAACTAACACACACACACACACACACACACACACACACACACACATATATATATATATATATATATATATATATATATATCACTAACAAGTATATAATACTTAGATACATAGATATATATCAAATATATACTCCTAAATAATGCAATTAGATATGAAGGATAGCAATTTATAGTGCATGAAATTATTGTAGCAATAATACAAACACTTAGCGCATTGCACCGTATCACACCAATCTATGATACGCTTGCGATACGACTCCAACATACCACCAAACATATCACGAAGGACATGAGCAAATCTAATATCATAATTAGAAGTACTATGAAGAACTAGCTACTCATCTACGTGTCTGTGTCAAAATATGACATGTGCAAACCCCTGTGTCAAAAAAAAAACTCCCAAATTAACCTGTATCACCAATTTGCCATGATACGGCCTACACGTATCCAATTTTGGACACGACACTAGCCTCACATAATCAAACACATGTCAATTTGGTCCAATTGACCTATTGACAATCACATGATGTGTCAATCTCGAAATTCTCCCAAAATTGGCATAAAATATATCATAATTTTATCCATAGGCCTCCTATGAATCTAATTCTACTTCTTATGGGTAGCCCTAGTACATTGGAGGGTTTCTAATGATTAAACTACAGATTTATAGTCTAAATAGAAGGTAAAAACTGAAATATACCTATTGGGAGATAGATTCTCAATGCAAGTCTCCAATTGAGTGTCAAGATCCTTCTACTTGTGCTCCTTCTTCTCCTTGCTCCAATGGCCTCCAATGGTGAATAGAGAAGGAATTGGAAAGGAATTTGGGTAAGGATTGGTGTAGGTGTGAAGGAATTTGGAAAAAAAAATCTAAATCTAGAATAAAATAAAATGAATGAAGAGAGAGAGTCTCTCTCCTCTCCCCCTATGGCCGGCCCAAACCCCTCCTCCAAGCAACTATGAAAAGTCTACAATACCCCTTGGGGCTTGTCATAAAGAATTTAATTAAGGAAGAAAGGTTCTAATCCAATTGGTTTAACTAATTAAGTTATTAACTTAATGAAATAGGCTTGATTGTTGGGCTCAAATCTAACTAGAGTTAATGTTGGTCCATGAGTCCAATCTAAACTAGTTAGGTCCACTAACACAAGTCCAAATAAAATGTAACATCTAATAATAAATAAATAATGTAAGAAATAAATATACAATATGCATAATATTTAATTAATTATAAAAAGACCAAAATACCCTTAGTTAGAAAATATGGTAGTGACAGACCTAAGCTTGACTGATGGTTTGTAGTAGTGACCCCTCATGTCTTACAGCTTCACCATATATGCAGAGTAGCAGAGTGCTCTAAGTATACGTAGCTGGCCTTGTCAGTCCCGCTCTCCAGTATTCTGGTTTTTAGGCATGACAATGACGGTGGTTGAGTACGTCGCCGAGTTTTGTCGATTGGGCAGATTCGAGGAGGTACAGAACCCATTGGCAAAAGTGAGGAACTTCAGGAAGGGTTTGATTTTAGAAATCAAATCGCACACCAGGGGTCACCGCACTGCGACATTCGAAGAGATTTTGCCCGATGCCTAGGTATCAGAGGATGACTTGGAGCTCAAGTCCAAGAGGGGGAGATATGTATCAGAAAGAGCTAGCAGCAGTGCGGGTCCGGCTAAGCGACCCAGTTTCAGCAGCAGAGGACGTTTCAGTCAACAGTTTTACGCACCGATTTGTGCTCCAGTTCAAGCTCTGGTACAGTAGATGCCAAAACAGCCTCAGAGGCAGGTGCAGCGGGCTCCTCAATGCACCTATTGTAGGAGGACTGGGCACACTTGGGAGGTGTATAGGAATAGGCTAGGAGCGTGCTTGCATTGTGGATCAACGGAGCATCTGGTGAAGGATTATCTTTTAACCCTTCATCATCCAGTCCAGTGTGCAGACCAAGGACAGAGAGGTGAAGTTAGGCCACATGTGGCACCGCAGATTGCCCAGCACCCGCAGAGGGAGCTACCCCAGCAGGGCGGGGCATTTGTGATGACGGTCGAGGAGGCCGACGCTACAGGTGAGAGGTTAGCAAGTTATGTTCCTTCTTTCTGTCCTTTTTTATCCATTTGATTTGATTGATTCCTTAGTATCTTATAGTTGCTTGTGGTATATAGTTAACGTAATTAGTAGTATACCCTGATAAAGACTGCAATATCATGACACATAGAAGCCATAACCATGCATGAGATGATATTTAGTGATTTCTTAAAATTGCATGCTTGTATAATTAAGATTATATTGGGGGTTTAACCTAGAGGAGATACGACTATCTTTAAATTTCGAGGACAAAAAATTTTTAAGGAGGGTAGAATTGTAACTACCATATTTCTAGAATAGGGGTATTTTTGTTATTTTTATAATTGTAAATAATGTGTTATATAATTTTATTTATATAAATGTGCATGTTATATAGTGTGACTTATTATTATTATTGGTTGGCAGATCGAACTATTTAATTAGACATGACTCTAGTAGGCCTAACCAACTTGACATGACAACTTAACCAATTAGTTAGACTAGTCCATTTAAGACTCAATTAGTTAACCATTCTCTTCATTTAAGGAGATTAGATTAGTTTTATGAAGAATTAGAAGCTTTCTAATATAGCCCTCCCTAATTATTCCTCATATTTAGCAAGTAGGGGTATATATGACATTTGGTGTTACTTGGAAAGGGGAAAACAAGGGGGCCGACCACATAAGGAGCCTTCTATCTCTCCACTTTATTTCGTCATTTATTCTAGATCCCCAATTTAGTTCATCCCCAAATTCCCTCCACCAAATTTAACTTAATTCACACTCATTCCCTCTCAATTTCATCATCTAAGAAGCATTGGATCTTGGATTGCAAGGAGCACTTGAAGGAGGAGAAATTGGCAAAGGAGATTGTGTCATAATTGTGTCCATTGAGCATTTTATTGGGAATCCATCTCCCAAAAGGTAAATTCTAAATCCATCCCTTAATTTAGACTCTAATTTATACATTTAACCATTAGAAATTATCCCTTGGCTTAGGGCTACCCATAGGATCAAGAACTACGTTCATATGACTTGTATTAGGGAATCTACATGGTAATTTATGCCCAATTAGGGAAAATTTCGAGATTGACACATCAAGTGTGTGTCATGAGACCAATTAGATCTAATTAGACCTAGATCGGGGTTGTGAAACTAGGTACGTGTCCATAATTGGACACGAGTAGAGCGTATCATAGTATTTGTGATATGGTGTAATACGCTATGATACGGGGCTCATTTTGGTTGATTTGTGCAATTTCTCTTCAAATTCCTTTATAATTAATTGTATTTATTATATATAATTGTATTTGATATGTATATATGATAATTATGGAGAATTGGAGGTTTTTGGCGTTCTTTTTGGGTGTGTATCATAGAGTATCATATATGTGCATGTCATGTATTTGGGATAATGCCTTTTGTGTGGGTGTGTGTGTGCTATATATATATATATATATATATATATATATATATATATATATATATATATATATATATATATATATATATATAGAGAGAGAGAGAGAGAGAGAGAGAGAATAAGGGAGGTGAGGTGGCACCTCACTCTCAAAACAAGGGTGGCGGTGATGTGGCACAATCACAACCACACAAACGAGGGGAGGGGGTTAAGTGCAATTTGCCAATTATGAAATGTGTGGTTGGAATTGTGCCACGTCACCGCCACCCTTGTTTTGGGAGTGAGGTGCCATCTCACCTCCCTTATTCTATATATATATATATATATATATATATATATATATATATATATATATACAAGTATATGTATATGTGTAGTGTATGTATTAATGTGTGTGTTGTATTTTTATTATAAATAGTATGTAGGTATCTTGTTGGTGTACACATGAGGCTGGGGTATATATTGTGTGTATCTTTGTGTTGTGGGTAGCTGTACCAGTGTGTGTGGAGTGTATGTGAAGAGGGGCAGTAGGGAAGTAGTGGTATAGCAGGATGCAAGTGCTTGTGTATTATAACTTAAGGAGAGTAGTTCAGTGTAGGGGTGATGCACTGAAGTGCAGTTGTAGTTCATTAGAGGGAAGGTAGTTACACACAAGGTTGGGCAAAGGGTTATCTCAGTAGCAGCAGTGGTGCGCAGCAACTGTGCTGCCCTGCTCAAATGCAATCTACAGGAGGAGTGCAGATTTTTAGGATATGCATTGGAGGATGTTAGCACTGCACAGTAGGAGCATTGAATTTATGTGATGTGGGCTAAGGTAGATGTCTGTGAACTGGAGGAGTGCAAGTGTGGAGTGCATGGGGGTACTAATACATTAATATGTGTAGTACTAGGGAAAACTGAGTGTTCCCAGGTGAGCAGTATTGGGGGCTCGAGCCTGGTAGTGCATGCAGTACACTTGACTGTGCATCTGTAGTCAGGTAGAGGGTAGCATGTTAAGGGGTGAGGTATGAATTGGATGCCAGTGCATTAATGCATCAGTTCCCTACACCTCGATCTCTGTTATACAGAGTGTTCTACAGCATGTAAATCCTGCACAGGTACAGTCCAGTAAGGACATTAGCAGCAGGACTGCATTCAGGTGTAAGGATCAATGCCATGCTCGGGTAGGGGCAGTGCACCCTAGTGCATGTTATAGGATATAGGTCTGGGCATATGCAGGGAGTAAGTATGCACTACAGGTATTGCAAAAGACGGCTAGGGGAGAGTGTGGAAAAAAGTAAAGTGTTGCATTGGTTGTTGTTGCTGTGGTGTTATGAGGTATTAGGTATGTTAGATAGGAAGAAGATGTAATGTAGGTGAGTGCAGTTTAAGGGTTCAAACCTACAGGTCTTGGGGGAAGTTATGAAGCAGACTTAATAGTATAATACCTGGGATTGCAGACCATGGTATTAGAACTAGGAATGTTGTAGCGGACCAGATATTGGTGCAGCAGTAGGAAGGATATTTCCTTGGCCAATTTAGAAGTAGTCAAGTTGAGGTATCTATGGTAAATGTTAGGATATATTGGTATTAGCCACCTGGGTGTAAGGGTATGTTAGGGAGTTGAATTTGAGAACCAATGCACAATAGTGCATGCACAGGTAAAGAAAGTTAGGATGTGTGCCCATAGGCCAAGGAAGAACTTGAAGGTTGATGTTAGGTTAAGAATTAGCTAAGATACTAGAAATACTTAGTTAAGGTATTGTTTTACCTTGAAGGAGTGGCAAGGTAAGTAGATGTTAGTATTAGTTAGATACTAATGTATTAATAGTTCATAGTTAGGTGGCGTATTAGGATATCTTTATAGGTTAGGTATCAAGTTAGGGGTATTGATACAAGATAATATAGATATTGGTAATTATACTAGTATAAGATCATATATATATATATATATATATATATATATATATATATATATATATATATATATTGAAATTGATATTATAAGGTATCCTAACTAGTAGTAACTAGTTAGCAAATATCTTCAAGGTATTGACCTAGTTTTGACCTAGTTTGATTAGTATGACCTAGAAATAGCCTAGAAAGCATATTTTAACTCATTTTAGCTTATTTATCACTTCGGTACACCCAAATGACATGGAGTTTATATATAGGTCAGTGTGACACCAGTGTGGACACTGATTTACATTATTTTCTCTGGACCACAGGCGAGTACATTCTCTGATAGTTTCCATTATTTGATTACTACTATAATTCAAGTTTTTAGAAATGTTACTATGATTCTTGACATGATGATACACGGATTGGTATTGTTATTGGATCGTCAGTCACTACCAGAATAAGTCAAATTAGCGACGTAAAAAAATGTCACCAAATGATCAATAAATGTCGCTAAATAATTTTAGCGACGTAATTAGCGACATTTTACTGAAGTCATATTTAAGCCAGTCGCTGACAGGAAAAATATCACCAAACGTCGCTATACAAACGTTTTCTAGCGACGTAAACGCGTCGCTAGATTAGCGATGCACCATCGCTAAATTAGCGACGTGTATAGTTGTCGCTTTATGTCGCAAATTAGCGACGTACGTAGCGACGTTACTATGACTTGGCAATACTGCCATGTCAGCAAGTTGCGACGGACAGCGACTTTATTTAGCAATATTTTTAGCGACTTCTTTAGCGACATTTTTAGCAACTTAATTAGCGACGTATTTAGCGATGTGTAGTCACGTCGCTAAATATCGCTAAAAATGTCGCTAATGATACAGTAAAAAAATAAAAAAAATGAATACTTAATTATTTCTAAACTATTCTCTTTGCAGTTTATTAATTCATAATCTGTACAAATAGACCCGGAGCAACCCTCCGTTGAATTTACTAGGTTCGTCGACCCCTTGGGTTGAACATTCAACACCGATAAATTAACATATATTCAATATAAATAATATAATAAATTTGAAGAAAATAAAATATTGAAATTAAAAATTGAATCAGGAGAAAATATCATCATAAAGAATACAGCAAATATCCATACAACTGAGTCTCATACTAAATAATACAAAGAATACAGCAAATTAAAAGCCTCGTCCTAAAGAATACAAAAAATAATGTCTGAAACACAAATAATCAATAATATATATATAGTCCTAACTAGGACTACTGCGGATCTGCAGGAGGATGACCACCGGTACGCATGAAGGATAAGAACAGATCATACTGCTCCCGTAAAATCGACACCGATGTCGATGGAGAAGGCAGTGACGTCGGTGGAGTCTGTATCGATGTAGGCGCACCAGGAAGACATATCTGCTCCAACTCTGTGAGTCGCTGGTTGTAAGAATCCATGGTAGATAACAGCCCCGTACTGCTATGAACCATTGAATCCTGCATCATCGTCAGCCACTCGCCCATGGATAGCTGTGATGCCTGCAGCTCCATCATGCTGCGCTTTGTCGAGGCTCTAAGATCAGCTGTCAAATCTCGGAGCTCCATGATGCTGCGTTCGAGCATATCAAATCGTGCGATAAGCGTCGCATCGTCCGCTTGCGGCTGGGACCGGGGCTGCTCCTCTATCCTTCGCAACAACTCGTCACGGAGAGACACAATCTGACAGTCAATGGCCTCCTGGACTCGGGCCGACGACTGCGAGGCTGTGGAAAATACGCACTTGTCGGGGAGGCCCTAGATGACTGCGTCGCAACTAGGGCGCCATAGGATCCCGTAACGTAGTACATACCCCTCTGGAGACCACCAGCGACGGTCACCCACAGCTCATCCACCGACGGAGCTGGAGCGTGCTACGAGGAAGTACCAGCCTCTCCAGCTGTAGGTGCACTAGCAGTCGCCCGCTCACGCAGCCTAAGATACTCGGCCTAGAAAAGTTTGGATACTCGATAATTGCCTAAATTATATTAAAATTAACACAAAGTAAAGTAATACTTACATAGGTCTGCGAGGCCCTCTCATCAAAGAGATTTCTGTCCTTTCGATGGATGGCCAGGAAGACGGTCACCATGTTTGCATCCTCACCCCTCTGTACCTGTTAAAAATATATTATTTAGTACTAAAACTAAATATATTTTTCTACTACCATTTATCGTACTTATATTAAAATAATATATCTAAAATAAAAATATACCAAACGACGAAAATATTCCGTCATCGAAATTGAGCCACCACACCACTTTGCAGTACTTCGCCTAGCCGTCTTGGCCTTCTCAGAGCTTTCCTTGTACCTCGGATCGTCGAATTTAGCCCTTATCACAGTCTACTGCTCAGGCGTGATCCAACCTTGGATGGGTTTTCCAGCATGATCACGAGCCTTCGGGTCATCCATGTAGCGCCCCGTTCCCCCGGTGCGAGGAGCGCGGCTAAGAACCACAAACGGTATCGTTCGATCCGGATAGATTGAATTAAGAACTCGTCCTCGTTATGGATTTGTTTCTTCGGAATCGATTTCCATATTCAGTGGACCGTGCCCCCGGGATCGACTTAGCGGCAGAGTCAGGAGGGACCTCTCCGCTGCTATCTTTTATTGCCTCGGTTTTCGATGTCGCTTGTTGCTTTCGTGCTTTGAGTTGGTTTTGGGATTTGCTTGTTTTCCTTGAACGGTGTCGATGGTCTTCATTGTTTTCATTCATTGACTTGCACTTCTATTTCGAGATTGGAAAGAGAGGAAGAAGTATTAATCGAGCTGTTCGTGTGCAGGTGAACGAGCAGTAGGCGGCTTGCGAGCGGAGTCGTGAAGTGCCTCTTTCCTTCTCCCTTCCAAAATCTAAGTGAGTGGCTACCAACCCGATTAGCTAGCCCTGCTTCCAAGCTTCACGCCCTAAAATCTGTATTCTTCTTTGCCTCGATCAAACGATACCAAGTGATAATAAAAGAAACCAAGATAAAAGAGAATAGACTTGGTTATTATGCTTGTCAATCAAATATGTGAACTGTTATCTTATAGTATGCTTGTTCGTGCAAATGTTCTATAAACCGTGCTAAGTGTAGATCACATCTTGTATATGCATAATTATTCAGGGAGGCTATGCAAAATAAATTATGCAATACTGCTTGTCGTGTACTCGTGTTCTTGCACTCGTGTTGCCTCAAATGCATGACTTGTTAACTTGTAAATCATGTTCGATCATGGACAACTTGTACACAAGGTATTGGTTCTGCGGACGGTCGCTGGGGCACTGGCACTGATCCGATCCGGGCGGAACTCGTGTGTAGTCGTCGTGTTCGGGACCGGATAGCTTGTAGCGCGATCGTGTTCTCTCGTAGCATGCTATCCTTGTCCTCGGCTACGTCCACTATGGCAAACATGCCAGTGATCATCGTGTATATTTAAACCTGTTGCAAACTAACTTGATATGCTGACCCTCGTTGAAACAGGTTCTCCGTACTAAGGCGAACCGAGCGAGGAGCCGAAGTCGTCTTCCCGATCCAGTCCAGCTGTTGGCGCATCCTGATCGTGCCGCCTTTTGAAGTACTTGAAGAAAGGAGCTTGCACTCTTCATACACAATGCAGCTCCGTGGCAAAGCTGTCCTCCAGCCCGGAGGTCTTTATCATTTTGAGTTTATAAAGGGATGTAATGTACAGGACTGCTATCTCATTTTGAGTCAACACTTTTGTAAGCCGTTCGGCATATTAGCTGACTCGTTCAGGAGTTTGTAATAGATGTTCATTATCAATAAAGAGAACTTTTCCATGTTTTAAATCTGTGTTTCAATCTATCTCCGTACTCTGAATATGTGCTTGCTATGCAAATCATTAAAGCCTTGTGCGGGCGCAACCCCAGGCCCGTACGGCGGTCATGATTCGGGGGACGCCTCAACGATTCTACGGAATCGGGTCGTGACATAGTGGTATCAGAGCACAGATTCAAAGTTCCTTAGACTTCGTGCTGGAAAAGTTCCTTTAACGATCAAATTTCTGTGCGAACTCTTGAACTCGCTAGGCCAAAATGAGATACGTTCATGCAATAAGTCCATAATACATTATGATCCTAATGTAATTTATCTTTTTTTGAAGTAATGGCTCCAGCGCAATCTGTAGCACAAGCCCCGGACGAAATACAAGGCCAAGAAAGTAGTTCGGGCACTTCAGAAAGTTCAAGGAGCCAGCGAGCCACGCCAAGCATCGATCCCATCCAGCAAATGTTGCGGATGTTGGAGGAAAACCAACAAAGGGACGAGGCTCGTTATGAACGGGCCGAGAAGCGGGCGGAGGAGAGTCAGCTCAAAGTTTCAAGACAATGTAGAAGCACGATTCTCAGTCCAACAGAAGCAGGTAGATGCCCTACAAAAGATCGTTCAGACTTTGTCTTCCAACCATTCTGCTACAACAGCAACGACTCCGGTGGAACAGCCCGCGCTTGAAGTAGAGACGCCACAAATTCCAAGGACGAGGGACGTGACTGCCTTCGACTTTGGCCACTTCAAGAAAGTCTGCAATACCCCTTTCAACGGGACTGAGGATGCAGTCGTAGCTCTAGATTGGTTGGCCGAACTTGAAGATCACTTCGCTCTGCTAGAGGTCCCCGAAGAGAAGCGCGTCGCCTGCGCACAGCTACAGCTCCGCCTCAACGTACACGATTGGTAGGACGTGCATCGACGATCTCTCTAATTTGATCATGGAGAGGAGGCGATCTCATGGACGACTTTTCGTGCCGCATTCGAAGAGGAGTTTGTACCCCCTCCAGTACAACGTCAGATGAAGAACGAGTTCGTGCAACTGAGGCAAGGCAGTGTGACAGTTAAAGAGTACTCCGCCGAATTCAACCGACTCTCCAAATTCGCTAGGGCCTATTTACCTGATGTAGCGATTCGAGCTAGAAGGTTTGAAGGTGGACTACGCCCTGCCATCCATGCGCACGTAGTCGTTCATCAGTATCGTACAATGCGTGAAGTCATGAATCATGCCTTATCGCTTGAACCACACTATCCTCACGTTCCTGTCGGCGCTGTGCATACCTACACTCACAAACGCCAAAGCAACGAGAGAGGAAACAATACTGCAAAGCGACGAAATGATGGTGGTCAGCAAATAAAGCATTGGAGCAATACGTGTCAATTCTGCAAAAAGCTTGGACACGATAAGAAAGACTGCCGCTTGAGACTTGGGTTATGCCTCGCTTGTGGACGATCAGGCCATGCCATTAATTCCTGTCCGAACCTTCCTGATCGTCATCCCCAACGAAATGCTCCCTAACGGTAGGTCATATTCCAAAGTTTCGGGACAAAACTTCCAATTGGTTGGGTAGGATGTAGCGCCCCGTTCCCCCGGTACGGGGAGCGCGGCTAAGAACCACAAACGGTATCGTTCGATCGGGATAGATTGAATTAAGAACTCGTCCTCGTTATAGATTTGTTTCTTCGGAATCGATTCCCATATTCAGTGGACCATGCCCCCGGGATCGACTTAGCGGCAGAGTCAGGAGGGACCTCTCCGTTGCTATCTTTTATTGCCTCAGTTTTCGATGTCGCTTGTTGCTTTCGTGCTTTAAGTTGGTTTTGGGATTTGCTTGTTTTCCTTAAACGATTTCGATGGTCTTCATTATTTTCGTTCATTGACTTGCACTTCTATTTCGAGATTGGAAAGAGAGGAAGAAGTATTAATCGAGCTGTTCGTGTGCAGGTGAACGAGCAGTAGGCGGCTTGCGAGCGGAGTCATGAAGCGCCTCTTTCCTTCTTCCTTCCAAAATCTAAGTGAGTGGCTACCAACCCGATTAGCTAGCCCTGCTTCCAAGCTTCACGCCCTAAAATCTGCATTCTTCTTTGCCTCGATCAAACGATACCAAGTGATAATAAAAGAAACCAAGATAAAATAGAATAGACTTGGTTATTATGCTTGTCAATCAAACATGTGAACTGTTATCTTATAGTATGCTTGTTTGTGCAAATGTTCTATATAGATCACATCTTGTATATGCATAATTTTTCAGGGAGGCTATGCAAAATAAATCATGTAATACTGCTTGTCGTGTACTCGTGTTCTTGCACTCGTGTTGCCTCAAATGCATGACTTGTTAACTTGTAAATCGTGTTCGATCATGGACAACTTGTGCACAAGGTATTGGTTCTATGGACGGTCGCTGGGGCACTGGCACCGATCCGATCTGGGCGAAACTCGTGTGTAGTCATCGTGTTCGGGACCGGATAGCTTGCAGCGCAATCGTGTTCTCTCGTAGCATGCTATCCTTGTCCTCGGCTACGTCCACTATGGCAAACATGCCAGTGATCATCGTGTATATTTAAACCTGTTGCAAACTAACTTGTATCTTCGTGGCAGGAAAGGCATGGTAAGTATTATGCAGGTGATTCAGACAGTCAGGTAAAATCCACCGAATGGTGGCACGTTCATTTCAGTAAATTCTATGTGCTGCTTACTTGTAAATGAACTAAGGTAAGATAGAAACCCACAAATATGCATGCTTCATTAATACAACGTATTGATTGGTATAGTTCGGTTAGCTCGCCTTCACCAGTATATTTTGACATGCTGACCCTCGTTGAAACAGGTTCTCTGCACTAAGGCGAACCGAGCGAGGAGCCGAAGTCGTCTTCCCGATCCAGTCCAGTTGTTGGCGCATCCTGATCGCGCCGCCTTTTGAAGTACTTGAAGAAAGGAGCTTGCACTCTTCATACACAATGCAGCTCCGTGGCAAAGCTGTCCTCCAGCCCGGAGGTCTTTATCATTTTGAGTTTATAAAGGGATGTAATGTACAGGACTGCTATCTCATTTTGAGTCAACACTTTTGTAAGTCGTTCGGCATATTAGCTGACTCGTTCAGGAGTTTGTAATAGATGTTCATTATCAATAAAGAGAACTTTTCCATGTTTTAAATATGTGTTTCAATTTATCTGCGTACTCTAAATATGTGCTTGCTATGCAAATCATTAAAGCCTTGTGAGGGCGCAACCCAAGACCCGTACGGCGGTCACGATTCGGGGGACGCCTCAACGATTCTACAAAATTGGGTCGTGACAATCCAGAGCATCACAGATAAGCTTGGAGGCAACGGCAGAAAATATTCGCTTGATCAACTCGGCCCGGTACGGAGGATAGAAATACATTTGCTACAATAGATAATTTAGTAAGTGAGCATCACGGATAAGTTATATAATATGCATAAATTAGAGGATTTATACAATATACTTTTATCTTGAAGTGCACAAACCAGAACGCTTTTCTCTCCTCCGGAGCTTCAGAGTAGTTGATCTAAGGGCCACCATAGTTGTTCCTCAGAAAGAGGCCCAGGCATCTCTGAACCGACGATGGACGATATCTATACAGAGATAATTATTTTGATCAAAAAAGTCAATATATGATGAATAAAGAAATATACGATATATATGATGCTAAACCATTTAATTGACTTACTTTGTACCGTCGGCCCAAATCTCTGTCATCGTCTCCTCTGGAGGTGCGCTTGGAGAATCTAGCTGATGCTTGAACAACATCGGCACGACCTCCTCCATATGCTCATCTGTCTCCATTGTTCTGTCAGCAGGAGGAACACTGGACGAGGTGTCACGCGCCGATCTCCAGCAGGCTAAATCGGCCGTTCCTGCTAGGCGAGAATTACCACGCCAGCGCTCCGGCGGAACGATTGCTTTGACCCATCCGGGCGTGATGTCGCACGAGCGTGAGCCACGCCCGTGCAAGGCCGTGTTTCATTGGCTGGCGGTAAGAGTTCTAAGCCACAGAGTCGTACAGATTGTCCGAGTGCAGTGGAGTCATGAACGTATAGACGATCGATAACAAGTTTACTGAGTCGACAATATAGCGAAAGCATTGAATAACACAAGTAGAAGTAAAGCAACTCTTTTATTGATATAAACAAGTGTTACAGGCGGCGTATAGCCGAGATTACAAGTCGCTCAAGCCTCTCTCTCTGAAATAATAAAAATATGCCAAGTGGCTACAATTATGGAATGATTATACAGGCGATGATCAGGCAATGTTCACAATATTATGTCTTGTATATGTGCTTCAGTTCCGGACGTAGCGCTCCAAGGCTTCAGAGGGAACTCCTGGCCTTAGCACGCACGAAGGGGACATCCGCACCGAACGAGGTTCTCCCGCACCCTGCCTACAATCTGGTGGATTATCAGTACATTGAATGCACTGATGGGGAGGCTACTCGCCCGCTCGACAAATCCAAACACATAATATAGGTTCTGTGCACCAACTATTAAGTTGTCTTTCTAGTTGCCTTAGGATCAGTTTCATGCAATGATTGAATAACCTAACTCATGTGGCAGTGTGCCGTGTGACATGAGAGAAAATACGGCGAGACTTACCAACTTACCATTTGTCCTTCCCTGTCCAAGGCAAACATTGTTAATTCAAACACGGGCAAGTATAAACATTCAGGGGCATTCATAATGAAAACCAAGGCGACAGCATATGCAAACTGATCAGAACATAAAATATCATATTTTTATTTCTTAATATATACTCCTTTATGCTCATTTAATGTCTAAAGATACTCATTACTTTTATATTTTGATCTAGGATGCAATTGGAGTCACTAAAAGCAAAATAGAGCTAATTATCAATTCTGGACAGTTCTGACACCTTGTAGAAAAATGGTCATAACTTACTCATCCGAAGTCCAATTGAGCTGATCCAAATTGATTCGAAAAGCTAAGTGATAGAGGCACAATTTTTTTGTTTTGAGTTTTCCGATATTCTGGCTGCATCATGGACCAAATCACGCTTGAAGTTGAGTCAATTATGTTGTGCACAAAAAGTGGAGTTGAAATAACAATTTTCCAACTTGTTGAAAGATTTTATTTTATTGTTTGGGTTATTATAACTATTAGAGGATTTGTGGGAAGATATTGTGATCTTCAAACATTAATTTAGAGTCTATAAAAGGGATAGAGATCAGGAGAAAAAAAAGAACAACACACAACTCCTCTTCTTCTTCTCCAATATTCATTTGAAGTTTTCATGAACGTGCGGAGCTAAAAGTCTTGTTGGTCGAAGGAAACAGAAGCCTTGGAATCAATAAAATTGTGAGATCTAAATTATTTCATATGTTTGATTTATGCTTTGAGTATTGAATATTTTTCTATGCCTACTTTCATGATTGTTTTGTTTAATTACTAGGAGGCCTACTAGTCTATTATCCATTTTGATGTACTGCTAAATTAGACATCAAATCCGTAATTGTTTGATTTTTCTAATTTATGAAGCAACCAAGATTTAATAAACTGTTTTGTTTTATTAGATCTTAGGAGAAAAACTTTTGACAAAATTAAATGCAACCGCTTGTGCTTGTGTTGTTTTGCTTCATCGATCTCTTTGTTCTTTAAGAAATTACTAGATTAAATCTTCAGCGCTTGTCTTGGATTATTTAGTAATTAAAGCTAATTAGATCGCTTGTTTTTAATTATCTAAGCCTAAGAGAGATAGGAAATACTTCCAACGGTGAATATTCAAAGTATGATAATTTATGTTTGCATCAATGATCAATTTTAAGATTCCAATGGTGGATGTTGACTGAGACCAACATTTTTTCCTTTGATTGTTTTAATACTTTAATTATTTTTAGTTCTTTTTAATTTGCTTTGATCCAAAACTCCCCCCCCCCCATCTTATTTCACATAGCATAAAGATCAAACTAATTACTCTTCGTGGGAACGATCCTTACTCTCACTACTACATATTATTTCAAGAGTAAAGGTTTTATTTTTGGGTGCCTACGACAGCACGCCAAATTTTGGCGCCGTTGCCGGGGAGTAATTTTAGTTAATTTTTGTGCCTTTTGTGATCTTTTCTTATAATTAAATTATTTTTGTTTATTAGCAAACAAAAAATAAAAAAAATAAAAAAACAAACAAAAATTTATTCTCATATACTTTTCTGGATTGCTTGCTATCATTTTATTACTTGTTTATGATTGCAACTCGATCTTCTAATCAAAGTGATTTTCAGAGTGATCCAGAAATAGAAAGAACTCTGCGCAGGTTAAGGAAGGAAGCTCAAAGAAACTCTAACGAGAACGACCCTGCTACGGATTCCTTACTCTCTTGTAAATCTAATCCTGAAGAAGAGGAAGACATGGCTGCAAATAGAACTTTGAAAGAACTTGCAGCCCCTGATTTGAACCAACACCCTTTATGCATTACATTTCGTACTTTAGATGCTACTACTAGTTTTGAATTAAAATCTGGACTAATACATTTATTACCCACTTTTCATGGCCTTGCAGGTGAAGATCCTCACAAGCATCTAAAGGAGCTTCATGGGGTATGCACAACTATGAAACCTACGGGGGTATCCGAAGAGCAAATCAAATTAAGAGCCTTTCCGTTTTCTTTAAAGGATTGGGCTAAGGATTGGCTCTATTATCTACCCTCTGGGAGTATTGTAACATGGAACAAAATGAAGAGACTATTCTTGGAGAAGTACTTTCCCGCTTCAAGGGCGGCCAATATCCGAAAAAAAAAATGTGGGGTAAGGCAACACAATGCAGAGTCTCTCCACGAGTACTGGGAACGTTTTAAAAAATTATGTGCAAGTTGCCCCCATCATCAAATTAGCGAGCAGCTACTTATCCAGTACTTCTACGAAGGCCTTCTACCAACTGATAGAAGCATGATAGATGCTGCTAGTGGAGGAGCTTTGGTAGATAAAACTCCTGAGGCCGCAAGAAATTTAATTGTAAATATGGCGGCAAATTCTCAACAATTTGGCACTAGGCTAGATCTTCCATCTAGGCATGCTAACGAGGTAAATATTTCTTCCCTAGAACAACAAATTGCTAGTTTAACGTCTCTTGTTCGTCAAATGGCTGTAGGTAACATGCAAACAGCAAAAGCTTGTGGGATTTGTTCAGTAGCAGGACATCCAACTGACATGTGTCCAACTCTTCAAGAGGAGTCCAATGAACAAGTGAATGTGGTAGGTGCTTTCCCTGGACAACCACAAAGGAAGTACGATCCATATTCAAACACTTACAATCCAGGATGGAGAGATTATCCCAATTTCAGCTATAGGAATCCACAAACAAATTATCCTGTCAATCAAAATTGCCCAAGTTACCAACAGTACAAGCAGCCATATCCTAAACAACAACCAAACCAAACTTCTAACTCTGGTATGTCTTTAGAAGATATTGTTAAGTCTCTTGCCACTAATAATTTACAATTTCAACAGGAGACAAGGGCTAGCATTCAAAGCTTGGACAATCAAATGAGCCAAATGGCTACAACAATTAATAAGCTAGAGGCACAAAGTTCTGGAAAACTACCATCTCAAACGATAGTAAATCCAAAAGAAAATGCAAGTGCAATCGTTTTGAGAAGCGGTAAAGAGGTTGACATTCCAGTAAAAGAAGCACCTGCAACGTCAAAACAAGAAGAAGAGAAAAGCACCATAGCAGACACGAACGTTCCCAATGATGATGAGGTATCCAATTGTAAGTTTCCACCCCTTTGTGATTATAAGCCAGTACCTTCTTTTCCTCAAGCTTTAACAGAATCTAGAAAAATTGAACAAAATAATGAGTTATATGAGACTTTTCATAAATGTGAGGTAAATATTCCACTTTTAGATGCTATCAAACAAGTACCTCGCTATGCTAAATTTTTAAAAGAATTGTGTACAATAAAGAGGAAACAAAAGCTTAAAGGATATGAAAAGGTAAAAGTTGGGGAGAGTGTTTCTGTAGTAATTCAACAAAAACTCCCTACGAAATGCAAAGATCCTGGAATGTTTACTATCCCTTGTAAGATAGGTAACAATAAATATGAGAAAGTCATGTTAGATTTAGGAGCTTCTATCAATGCCATGCCATATTCTATATATGAATCTTTAAATCTTGGACCTCTGAATAAAACTGGTGTTGTGATTCAATTGGCTGATAGATCTAATGCCTATCCTAAGGGAGTAGTCGAGGATGTTCTTGTATAAATTAATAATTTAGTTTTTTCTGCTGATTTTTATGTGCTTGATATAGAAAATGGCGATCAAACTGCTCCAATTTTATTAGGAAGACCATTTTTAAAGACATCCAAGACTAAGATAGATGTTCATAGTGGCACACTTACTTTGGAATTTGATGGTAAAATTGTTAAATTTAATATTTATGATGCCATGAAATATCCTGATGATGATAATACTGTTTATTCCATTGATGTGGTTGATTCTTTAGCACAGGATATTTTTGAACTTGATGGCAAAGATGTATTGGAAGTGGCCGTTAGTGAGCATCTTGAAAAAGAGCATAAGGAGTTAGCTTTGAGTTCTGATTTGCAGGAAACTGTTGCAGCATTGAATGATTTTCCAAAAATACAACAATCAGGTAATGTTTCTTATATTTCATTACCAATTTCTAACAAGAGGCCTTTACCCTCTATTTTGCAGGCCCCTATTCCAGAATTGAAGCCTCTCCCTAGTCACCTCAAGTATGTATTCCTTGGAGATGGAGGAACATTACCAGTGATCATCTCCAATAAACTTAGTGCACCACAGGAAGAAAAGCTTGTTCAGATCCTTAAGGAGCATAAGACGGCTATTGGTTGGACAATTGCGGATATAAAAGGAATTAGCCCGTCTACATGCATGCATCACATCTTACTTAAGGAAGGAGCAAAACCTTCCCGTCAACCGCAAAGAAGATTGAACCCACCCATGATGGAGGTAGTAAAAAAGGAGATCCTAAAACTTCTTGAAGTTGGAGTGATCTATCCTATTTCGGATAGCCAATGGGTTAGCCCAGTGCAAGTGGTTCCTAAAAAGACCGGGATAACTGTCATGAAGAATCAAAATAATGAGTTAGTTCCCACTCGTGTCCAGAATGGGTGGAGGGTTTGTATAGATTGTAGAAAATTAAATGCTGAAACCCGAAAGGACCACTTTCCTTTACCTTTTATTGATCAAATGCTTGAAAGGTTAGCTGGTCATTCTTACTATTATTTTCTTGATGGTTATTCAGGTTATTTTCAAATTGCAATTGCTCCGGAGGATCAAGAAAAGACAACTTTTACATGCCCATTTGGAACTTTTGCATATCATCGCATGCCATTCGGTCTTTGCAATGCCCCAGCTACTTTCCAAAGGTGTATGGTTAGCATATTTTCAGACTATGTTGAACATATTATTGAAGTATTTATGGATGATTTCACAGTTTATGGAGACTCTTTTGATAAATGCTTGCATAACCTTACACTTGTTCTTCAAAGATGCATAGAAACTAATCTTGTGTTAAACTCTGAAAAATGCCATTTTATGGTTGACCAAGGTATAGTTTTGGGTCATATTGTTTCATCTAAGGGAATTGAGGTAGATAAATCCAAAATCGATATTATTCAATCTTTACCTTATCCCTCCAATGTGCGGAAAGTTCGTTCTTTTCTTGGACATGCAGGTTTTTACCGAAGATTCATCAAAGACTTCTCCAAAATAGCGTTACCCCTTTACAAGTTGCTACAAAAGGATGTAGCTTTTGAATTTGATGAAGCATGTAAAAAGGCATTTGATACACTAAAGAAACTATTAACTTCTACCCCAGTTATCCAGCCCCCTGACTGGAACATGCCTTTCGAGATAATGTGTGATGCAAGTGATTATGCTGTAGGTGCTGTTTTGGGTCAAAGGATTGGAAGAGCATCTTAAGCCATTTATTATGCTTCAAGAACTTTGAATGAGGCACAGAAAAATTATTCTACTACTGAAAAAGAACTTTTAGCTGTTGTTTTTGCTTTAGAAAAATTTTGATCTTATTTGCTTGGTACTAAAGTCATTGTTTATTCTGATCATGCAGCTCTTCGCTATTTGATGACGAAGAAAGAGGCAAAACCAAGGTTAATTCGATGGATACTTCTCTTAAGTGAATTTGATTTGGAGATCAAAGACAAAAGAGGGACAGAAAATCGTGTTGCAGATCATTTAAGTCGTTTAGTTCATATGGAGGATAAACTTTGTCTACAAGAAACGTTCCCTAATGAGCAATTATTTGCTTCAAGTGCGACATTGCCTTGGTATGCAAATATTGTAAATTATTTGGTTACTAATATGTTTCCTTCTGGCTTGTCAAAGGCTCAAAGAGATAAGATCAAAAGTGATGCCAAATACTATGTATGGGATGACCCATACTTGTGGAAACACTGTGCAGATCAAGTGATAAGAAGGTGCGTTCATGAAAATGAAATTATTTCAATTCTCACCTTTTGTCATTCTTATGCATGTGGAGGACATTTTGGAGCGAAGAGGACGGCAAGAAAAGAATTAGAATGTGGTTTCTATTGGCCGTCTTTATTTCGTGATTCATATTCTTTTTGTAAAACATGCAACAATTGCCAAAAGACAGGTAATATATCTCAAAGGAATGAAATGCCACAAAATCCTATACTATTTTGTGAAATTTTTGATGTTTGGGGCATCGATTTTATGGGTCTGTTTCCTGTATCTTTTGGTTATGTTTATATTTTGCTTGCTGTTGATTATGTATCAAAATGGGTAGAAGCTAAAGCTACTAGGACTGATGATTCTAAAGTTGTTTCAGATTTTATCAAATCCAACATATTCTCCAAGTTTGGGATTCCAAGAGCCTTAATAAGTGATCGAGGCACTCACTTTTGTAATCGAACCGTGGAGACATTGCTGAGAAAGTACCATGTGACCCACAAGGTGTCAACTGCCTATCATCCACAAACTAGTGGACAAGCGGAAGTGTCAAATAGAGAGATCAAGTCCATCATTGAAAAGACGGTCAATCCAAGTAGAAAAGATTGGAGTTTGCGCTTGGATGATGCTTTGTGGGCGTATAGAACTGCCTACAAGACGCCTATCGGTATGTCACCTTACCGGTTGGTGTTTGGAAAACCATGCCATCTTCCTGTTGAGTTAGAACACAAGGTTTATTGGGCTATCAAAAGTTTCAATATGAAGGCATATAAAAATGGAGAACATAGGAAGTTACAACTACAAGAGTTGGAGAAAATTCGCAATGACGCCTATGAGAATGCTAGAATTTATAAAGAGAAGACGAAGAATTTTCATGACAAGATGATCTCTAGGAAGGTGTTTCAAGTTGGTCAAAAAGTCCTTCTATACCAGTCACGACTTCGTCTGTTTTTGGGTAAATTGCGTTCTCGTTGGATTGGACCTTTTATTGTTACTAATATTTTTTATCATGGTGCAGTTGAAATCCAAAGTTTAGCAACTTCCAAAGTGTTCAAGGTAAATGGCTCAAGCTTTTCTATGAAGGTTTCAAAGTAGAGAATGTGGATGAATTGAACCTTGAAGATCCAATTTGTATCAATTGAAGGAGGAAACATCTACGGCAATAAACAGAGGCAGGCAACCCAAGGGGAGTTTGTTCTTATTCTTATTCTTTCATTTTTATTTTATTATTTTTATTTTGCCTTTTCCTTGCATTTTACCTTACATTGGGGACAATGTCAGTTTTAAGTGTGGGGGAGGGGATTTACTTTATTTTAAGCATTTTTAGTTCGTTATTTTTCTAAAAAATAATAATAATAAAATTTTTTTTAAAAGAATTTTGGTTTTTGGTTTTTATTAATTTTTGGTTGTGTATGTCATGAGTAAGATTCAACTAGATTTGAAAAATTTATAACATGATTGAATAAATAATTTTTTTTTTCAACTTAGAATTAATTAGTCTAGTTATTTTTTATTGAAAATGGTAGTATCTAAATTGGTAGACAAAAGCCAGTAAGGATTTGAGCCTTTAGACTGACACATCAGTCTCATTATTCTTTCATGAGAGATATTCTTCCACTGATTTGTTTCTCTAGAACTTGCTTTGATTCTCTTCGAGGTCACATTGACACATGCATGCATGAACATGATTAAGGCCATCTTTGTTATGCGTTACAAAAGCCAAATAGCCCACCTTGTAATTAATTTTCTTTTTGTTGAACCCCTTTGAGCTTTATTGCCTTTTTCTTGGTATACCCACATTACAAGCTTTCAACCAATAATATTTATACCTTTACCCAAGTCGCAAAGCTAGTGGAGCATTGTTGATCATTATGATATGTATGGGTGTACGAAAAAATAAGAGTGGGGGTGTCTAAATTTGTGGTTTGGTTAAAACCCACAAAATGGAACATATTTTTATCCTCAAATTTTCTAAGTTCCATTATTGTTATAAAAAAAAGAAAAAAAAGAAAAAAAAAATAAGGGTGGAAGTTGTTTTACATTGTTTAAATCCTTTCAAAGCCAAATTGAAGATGTTGCAAAATGGAGTGATTGATTTTACATGTTTTATATTGAGATTGAGTTAATTCAATTTTGATCCACTAGTTTTGATGGCTTTTGAGCTACACTCCCAAATATATCCCACCTTAATCCTAAGCCACGTTACAACACATAAAAAGCCCTTATGATTTATGTTATGCATGTGATCCCAGTGGTGGAGAATGAGAAGATATGCAAGCTTATGGTAGATCATTTCTTTTGGAATGAATTTGGGTGAAATATATACCTTTAAACACATGAGAGTTGAGTATTTATTCCGTGAGGGTCTACCTATTTAGTTTACTCCATTTTTCAAGTAAAAATATCTACTAAGTAATTAGAAGTTGTTTAAAAATATATGTTCATGATATGTTATGAGTTTTGAAGAGCTTGGTTATTTTTTTATTTATGATATTGCAACAACCTTGATTTCTTTTTGAAAAAAATAAATTAGAGTTTCGCCCGAGGACGAGCAAAGGTTAAGTGTGGGGGTATTTGATGAGAACATAAAATATTATATTTTTATTTCTTAATATATACTCCTTTATGCTCATTTAATGTCTAAAGATACTCATTACTTTTATATTTTGATCTAGGATGCAATTGGAGTCACTAAAAGCAAAATGGAGCTAATTATCAATTCTGGACAGTTCTGACACCTTGTAGAAAAATGGTCATAACTTACTCATCTGAAGTCCAATTGAGCTGATCCAAATTGATTCGGAAAGCTAAGTGATAGAGGCACAATTTTTCTGTTTTGAGCTTTCCGAGATTCTGGCTGAATCATGGACCAAATCACGCTTGAAGTTGAGTCAATTATGTTGTGCACAAAAAGTGGAGTTGAAATAACCATTTCCCAACTTGTTGAAAGATTTTATTTTATTGTTTGGGTTGTTGTAACTATTAGAGGATTTGTGGGAAGATATTGTGATCTTCAAACACTAATTTAGAGTCTATAAAAGGGATAGAGATCAGGAGAAAAAAAGAACAACACACAACTCCTCTTCTTCTTCTCCAATATTCATTTGAAGTTTTCATGAACGTGCGGAGCTAAAAGTCTTGTTGGTCGAAGGAAACAAAAGCCTTGGAATCAATAAAATTGTGAGATCTAAATTATTTCATATGTTTGATTTATGCTTTGAGTATTGAATATTTTTCTATGCCTACTTTCATGATTGTTTTGTTTAATTACTAGGAGGCCTACTAGTCTATTATCCATTTTGATGTACTGCTAAATTAGACATCAAATCCGTAATTGTTTGATTTTTCTAATTTATGAAGCAACCAAGATTTAATAAACTATTTTGTTTTATTAGATCTTAGGAGAAAAACTTTTGACAAAATTAAATGCAACCGCTTGTGCTTGTGTTGTTTTGCTTCATCGATCTCTTTGTTCTTTAAGAAATTACTAGATTAAATCTTCAGCGCTTGTCTTGGATTATTTAGTAATTAAAGCTAATTAGATCGCTTGTTTCTAATTATCTAAGCCTAAGAGAGATAGGAAATACTTCCAACGGTGAATATTCAAAGTATGATAATTTATGTTTGCATCAATGATCAATTTTAAGATTCCAATGGTGGATGTTGACTGAGACCAACATTTTTTTCTTTGATTGTTTTAATACTTTAATTATTTTTAGCTCTTTTTAATTTTCTTGGATCCAAAACTCCCCCCCCCCATCTTATTTCACATAGCATAAAGATCAAACTAATTACTCTTCGTGGGAACGATCCTTACTCTCACTACTACATATTATTTCAAGAGTAAAGGTTTTATTTTTGGGTGCCTACGACAGCACACCACAAACACGAGAGTCATTATATCATGATCGTTCAGAGGTGTTCAGTTATCTTTCGATGCGATACAATAACTCGCACGCGGATAGCCGCTAAGCGAGGATGACTTATCTATATGAACGTTTGTCGCTGGCATAGCCATAAAGGACCGTTTTAGTCTTGAACAAGGATGAAAAGCAACAAATATTCAGTAGTGGCTGTAGACCATCCTGTCCAGATGCAGTAGACTAACGTGAAGTTCCATCCGGATCGGATCAGATCGGCCCCAGTGCCCCGGAAACCGTCCGTGGAACCCAATGACCTTGTTTCCAAGTTGTCCGCGACATGCAAGTCTCTAAACTTCAGGTCTCTGGTTTGGGACAGGAACAAGTTCGAGGCAGTATGTGTATATATAGAACAAGTTCGGTATGGAACGAGTTCAAGGCAGTATATATACAGAACTTGTTGAGGCAGGATTCATTCACAATAGTGTATCGATTGCCAGGCCAGTTGATTCAGTAGTTTGCTCCACGAGCTGTGATTCAGGGATTCATTCATTCATGGTGCAAATTCCCTGGTTCGGGAATTGCCTTGGTGACCTAACGGTCCCAGACACTTTCAGGTTCATTCATGCACGAAACGACTACTTAGTAGTCTCCCGGAGTTTGGATGAAAATAAGGCAACATACAAGCAGACAAGCATGCATTTGTATAAACACAAGTATTCACGTTAGCTCGGGCCCGAAGGTAAGCCAAGGGGTAAAACCGTAAGGGACTTTCCGAGCGACACGATCTAGGGTAGCATGCGAGGGTCTGAATATATATATAAGCAATGTTTTATTTCCATGTTCTAGCATAAACAATACAAGTTGGGATTATTCCCTTAGCTAGGTGCGTTGGATTCTTATTAGCATGTAGGGGGTGAATCACCTAGCGACTAGCATGTATCATTCCAGATTTTATGTGTGCTGGCTAAGCAAAGACAAGTTCACCGTAGCCACCCACCTTAGCGATGATTCACCTCTGTAGAGCGATACGTCAAGCGAGCCTCTGAAAGCCTAAGCCGGATCCTGTAGGGACAAGTCTGGATATCCTTGCCTCAAACGAGTATTTTTGCCTGAGCAAAGCGGGTCGGGACATTGCACTTTTGCCGTTTGAATCGGCAGTCCGCTTGAACGGAATGGGGTGTTACACGAGGGAGTACTATCAGGCCTGGAACTACTCGTCCCATGAGTGATGCCACGTAACGCCATCGCAGTCGGAGATATGACTGATAGATATACTGGAGTACTGGACGACGAGGATCCAAAACCAACAGTAGGAAGTACCGGAGGAGCACTATGTCTACCTCGGGACCTGCCGAACCCTCCGCGTCGTCCTGTCATACCTGATAACAACATATAATGAATAAAGAAATACACAAATATATAGTACATTCTACAGTCAAAATGTTATGCATATCTCACAGCATTCATAGAATTGTACAGTAAATAACTAGTGGTGTCACAAGTCTAAATGGATAATACATTCTACAGTGCAAAATATAATACATATATTAATCAAAATAGTACATTCTACAGTCAAAATATAGTACATTCTACAGGTAAAATATTTTATTTTCAATCATCTTCAGAAAATTTATCTTGTTCGCCTTCCATGTCCTCCTCATCCTCTTCCTCCTCCTCGTCTTCACTTTCATCTACTTTGTCTTCGTCTTCCTCTTCGGATAATTCTACATCTTCTACATTATTACTCGTGTAATGAGTAACTTTCGTTGAGTCCACATCTACAATATTTTTTACAAGAGGTAGCTCATCCTCCTGATAAGCTATTTCGTCAATGTCAAAGATATTTCTAGCTTTAGTCTTGCATACTGCCTACCAATCCGACATCGCTGTCCCTCGTCTAGGATAAGTTGTGAAGTACACGAGCTGAGCCTGACTTGATAGGACAAATGGTTCATAGCCTTGATATCTACGCTTGTAGTTTATATCCACAAGGCCATGCTTGTCAATTTTCCAACCTTGATCTTGAATCGGATCAAACCATTCACACTTGAATAGCACGATATTAGCAGGTTCTGTGCCATAATTATATTTCAACTCCATAATCTCTCGTAAGATGCCAAAGAAATCATTGCCTGGATCGACGTCTTTATAGTTCAAAGATTTGATACACAAACAACTATTTTTCGTGGAATCAAGATCCAAAAAGCTGTCTCTGATAGGAGCATTTGTTGACTTGAACCTAAACCCATTCACACAGAAACTTGGCCATATTTTAACGGCAGTAATTGGTCCCTTGGCTAGAGTTCTAATAGATTCAGTCTCGGGTGTTATTAGACGATCGACTTAAATACCAAAGTAGCGATAATAAGTTATTTATTTTGCAAGTGCAGAAATAAAAAGTAATTACCATGCTCCTTACATATGCGCTCAACCAAGAAGGAAAATGGTATCTCATTTCTTGTTCTACTTCTTCGTCTGTTATGTAGGGTCTAACCGACCTCAACTCATCATTATATGTGCTGAAAAACAATGAAGCAACTACTAATTAGTAGCATAATAGTAGCTTATACTATTACATTGAGATGATGTAAACGTGGACGTATTAATTACTTACCCCTCTAGCTTCTCTACTTCATCCTCGTCGCAATTGAGTAATATATACAACATTCCATAAGCCGAAAAGTCGTTGATGGTCCACATAAGTGCTGCCCTCATCTAAAAATTCTGCTTTCTAGAAATATCGTACGTGTTGGCACCTACTTCCCACAGCTGATTCAACTCATCTATCAAAGGCTGTAAATACACATCGATGTTCCTCTTCGGATTGTTCGGACCCAGGATAATAACGGTTAGGAACATATACGGAGTCTTCATGCACATCCAAGGTGGTAGATTGTACGGAGTGACGATCACAGGCCAACATGAATACTGGGAGCCCGAAAGTCCGAATGGGGTAAAACCGTCAGAGGAGAGCCCCAATCTGACATTACGCGGATCCGAAGCAAAATCTGGATACTCTCGATCAAAGTGCTTCCATGCTTCTCCATCGAATGGATGATCCAATACTCCTTCGATCTGTTTTTGCCTGTGCCAACTCATGTTTTTTGCATCCTCTTTAACCATAAACAACCTCTACAACCGCGACGTCAAAGGCAAGTAGTGCATCGAATCGGTAGGCTTCCTTGCACCGACAGACTTTCCTCTACCAGTGGCCTTGTAGCGATCAGCACCACAGAATCTGTACGCATCTTCATCCTTGTCGTCTTTGTAGTACAACATGCACCCGTTGCGACATGTATCAATTTTCTCGTATCCCATCCAGAGCGATCTCACCATCCTCTTAGATCGGTAGAAGTCTTTAGGCAACTTTGTACCCTCGGACAAGATCTCTATATCAAATCGATCAGTCGATTATAGCATTTTGTGATATATTAAAATCAGACTTGATGCTCAACAATCTTGTAACCACCTTCAACGGTGAATGATCCTCACAACCAGGATATAATGGAGTCCTTACATTCTCCAGCAACTCCATATACTTTGCAGCATCGGTATTCGGTGCCTCCTCAGCTGCATCATGATTGTCCGGATTGAAACTAGGCTCCGCCGCATCAAAAACTATGTTCACCCACCCGTCATCGTAAGCAGAGTGGTCGTGGACATCCTTATATGGCTCCACATAAGGCTCCAACTCCGATGCTAGAGACACAAGTTCTCCGTGCGTGATCCACTGATAGTAATTCGGCGTGAAGCCCTTCAAGTACAAATGATATGTGACATCCACTTCTGGATGATATTTTAAGTTACGATATCTCATACACGGACACTTAATTTTGGTACCGTCCATGTACTGAGGGAACGCCTTGGCGAACTGCAGGAACTGTTATACACCCTTAATGAATTTATCCCGTATACCACACATGTCATCAGGATAATGGTTGTACATCCATGAACGATGACGCAGATAGTAATTCATATTCATTTCTAGATACTTCTGCAAAAATGACAGTATGTGTCCTATAAATCGTTAAATACAGTATGATTCTCTGGAGGAAGGTAAGAACTGCTTTAACTTGATCCACAATGCCCTATGTATGTGTGTGTGTGTGCATATGGTTGTTTGAGTGATTAAGTGAGCTTGGGTCACTAGGGAGAGCAGTTCACAGTTTTCAGTGTGCATCATTTGGCAGTGAAGGGAGAGCAGTGTGCCAGCTCTGTGCTAGCAACTAGTTGTACTGCACAGTGCAACAGTGAGGAATCAGTGTGCAACAACACTGTATAGTGCACAGCAGGAAGGATGCACAACAGCAAGTAAACTCAGCAAGTAGCAGCAGAGCCAGTGCACTGCAGAGCCTTCAACAGCAGGTTTAGCAGTCTGCAGTAGCCTTCTCTGCACCTACAACATATTGCCTAAGTTGTTTACCTCATCAACCTCCTTGAACTCGACATCAACCTCTTCATCGTTTACAATACCCACAATGGATATTACACGGATATGTATACAGCACGAGGCAGTAAATACAAAGCGGTCCATGCGACACTGATTTTGGCATGTCATGTGTATTCTGGAGAGTATCGAATGCGGGCAAGGCACTAATATATATGGAGAGGAATGAATAATGTTAATATATAGTCTAGTTCAAATTCAACTTTAGATTAATGAGTTACCATAATGCCAGTTATTAAAATTTGAATGTAGTTTTGGCTAACGTTTGTTGTTCATTATTATGAGATCGATCCTAACAACATAATGTAATGCTTCAAAATATGATTGGCTATAGTTGAATATATATACATAAGAAGTCAATGGATGAACTTGCTATTGTCGAAACATCTTAAAAGTTGAAAATCGTTGAGGAATTCCTTGAAACTTTCATGAAACTGAATCATTCTGCAACACATTTACTTTAGTTACCCTCACTGCTATAATGTAGTCTCCCCCTCACAGGTGTAAACACACACGGATACCTATCTCTCTACATAACAAATCCAACTGATACTCGAACCAATTTGGTATTCCACATGACTCTCACACATGCCACAAACATCCACAACACACAAACCACTACACACAGACACTCACACTGGCATGTGCAAATCTTTGCACATTGCTACCCCTCACAGGAACTCCTACTGTCAAGCACAGACTTTCCCAACCTCTAACACTAATGGATAAGCATCCATCATAAAATGCAATATACTGTTATACCCAGAACAGACTCGAGCACAAGCCTAGTAATATCCAATGTATATCCCCTTCCACTAATACACACACCATCACTCACACTCAATGAAACAAACCTAACAAAACTCACACAGACTCACGCAGGACTACAGTTTCCCCCATCAATGATTGTTGCCACTGCCTGTCCCAATTCTTCCCTTGTTGAACTGCTAAATACGTTTTCCTCTGTGGTTGTTGTTGCAACCATTCCTATCTCACTGAATTGAACACCAAATGCAACTATGTTGTAAGCCCCAATACCATACTTCTCTGCACTCGAGCCCAAACCCTCACTCACTGCACATACAACACCATCCACTCAAGAATCATAACCAAATAACACACACGCACACACTACATGCTAACACTAAAACACCTACATACCTATACATATGTGCCTAACACTAACCTATCAGTGATACACTCAATAACATCACCAATATCCCTAATACACACTAATACAAAATAAAATATCAAATACCTTATGGACGCAACCTAGTGTTACCCTCAAGTGTGTCGTGTCTGTGTCAGTTTTGGGTTAGGGTTAGTGTCACGTGTATGTGTGTGTCGTGTTTGTGTCAGTGTCTGTCACGTGTGTGAGTGTCGTATCTGTGTCCTGAGAGTGTCATGCCGTGTCCAGAGAGAGAGAGAGGGTTTACCTAGAGGAGAAGGAGGAGGGGGACGCCGGAGTAGGCCGCTGTGGAGGACGCCAGTCGCCGGAGAGGGGGGGGGGAACGCGGGTTTTAAAAATTTGGAAATTTTCGACAAAAAGGAGAAATCGGAATCGATCCCTAATTATTGAAACTTTAGCGACGTTTAGCGACGTCAACTAACAACGTCGCTAACAGAAATATTTTGCGACGTTGAAGACGTCGCTAAACACGTCGCTAAATATTTAAAATATAAACGTCGCTAAATACGTCGCTAAACGTCGCTAAATTATAAAATTCAGTGACATTTAGCGACCTTAGATAACTTATAGCGACTATTATTTTAAAAGCTGAATTATAGTCGCTAAACGTCGCTATATGTCGCCAAACAACGACTTATAGCGACATTATTCTTTGGAGTCGTTGATATCTTTATATTTAGCGACATTTCTCTATGACGTCGCTAAAAACGTCGCTAATCTCGTAATTTTTAGTAGTGAGTCATGAGATGTTACCTTGATTTATCGAGATGGTATCGAATACTGCTCCTTGTTGGTATTGGATAACATTGGATAGTATTGGTTAAACATTGGATACATTGGCTAGTAACGTGTCATGGTTGGATCCATCGTATCAGTCGGGGCGGGGGAAGTACTAGCTAGATATGTAATCAAGAACTATTGGCAAGTAGTGTAAATCATCGGCTACTAGCTAATCATACACTTCACGTATGGTTGAGCTAGTTTTTTTCCTTAGTGTAAATTATTGAATCTCCCAAGCCGATCACATATCTATTTAGTATTTCAAAACACATTACATTTTATATTTTTTATATTCAGTTCATAGATTACATTGTCTTGTACCTAATATTGTAGTTCCTTCTCTTTCATTTCATATATGCATTGGTTATACCCTATTGCTTATATTGCTTGTCTCTCTTTACCATTTGTCATTGCATCAATTTATTATTTTTCTCATCGTATATAACATCCTCTATTTACTGTTTTATAGTCTTTATCAATTATTTGGAACTGTTATTGGGTTGTACTTCGCTCCAATCCTGACTGGATATATTTTTTAGACGACGACTTAGAGGACTGGTGTCCCACGCACTATGGACCATAATGGGGGATAGCAACCATGGGCCCTGACACTCAGGAGTGATTGCCGGGAGGTCTAGCCGAAATCACTAGTTATCCTAGTTAGTTTGTATTAGCATTTTGGTACCGGATTTGTTTCCGGCTTATATTTGAAACTTGGATATTGTTGATATTATTGGATGTGTTGATGTTTAGATCATAGTTATGTTAGACTTCTTGGATATCCTATCGTGCTTTAGATATGTGATTGAGTATTGTGTTGCTTTAATTACCTTGTCCTCCTTATGGAGTTGAGACAGGAATTGGAGCAAAGTACACATCTAACAGCAGTTCCAATAAATGATAAAGACTATGTAGCAGTAAATAGAGAGAATATACAAGATAAATAGAGCATGACAGAAAATATACAGGAATAAGGAATGCAAGAAATACATACAAGAGAGATGAGCATCATATATAAGAGTCAGAAAATACAACTAACTGAGTGAGTGAGTACTAGCTTCAACATGTGATCGGCTTGGAAACTTTTGTTCAGGAATCATGGCCTGGTTAATCATATAATATCCATGCGACAAAGGGACATTATCTCACCGATGCGGCAAAGAGGAAGTCCTAAAAAGCATGCGGCTGACGCCTCAGCCGCACCTATACTGACAAGAGCATTTAATGCTCAGAGGAAAAATTATCCTCAAAAGTAACATAATTACTCTGTCAGTTGCAGCAGAGCGCTTCAAGATATGTGCAATCGGCGGTTACACATCAAAACGTCAATACTTACGTCAGCACAACAACAGTTGTTCCCATGCGATAGTGTTCCTATATGGCAGAAGGGTCATGCGGCTGAAAGTCATTTCTAGCCGCATCACCCCATGACGACAGCTGGCATTGACCGTTACCAACGTGCACACGTTGTTGCACCAAAAGTGTATCTTTTTTATATGATGTCATCCACGACCAATTCCTTACCATAGGCGCATGACACGTGTCAAATAGACCACGTCATGAGTGCACATTTGACCGAATCTCGTGGGCAGTTACCACAGAAATCACATGTGCCTAATACAATTTTGAAGCGCCTGATGCTAAAAACAGTAATTTTTTGGGATATGTGCGCACATGGCCATTTAAGTATAGGTGGCTATAAATAGCAGGAACATGCACATCCAAGGGAGGAGACACACACTCGAGAGCCCAATTGTTGTTTCTCTTGCCAGTGAGCAATACTTAGCTATTCTCTTTCGTCAGTCAATCGTCAACGGAGTAAAGGAGTTAGCTGCACAACTCGATCTCCATCATCACACTTTCCCAGATCTTTTTGTACTTAGGAATTCGTTGTAATCATCTTTATACCTTCTTTTTTTTATAATCAAAAGTTAGTAGATCTATTCTTTGCGATGGAAATAGTGTCCACTTTGACTTGAGCCCTGGATTGGTCTTCAATACGGATCTACTGCAGAAGATCTTCCAGCTTAATTTCCATCTTCATCTGATACATGTCGGTTGCAAACTTGTTCCAACCAAAAGGAAGTTCGGTGACAATTGCCCCCACCATGAATTTATCTTCTTGTTTCATCTCTTTCTCCTCAAAGTTGTAGCTGCAACTTGAGAAGCTCCTTCACTTATGGCAGCATCGTCTTTTCATCTTCAAATTGTATTTTGAAGAGTTTATCGACGAGATAAATCTTGGACAGCCTGCAGAGGTCGTTGTCCCCCTTCCACTTGGAGTGCGCATCATGTGCCACACCAACTTTAAGTTCTCCTCTATCTTTAGGGATGGTAGGTTCAGGGTCCACCAACACATAAGCAACTTTGACAAGACGAAGATTCAAAGAGATCTTCATCTTCCAAATGTTGTAGTATTCGTCATCAAACTTCTCAAGCTTGTGAAAGCTAGTATCAAAAATGTTTGAGCAGTTCTCCATCTAACTCGGATCTTGCTTTGAGATTGTTAATCCCGAGGCGGATCAAAGATGGTATAACATGGACCAATAGCAAAGCTATAAGCAAAATTCAAAAGTCCGCTCTCTACTAGAAACCAAGTTATCGTCGAGACACAGATCTTCCGGCAAACAAGTCTGCCCTCTAAGGAACTCGATTCCAACGAATCACAAAACCAATAGAGAAGATGGCGCACCAGAAACTCGCAAGAGTCTCTCTCTAAGTGACGCACAACTCCTAAGAAGCACACCTCCAAGAACAGGTTACAAACTGACTACAAAGAAAAGAAAACTCCAACAAGAAATTAAAAATTTCTCCTCTTTACGTTCGCAGACGCTACAATAAGATAGAACATACCAAAGGGAAGAAGAAGAAGAAGAAGAAGAAGAAGAAGAAGAAGAAAGATCAGAAAAGAACTCATGTTGGGGTGATTAAAACCATCGATGCCCAAAGCAAGATTCGTCCTATCCGCGATTTGCTCCAAGGAACCAGCAAGTTCTAGAAGAACTTCTGGAACGCTCGCGTCACATCTCTCCTGGACTCGCACGAACTCCTGGACTCCTCTTGCCGGAGCAACAGCCTCTCTTCAACTCTCTCTCTCTCTCTCTCTCTCTCTCTCTCTCTCATTTTCTCGAATTCTATTCTTATAAGGGCTGAGAGGAGAGTATTTATAGAGGAGCCTGGCCCCCTAGTCGGTTACAAAGAGATAAGAACAAAATTAATTCAAATCCCACAAAATCGGTTTTAAATTAAAGATGCAATCTTTCCGTAACCAAATCTGAATCGCCTTCAGCACTACAGCGCATCAGCATAGCAGCGCAGCGACCCAGCGCGCATACGCGCAACAGCGCAGCGACGCATAGTCTTGCATGGCCGCGCATGCGCCCGCGTATCGCCAGCTGAAGCACCCGCACTAGCAACAGTGCATGCACTACTTACGTGCTAAGTGCAAAATGCGCCAACAAAGTGCCACTTTGGGCCCTTGAGCCCAAGCCTGAGCCCGAGTCTTAGCTCCTATGGAATAAATTTCAAGAGCATGACAAAAAGCTTAAAAGCTTACATGAAAGAGTTAATCATTTTTCATCCTAATAAAATACCCTCACATGGCACTCATGTGCCTCACCACACGTCATGTGCACACCTCAACACAAGCAAAGCATTATATTGAGATACCTACTTTGTGGTGTAGCCAATGTGGGACTATCTTTCATAGTCCAAAGAAAACACCAACATGTTCAAGTGTTTTTTTGTAGTTAATCTCGTTAGCTATCATTTCAAGATCGTCTAGTTAACTAGTAAGTGCATTATTTAGTAATTCATGCAAAAAGAGTGAAAATGTATAAAATGAAAAAAAAAATCTCTATAGAACACCGAAGATTTATTGTTTCAAGTCGCATGACTTGCTTGTACTTGATGGACAAAACTAGTGCATGATGCAAAGACATAGAGGTCACTAGAATTTCAGATTTTTTTTTTTTTTATGCAATATTTCAAAGGTGCCGCCCATTTAGGCAGCATCCTTCTCTTTTGTACACACTGTGGTTTGTATGCTCTTGAATGTTGATAACTTCACATACAACGGATGTTAAGTACACGTTATTGCTACTATGTTGTTGATTTGGACATGGATTAATGAATGTCGACCATACTTGTGGAAAAAAGTAGTGGCCTAAAAAAGTAGTGGTGGCCTGTTGAAGAAGTTAAGACAATTTGATCTTCTGGAAAATAATATCTGCACTTGAAGCCTTGAAGTTTGTCTGTAACATGAAATTTCCACCTGAGTTAATAAACACCAGAAGCTATTATGGAAGCTCGAAAGGTGATAAATATTTATTATCGAATTCATATGCTTTAATAATCGTGGCAATCATATACGTTCAATGCTTTCGAACTTTGTATGACAACCGAAAAACTTCTTGTCATAGTTACTAGTTTGCCATGTTTGGGTACATGGATTTTGTACAATCAGTTATTTCCTAATACAAATAGGCATTTTGAAGTTATGATCTTTGAGTAGATTCCTCCAGTATGTTTTTCCTGCACATTCCTGTTGGTGCATTTTCCATGCTATTATTATATGTGCTGCTGCTGTACTTTAAGAAGTTGATTGATCATTTATGAAATTGCACCCAGTTCTATTTGGTACCATTAATTATGTCTTAAGGATGGCGTTTCATTGATCATATTATTGTCTTCTTACTTTCAGATGGCCATGATGAAGAGAGAAGAAGCGACACTTGAATCTTATATTCATTGGCCACCTTGGTATGTCATATTTTTTTCTCCCCTAATTTTTTCTTATGTTTTATTAGCATGCTTATAGGTTTAGATGTTAGGATATATTTGATTAAATTTTGTTATGTACCAACATTATTCTGGCTCAGTAATATATGTATAATAGATGAAAAGTTTGTGTCTTTGATTGAGAGTTGTTTATCCAAAAGGAGTGAAGCTTGAGTATACAAAGAAGGGAAGGTTGGTGGTATTTGTATTGGTGACCTATGGAAATAGTCAAGAACATGATACCTCCAGTCTGCATGCTATAGATGGAGAACCATTATGTTTGTGGTGGTTTGCTTATACTGTTGAAAAGCTTGCATCTAGATGTATTGTGTTAGGCTTATAAAATCAGGTAATTTTGGTGCCTTATGGTTTTGACATGATAAATCTTCAGTGTTGCATTTTTCCAATGTGTATGAACTTTGATTCTAAGGCATCCATGTAGATACTTCAAATGTCACCAGTGTATCACTAGGAATGATAAATCATATGTGCCTCAAAATTGTTATAGAGCTCGATGATGACTTTCTTTTGCTCTCATCTTTGTGGGAGTTACAACTCTATTAGAGCTTGATGATGTTGATCCTACTCCATGTGAATTTGGGGAACCTGCCTTTGAATTCAGTAAGGAATTGTAACAAGTTAACTGGGTTTAGCATGACACGCTATAGAAAGAAAAGAAAAAAGAAAAAAAAAACTTAAATCAATGAGGACTTCAACAATTTTTTTAGACTTTATAGTTAACTTTGGTGCTTTTTAATTTAGTTTTTACTTCATAATTTAGTTTCTCTCTCTCTCTCTCTCTCTCTCTCTCTCTCTCTCTCTCTTTTACCTAAAAGGAGGAATTAAAGTTAGGAAATTTATATATTGGCATGGTATTCATTTTCTTAAACTGCTAGCTGGAGTTCAAACTTTGTATTTTAATTTCTAACAGAACCCAAAAGTAGAAAAGCAAGTTTCAACCACAGGTGATGTGGAAGCAAGTGAAAGGAGAGAATTTTAGATGACATCTTCATATTTTGTGCACTATTTAAAGATTTCAAACAATGGTTTGGTTAGAAAATTCTTTTTTTGTAAAGAACGTACACCAGTTTGTGCCTGGAGTTTCTTTGATAACATTGTGCATTGCTGGGATGTGTCTAGGTTCTTAGCAAAGTCATTATTGCAATCCCTACTATAGTGCAAACATATTACATAATTGTGACTACTCTGATCCCATCTTTGGTGGATTCTTTCTTTTAATTTAATATGACTTGGAGTGGAACTCCTTTCATAATCCCCACAACAGGTACCCTTTTGAAACTTTCAGTCAGTGAGTTGCTAGAATGGTGCATATTAGAATCCTAGCATGCTTTCAGAAAGTACTGTCCTTGTATTTGACACATAATGCTTGTGAGTAAATTAAGTTTTTCATGTTGTTTCATGTAGTTTTGTTAACGATCCTTTATGTCTATATATGTCTTTTTAATACGGGATATTTTTTTTCCCAGGTACTGAGGCATGGGAAAGTGCTCTTACAAATACATTGTCACCTGGCAATAAGATTGTATCTTTTCTTATCGGGGAATTCAGTTTTCTCTAGATTGATCAGCAGAAATGCCTCGTCTTTGACGTTGATGTCATAGAGAGTGACTGGGGAGAAGGTGCCAATCTAGATGTGTTGGCTTCAAAGCTAGCAGCAGACATGACCTACACTATCAAAGCTATTTGCACAGTCCACAATGAGACGGCAACTAGTCTCACTAACAATTTGGATGCTGGGTGGAAATTGCTGGTAAGCATAGGATTCTATTCATTATGTTGATCGAATGCATCTCAAAGCTTGCACAATTTCATTAATAGGCCTGCCTTCATTTCATACAAGCTCCATTCATTTACTTCGGTCACCAAATCTTCGTCTTCGTTACCACCGTATCCAAATAGCATCTGATGCTACCTCCATGGGATTACAGATGATTATTTCCACCCTGCATTGCTACGCGTGGACTGCACTAGACTTTAGTGCCCTTGAAACATCTAAGACGGCTAAATTAGTGAGGGTGTTCTTCGATTGGAGAGACTACTTGAAGTTCTATAAATTGGGAACTTACTGGCCCTACACCCCCCTTTCAATAATCAGATGTATGATTTATTGTCTTCACTACAGCTAATTGTTCCTGGGAAACTTGAGTATCTCTGTGAAACAAATCCTTTCAAGTCACTTGAAGGAATTTCATGCAATTGAAGCCAATTGTTTGGATAAATGCTTTGGTGTTTTATTGGTGGTGTTGTCTTGTTAATGTGCTAAAGCAATATTTGTAAACCTAAATGTCCATTGGAGGATCATATTTAACACTTAATATTGGATTCAGTGGATAGAGGCTTACCGAGTAAATATGGTTTACGGATTTTTCTTTTTTTGTCGAAATTTGCAGGGAGAACAAGATCTGGCATTATTGTCCGTTCTACCTTGTGGTGTTGGAAAGTCTGTATTTGGTGTCTCTGCTCAGTCAGGATAAAAACTGTAATGAAGAAATTGCTCAAAATAAGGAGTCAAGAGACTTGGACACAGGTTTAATCACCTTAGAAATACAACCTGGAAATAACTATACTATTATTTCCAACTAAACAAAGAGCAAGAAGAGCGTAAAAGGTACTATTATTTACTAATTGTGATTCCCCGACAACCTATTGTTCGAAATTGTTGTGAAGATATATTTGTTTCCACGTCTTAACTCGGTGTGTTTGTTTACTAGGATTACTTCGAAAATTAAAAAGTTTGTTAGAGCTCATGGGCGTTACATAAAGGCACAAGAAGAGTTGAAAAGGCATTTTAAAGCCTGGTACTAATGAAGAAGAATCAAGTGTGAATATTTTAAGCGATGTGGAGCGGAATGGTGGTGACAGGAGATGTCCTAGGAATGACGAGATGAAGAATAATGCTTCACCATTTAATAAGAGCACATGTTTTACTACAACCAGTGAAGAAGCAAAAACTGGTATGATTTAAAGAAACCCGTCGTAGAAGTTTGTGATTTAAGATGATGAGCACATTTGTTTGCATATACCGTTGTCTTTTCATCTTGGCTTGTTGAACCTCTTTCGGCCTTTCACCATTGTCTTGATGCTTTTCAATGATACCCAAAAACTTGTTGTCAATATTTATATATATATATAATATTTTTCAGAAATTTGATAAGAGAACAAAGAAAAAAAAATGATACCGGCCTCCGGAAAAGTCGTGCACGAAGCACTGCCCTAAGAGTTTGATCCGAGGTCTATGTGCAGAGAGAGAGCACATTTGTTTCTCGGAAGCTCCTAGTGGTAAAACCCCCTGACTAGCGGGTTCTCTTCGTTGCACACAACTCAGAGAGAGAGAGACCGAACTTAGCTCTGCCCAGAACAAGGATTTAGAGAACAGAATGTGGTTCGAGAGAAGAATGAGAGAGATTTCACGTAGGAGAATTTTCTGTTAAAAAACATTGAGATAAGAACCTCAACAAATATATAGGAAGAGAACCAAGCCTACACTACAGACAAAAGAATAAATGCTATTAACCCAAACGTTTAATGAGTAATGAAAAAGAAAATTTGTGGGAGAGAATTCGGAGTTGTCAATGTTTAAAAGGTAAAAAATGAACCTGAACATAGGGAGTAATACATGTCCAACGTTCAAAATTTGAATGAATCAAATCAGTTCAAAAAATAAAAGGGAGCAAAAAGATTTTTGGATCCCAGCCCGAACCCGAAGAGTAAATTGGATTGGCATTCGGCGCCCGCAGGTGTGGGCACGTACCCGCACCCGTTACGCGCGCCGAACCGAACCGAACCGAGTCGAGCAGGACCGGACGGCGGCAGCGCGCATGGCCCAAGGGGTTCCCCACACAACATCTTTAAGCGAGCAATGAAGAAAAACTAATATATACATACAAGGAGAAAGTGGTCCAACCGATGTGGGAATAAAGGAAAAAGAGGAAGTTGAGCTTTTGCTCACATGTGTATAGAAATGTATACATAGCCAACAATCCACCCCCCCTAAAAAAAATGTCAAGTTCCGAAATAGAAGTGACAAAGAAATTAAAAGTGAAGAGTTTCTGGACAGGTATATACTATGCATAGATGAGATGGACTACAACATTGATTCTCACTTAGTAACTATTGTCTTTGTCTGAAGAATTATACCTTGAATCAGACTTCTTTTACCAGATTCAGAAAAATAGCACACATAGTACGCTAGAGGTTCTGGGTCTAACGAGTGGCGCTTTTGGTTGGTCATGCGCACTTATTCCAATTTCATGAGAGTTGTCCGGGATCGCCCTTTCCCATAGTCGCGGCCTTTACGACCTCTCATATAGGTAAGTCCTTAAGGGTTTGTGATAGGTGTCAACCCTGCATATCAGCTTGGACCTATTAAGAGTTTTAAAACTCATCCTAACCATATCACTCAAGAACACTGTCACCATAGGAATGGGAAATCATTGTACGCATGTACAGCCACTTGGGCATTATTGAATAAGATTTTAATCTCGGGTCAGTATTCCATAGAACTCACCTAAGTCCAGCTTGTTCCTACCCATTGAACCGGCTTCTTGGGATCTCCAGTCAGACTCGGTAGGGTTGTCACTGCTGGTGACTTTACTTATGGGCTTAACCCCATCCTCCTCGATGATTCTAGGATCAAAGTCCTAGACAGACCATTCGTCAAGTGGTCTACAAGGTTCTTTTCTGACTTTATATAGTCAAGAACCACATATTTGTCCAATAGGCTCTTTATAGACTTGAAGCGCAGCTGCAGGTGCATGTTCATCTTAGCATTCACAGAATCATGCTTTAGTAGTTCCATAACAAATTTATTATCACAGTTTATAGAAATTGCAGGAACATGACTAATAGAAACAGGTATATGCATAATAAGGTTTCTTAGCCATTCGGCTTCTGTACATGTAAGGTTCAAGGCTATCATTTCGGAGTCCATTGTACTCCTAGCTATGATAGTTTGTTTACATGAGCCCCAGGAGATTGCAGGTCCTCCTAGAGTAAAAACATATCCAGTAGTAAATTTTACATCACGTGAGTCAGTTACCCAGTTTGCATCTGAATAACCTTCTATGATATCAGGGTGTCTAGTATAGTGTAGTATATAATCTAGAGTACCCCTAAGATATCTAAATACTCTTTCTAATGTTGTCCAATGTAGCTGATTTGGGTTACTAGTATATCTACTTAGTCTCACAATAGCAAATGCAACATCAGGTCTGGTCTTGTTTGATATATACATGAGAGAACCTATCATCGGTGAATATCTGTGTTGTTCCATGGGAAAACCCTCATTCTTCTTAAGAACAACACTACTTTCATAAGGAGTAAGGGCAGGTTTCTTATCAAAATACTCAAAAAAATTTAGCATTTTCTCGATAGAGTATAGCCCTCCTTGTATTTGGACAGTTGCATACCTAGAATCAAGTTGCCTTTACCTCGATCTTTCATATCAAACTAGCTGGATAAATAGTCATTGGTATTAATTATCAATTCTAGTGATGATCTAAGAATAAGTATGTCATCTACATACAAACATAAGATGACACAACTTTCATCTATAATTTTGGAGTATATACATTTGTCATACTCATTTGGCACGAAACCATATTCTGAGATGACTATGTCAAATTTGTTGTTCCATTGTTTGGTAGCTTTTTTTAGGCTATAAAGAGATTTAACTAATCTGCAAACTTTCTTTTCTTGGCCTTTAGCAAAGAAACCTTCAGGTTGCTCCATGTAGATTTTTTTCTCTAGGTCCCCATTTAGAAATGTTGTCTTTACATCCATTAGATGGATTAGCATATTATGAATGGATGCTAAGGTTAGAAGGGTTCTGATAGAGGTGATCCTAGCTACAGGTGAGTATGTATCAAAATAATCTAATCCCTTTTTTTGGGTAAAATATTTTGCTACTAATCTAGTCCTGTATTTCTCTATAGTACCATCGGCTCTAAGTTTCTTTTTGAATATCCACTTACAACCTATGGATTTACTACCTAAAGGTAGGTCTGGTAGAAACCAAGTATTGTTTTCCATGATGGAATTATACTCAGTGTTAATGGCTTCTTTCCAGAAAGGGGCATCAGGAGAAGATATTATCAGGAGAAGATATTGCTTTTCATAAGTTAAGGGATCACCCTCTATCAAAAAGGTGAAGAAACCTTCTCCTAAATTCTTTTCAATTCTTTCTCTTTTACTCCTTCTATGTTCTATATTTTGTCCAGGTTGTGAACTAGATATTTGAACATGAGAGCTAGTGAACGGAGCAAGAGAAGAGTTGGAGGGAGAGGAAGAAATTCTATCTATGAAAGGATATATATTCTCAAAGTAAACTGCATCTCTTGCTTCTATAATAGTATTGTTAGAGATTTCATTTACTTCTGAGTGAGTAACGAGAAATCTATTGGCATTGCTATCTAGGGCATATCCTATGAATACAGCATCTACAGTCTTAGGTCCAATCTTTCTCTTTTTAGGTTCAGAAATTCCTACTTTAGCTAAACATCTCCAAACTTTGAGATAATGGATCCTAGGAGCTCTACATTTCCATAATTCATAGGGAGTCTTATCATTAGTCTTACTAGAAATCCTATTAAGGATGTAACAGACAGATAATAATGCTTCTTCCTACAAATTATCGGGAGCACCTGAGCTGAGGAGCATGACATTCACCATGTCTAACAGAGTACGATTCTTCCTTTCAGCAACTCCATTGAACTGTAGTGAATATGGAGCAGTTACCTCATAGATTATTCTGTGTTTTTCACAGAAATTGGTCATATCATTTGATGTATACTCTCCACCACGATCTGATCTAAGAATCTTAATCTCTCTCTCTAACTGGTTCTCAACTTCAGATTTATAGACCTTAAATTTGTCTAGAACTTCATCTTTGGTTTTGAGAAGATATGTATAACAATACTTTGAATAATCATCTATAAAGGTAACAAAGTATTTTCTACCGCCTCGGGTCAAAACCCTATTTGAGTCACACACACATCACTATGAACTAGCTCTAGAAGTCAGAGTTCCTTTCTACAGATTTGAAAGGTAGCCTAGTGTGTTTGGCTTGAACACAGATCTCACACCTATGTTTATCATCTATTGGAGTCTTAGGAATAAGATCTAAGTTCATCATCCTTCTTAGGGAACCTAGATTCATAGGACCTAATCTACTGTGACACACATTTAAAGATTCTATATTGAAAACAACAAAAGAAGGATCTAAAATTTTATTCACGGTACTCAAAATAAATAGACCATCTCTTACAAATCATTTTCCAATAAAAGAGTCATTCTTAGAAAATACTACTTTATTTGCCTCCATAGCAATCGTGTACCCTGAAGCTACAAGAAGAGACCCACTAACTAAATTTTTTCTGATAGACGGCACATGCAACACATCATGAAGAGTCAAGAGTTTTCCCTGATGTCATCTTTAGATCTATTCTTCCTCTTCCTCTAATTTGTGCCGCTGTGTCATCTCCTAGGGTTACACCTCCTCCACCTGATTCCTGATAGTTTAAAAAACATGAGCGATCAAAAAAAATATGAACATTAGCTCCAGAATCCAACCACCAATCGTCAGAATGGTAGAAAATGTTGACTAAGGATTGCTAGCTTACAGACCTGAAGGAACTAGAATAGCCGTTGAGAAGCATGTTTGCTTCTGGTTTGGCTGAATGTTTTTCTTTGTAAAAAGTCTGGACAGCTTCCTTCTTCCTATGGAAACAGTTGGTGGCCATATGGTTTGTTTTACCACACACAAAAAAATCTCTTCTGATTCCGAGTCTGACCGAAGTTTTTTGGTTTATAGTGATGATGGTTTTGGTGTTGAGGCTGAAGGTTCTGCTTCTTCTTGAAGATGTTCTTTTTGGTTTGTGATGATGATGATGAGGCTTGGGTTTGCCTTGGGATTCTACTATGTTTACCTTAATTTTAGACTCAGACTTAGAGTTAGACCTTAGCCTAATTTGTTCTTCTGTTCTAATTTTATTTAGGACTTGAGCAAAGGTAAGATCACCTTGAGTATGAATAAGGTCTTTCTTGATATTAGACCAAGAGAGTGGAAGCTTGTCTATTAAGCAGGCTATTTTATACTCAGTAGAGAAGAACGTGACTTTGGCTTGAATATGCCTAAGGTATTCTTGGAATTATGTATTTGGTCATTCCTAGGTATATTATCTACTATAAAGTATCTGTTGAATGAGGAGCAATTGAATCTTTCAATTCCAGCATCATCACAGCTATATTCATCTTCCAGGGCATCCCAAAGTTCTTTAGCACTTTTGTATTCAAAGAATATGTCATATAGTGATTCAGATAAAGAGCTTAGAATTCTATGGAAGCAATGGTAGTCTATTTCCTTAGGGGTCTTGGGTCTAGTGGAGCCAGAGGACTTGGATACACCTATGTCAGACTCAGTATCATCAGAGTCATTTGTGATTAGTGTGGAACCATTAATGGCTGAGATCAATCCTAAGGTAGTGAGCCAAAATTTCATCTGACTTTGTCATCTATTAAAGTAGGTCCCGTTGAACTTTGTAGGTTTAGCAGTAAAAGTCTCATCCTTGCCAATCATGATTGCTAATGAGAAAAGTCTGAAACTGAAATATACGTAATTACTCAATAACAATGTCCAATGATTTAGAATAATAGTTCAAGTGATTTTGCTAATCAATCTTAAAATATTTAGTCTATCAAGTGTAGATTAACTTGGGTTAGCTGTAGGGGCCGGTTCCCAGCTAGCGGTGGTCTGAAGACACTTAAATACCGTGTCGCTTAGTGTTATTTACACCCGGTTGACAGAAAGACCCTTTCGACTTGTTCCCAAATTTATCTCTACTTTTAGAATTCAGACTCAAAGAGATTTACAATTATACTGAACTATTATTTGTTCAATACTAGAGACACAGTTGAGATTGTCTTAAGGTCGTTACAAATAAACAATATTGTAGTTAACAATATGTAAATGTAGAGCTAATAATAACAATGAATACCAATGATGGTATATATATATATATATTAAGCAAGATTTTATGTGCTACAAATACTAAATTACAGTAGCTAAATTGAATTACAAGATTATATGTGCCGGCAAATATTCAACCAAAAAATTAGAAACTTTCTATTAACAGAATATAAGGCTGTTAATAGTCCTTTGTAACAATAATTTTCTAATACCAATTCTTAATTAATATATAATTCAAAACAATTAAAACTTATGTTGCAATTTTCTATGTAAGCAAAATTAGTATGCAAAAATAGCTTTAGCAAATGAAAAGTGAAATACAAATTTGCTACAAGTAATATTCGTTAACAAAACAAAATCTTTGTTTGGTAAGCAATAATACTACAATAACTTATTTTAATATAAAATCAGGTAGCAAATAGAAAAATTGCTACAGTAAAATTTGGACAGAAAATATATATTCAGCAGTGTTAGCAAATGGTATGTGTTTAACAATAAACAACAGAATTTGTGTTTGGTGTTCTGAATAAAATATTTTGGACAATATACGTAGTCACAAAAGGCAAATATATGAATACCCTTGCAAACCGGTGTGTTTACAAGCTTACAAAACTAATAGTAACGATAGCAAACAAGTTTTGTGTGTTCTGTGCACCAAGAAGTGATCCCAGAAAAATTGAAGCAGTTGTTTGATTACTACGGATCAACTCTTAGATTGTTGTCAATATTTATATATATATAATATTTTCCAGAAATTTGATAAGAGAAAAAAGGAAAAAAAAATGTTACCGGCCTCCGGGGAAGAAGTGCACGAAGCACTGCCCTAAGAGTTGATCCGAGGTCTATGTACAGACGTTTCTCGGAATCTCCTAGTGGTAAAATTTCTTGACTACCGGGTTCTCTTCGTTGCACACAACTCGGAGAGAGAGACCCAATTTAGCTCTGCCCAGAGCAAGGATTTAGAGAACAGAATGTGGTTCGAGAGAAGAATGAAAAAGAGATTTCACGTAGGTGAATTTTCTATTGAAAAACATTGAGATGAGAACCTCAACAAATATATAGGAAGAGAACCAAGCCTACACTACAGACAAAAGAATAAATGCTATTAATCCAGACGTTTAATGAGTAATGAAAAAGAAAATTTGTGGGAGAGAATTCGGAGCTGTCATATGTTTAAAGGTGGAAAATGAACCTGTACATAGGGAGTACTAACGTACAACGTTCAAAATTTGAATGAGTCAAATCGTTCAAAAAATAAAGAGCAAAAAGATTTTTGGATTCCAGCCCGAACCCGAAGAGTAAACTGAATCAGTATTCGGCGCCCGTTACGCGAACCGAACCGAACCGAGCCGAGCCGAACGGCGGCGGTGGCACGCGCGTGTGGCCCAAGGGGTTTCCCACACAAAATTTTTAAGAGAGCAATGAAGAAGAACTAATATATACATACAAGGGGGAAGTGGTCCAACCGATGTGGGACTAAAGGAAAAAGAGGAAGTTGAGCTTTTGCTCACATGTGTATAGAAATGTATACACAGCCAACAAAACTCACCTTTCAAGATATCAAGGATGCTACTGGCATTGATGATAAAGAGCTGAGAAGGACATTGCAGTCACTTGCATGTGGCAAAATACGTGTGCACCAAAAGGTGTGTTTCCTTCTTATAGAACTTTGATCACTTGATACAGATCCAGTGGTTTAACTAGATAAATTGAGCTTCTTACAGTTCCCAAAAGGAAGAGAAGTGGAGGACGAAGACTCATTTGTGTTCAATGAAGAATTCAGTGGTCCTCTGTATAGGATAAAGGTAAAAGGTTCCCTCTGCTCAGCTTACTCATCTGGTGTTTAGCAACATGCGGTATGCGATAATAATGTCATATGTAAATGCAAGTCAGATGAATGAAGGAGACTGTGGAAGAAAACAAAAGCACCGCTGAGAGAGTATTTCAGGTATGTGTAACGTTCGTTATGACTGCTTTACAATTTGGCAGCTTGACCTCCCTCTTATAGTGAAGAGTCAGATGCATGCGTTAACAACTTGGGTCATTATTTTTGCACACCCCGTCTTGCTCATGGACGGATATATATGGACACTAACATTTCTAGCTAACTCTGTAAGTGGAGTTGAACCTGCCTGAGCCAGAGTAGTGCTTGGAACTGTGAATTCGTATGTTGTACTGGTCTACTTCTGATTAATATATCATTTGCTTAAACTTTAGCATACAATTCCAAAGGATTTTTAACAAGGACATGACTTTTGGTGGATTTTATATGAAAATATAAATGCACATCATACCTCCAGATGTACGTAGAGGGAGGGTGCTTTCTGTTAGCTATACAAGTACTATGCAGTCTATGAAGTTTGTTGAATATAGTTTTCTGATTATGGAGACTGGTACTTTGCTACAATGAAATACATGCTAATGTAAAATGAACATAGATTATTATAAACTAACCATATTCTATTTCTGCCTATTAAGAAAGAAGTAATTTGATTAAAGCAGGTGGATTTTGATATCTTGATAGCATCCTTTTTGAATCCAATAACCATTTTGAAGGCAACTTTTGCTGATATTACCTTTATAAGTTATAACAAAGCTCTTCAACTAGTTTAACCTCAGCAACTTGACTTATTTGTTCTTTTTCTTTCTTCCCTTGCTGTTACAGGTAATTGCAACTTTATAGAATTTTTTTGACTACTTATGGAGAATATATACTAATGTTTTTTTTTTACTATGTTTGTATATAGGGACATGATCAGCCTACTTTGTCCATAAAAACTTATATTTTGAAGAATTTTAGAAAGAAAGTCGTTGCTATTGGACGTGTAATACAGATGCACCACCGAAAGATGAAGCTTACAATATCATTGTCGATGAAAGTTTTGACGACAATGAGATGTTGTTCGACAGAAACGAGAAGTTTGATTATATTACTTGTTGGAAAAATGATTAATTGGCCAAAATATTTAGTTTAGTTTGTTAGGATTTGAAATTCTCTTTTTTGTACTACACTTGAGATTGTAAATAACATTCTCTTTTTTGGTTCATCATGAGAACTAAGCCATTGTGAGCGAGCAACATTGTGGTTAATTTTTATTTTTTGATAGAATATTGCTATGTAAACTCAATACATTTATTATTAATTAATACAATTTTGATTGAATTTTTTTTATTGCCGATGATTGTTGATGTTTATATGAATCCATTTTCGGATATATTTCAGTCTTATATAGAAGATGGACAGGTTTAAATAGATTTGGTATTGATGAATTGAGTTTTTTTTAAAATTATATTTCCAGAAAATGACTGACCTTAACTGTTGAAAAGAAAATAATAATAATAGCCGACCAATTCACAAATTATTTGACATGAAAAAAAAAAATAGTTGCCGACCAATTCACAAATTATTTGACAGTTTTAGTTCGTAATTTTTATTTGACAGATAATAAATGTCGTTTTATTCAAGTATAAAATGGCAGTCCAAAACTGTCGTTTAAATTTTGGGACGGACTATTAACTACACAGATCGTTAACGTAATTTACGACGGTTTTGGGTTATCGAAAAATTTCTGTTTTGGCGTAGTGAGAAGACGGAGTCCAGATCAAGGAGTCATACCTTGTGTCCTGCGGTGTCCGAGTGTCGGAAACGAGGATCATTGTTGTCAGCAGGCGGTTGACAAAAGGGACTTGCTGTAACGATCACGGCTTCCTCGGGTCAATACTAGCCATTGCAACATCGTGGACTCCACCGACTGGTTACAAGAATTTCTCTATGAACTTCGATCGAACGGTTGATGAGCAAAATAAGAAACAGGGAATTCAATCAGATATTCAATGATCGAAACAGGGAAGAAGAGCTCAAGACTCGAGAACTAAAGACTTGAGTACTCACTTAGATCGGTCTTTGGTTGTCGCCGTCCGATTTGGATCGAGCTTCAAACAGCGATGCATGGATCAAGAACAGAAGGAGATCAGAGAATTGACAAAATCGAAGCAAAACTGACAGAATCACCAGAACTCACCAATTCGTTTTGTACATAACCTCTGCGTTTACTATCAAATTCGAGCCGATTAAAGCTTGATCTATCAAATTCGAGCTGACAGAATCACCAGAGATTATGTACAAAACGATTTTACTCGAAAGGAAAATGCTTGCAGGACGTGTCCGATTCCCAACACTTCAAACAGCGATTTTACCCGAAAGGCTGTGGAAAGGAAATTTTGAGACTCGTCGAGCAGAGTCGACCGGAGGCAGTGGTGTTTAGGTCGGTGATGATGCAGCTTCGAGAAGCTTCAGGAACCATCTAGGTTCCTTAGCGATGCTTCTAGAAGATTGTGGGCGGGGTCGTCTGAGAAATCGGTCGGAAGAAAGAAGAAGGGGAGGGGAACAATCCGGGTTGGTCACTGTCGGCTGATTGTGAAGTACCAAGGGGAAAAGGTTCATTTAAGTCGATGCTTTTTACAATGGTTTGTCAATGGGTTTACAGCTGTTTTGTCCCAAATATGAATTCGGGTTTGGATAAGCGATTATGGGTTAACGGTTTGGCCCATGGGTTTTGGCTAATGGTCCTGAACGAGTTTTGAGTTCTTAAAGTTCTAAAACATGGTATGGATTTTTAATTGTTGGCATTACCTAATGGGCCTTGGTTAGAGTGTGATTTAAAGGGTTCATTTGCTATTATCTAGTTTAGAGTTTGCTTGTTTAACATTATTATCACTAGTATTACAGTTATTATTATTAATAAAGAGTTACCGAAATTATTAGAGAGAAAAAAAAATTATTGGATTATAGGAAAGAGGAGTTACAAATCTTTCTCGACTGAAAATTTTCATTCTCAAAATTTCAGGGGCGAAGGGCAAGGAAATGAAACGAACAGATAAGGAAGCATGATTGCAAAAAGTCCTTCTGCTTGCGACCTGCGATCTTCTCTGGTTGCGTTGAGTTGGATCCCTCCTGTAACTTTGAATGTGGGTGAAGTCTGTAATGTGTTGTCGCCTCGTCAGGGTTATCATAGAATGACAAGATTTTGAATAAGGAGGTCATGGATAATAGGAAAGTCGACTGATGAGATATTATAGTCTAGTTGTCCTCACTTCTTCATGCTTTACTCCTTCGTCTGATTTTGCTCTTCTCCAATCATGGCTCCTTTTAAAAATACTATTGATGCTAGAAAAATTACTAAGATAAATAAAATATTAGTGAAAAGAGTAAGAAGAAAACCTGGAATCATGTCTGCAACGGTCTCAGTCCCCTCAATGGTCATGGCAAAGGCACGACACTACTGCGGTGCTATGGGCCCATCTGCTGAGGTCCTGGTGGTCCCTCTTGTACTAGACCAGAAGCTGAGCGAGTAGCAAGAGGACACTCCCAAACACGATGTGCAGCTAATCCACAGAATAGACAAACTCCAAGCATCTTCCTACAGGTCTTCCAAACGTGATCTGGCCTCTTGAAATAGTTGTAAAAAGCCTGTTGCACTGTCCTCTGAGGCTGTTGATGGTGATGGTCTGGGGCATTCACGGGAGGAGGATGCTGAGGCTAGACCTGAAAAGTCTTTAGCTGAATATGAGAACGCTTAGCTGGTCCTCCAGTACTGCTACCTCCAAAGGTCTCATGATCCCTCTTTGGATGAGTGATAAATCCATGTCACTACCACATTTCTAGAATAGGAATATTTTAGTCTTTTCATATTTATTTACTTTATATGCATGTTATAATTAATATTGTATATTCTAATTAATTGTTAGCATGCAACATTAGTTGGTGGACTGGTGTTAGTGGACCTAACTAGACTAGACTTGAGTCGGACCAACATTAAGTTAGTGACTTAATTAATTAATCATTAGGACTATAGGCTTCCCTTATTTATTTCTTCAGGACAACCCAATAGGGGCATAGGGGTGTTTGTACATTGCTTGAGGGAGGAGAATAGGGGGGCGACCCTAGTTTAGAAAGGGGGACACTCTCCTTTCTCTCATTCTTCATCCACCTTTTTCCAAATTAGGGTTCTTCCTCTATAGTTCTTTTCTCCATCAAATTCCTCACAAATTCTCCTCAAATTTACTCATCCTCACCATCTAAGGAGATTAGAAGCTAGTGGTTGCAAGGAGCTTGGAGAATAAGGAGTTTTGGCTTGGTGCTTGTGTCCACATCGTGTCATATTGGCTTATTTATTGGGAAACCATCTTCCAATAGGTAAATTCTAAAATTCTTTCTCTAATTAGTTTTATTTGATGATTTAGAGCATATAGATTGCACTCATACATTAGGGCTACCCATAGGAAGGAGTTTGGACTCCTATTGACCCAATTTGAGACTTCTATATTAAGTTTTGTGCTCTTTTTTGGGAAAATCCGAGAATGGGACACCAAGTATTTGTCATTAGGTTTGGTAGGCCGAATTAGAGTTATATTGGTCATACGGGGATAAATACGCGTCCACAAATGGATACGAGTAAGACGTATAATGACACGATATGATACAGTATGATACGGGACTCTAATTTGGGGATTTTGTGCATTTGAGTTCTAACTCCTTAGTAGCAAGTTCTAATAGCCATTATTAACTATATTTGATATGTATGTATGTATGTATATATATATATATATATATATATATATATATATATAATTGGGTATTAGAAGTTTTGACACCTTGGTTAGTGGTGTATCATTAGTTGTTCTTCAAGTATTTGATGATTTGCTCAACTTAGTATATGTTCAAGTGTATACTTCTATATATGCACATATGGATATGTAAATTGTTTACTTCCTCATATATTTGTGTGTGTGTGTATGAGAATGGAAGGAGAGTTTTATGTATGTTGTGTAGAATAAAGGGGGAGTTATGTGACCAACAGCAACAACTTAAGAAGACAGTAGCAGCAGTATTACTCTGCAATAATTAAATAAGAGAACACAGCAGCAACAATGTGGGAAAAAGTTTTAGTTCAGTAATGGGGAGTAAAAGGGGATGTACAGTCCATGGGCTTTAGTTGGAGTTGAAGATGTGGGTAAGTATAGATGGTGTTTAAGGAGTTCAGGTTTTGTTCAGTCTAGGTAGATGGAGTGAGGATCGAGTACAATTCAGTTGGGTTACAAGGACAGGTCATGAGGTTAATATTAGAGTGTGTTATGTCAGAATAATGGATGCATTTCAATGTCAGGTATGGGGTATCCTATTGAGGTATGAAACCCAGTGAGGGGTGAGATTTTGTGCTCAAGTGAGAGGAAGGGTATGCGGTGTCTGCACAAGGGTGCAAGGTCAGATATCTAGAAGGAAATATGGCAGTTGATGCCACTGCCATTGTTGTTGATGATGATGTTGTATTTGGTGAAGGCAGAAGTGTGTGGTATCAGTTGTGTCGTGCCTGTGTAGGTGCAAATCATGTGTGTGATTAAGTGAGCATCAGGGACATGGGTTAGTATCAATGGTGTGAATGATGAGTGTGTTAGTAGGGGTTAGTGCCAGTTAGTAATGGGAATACCCTGATACCATAGTATATTAAATAGGGTTGATATGATGAGTAAGAAATGTTTGGAGGTTAGTTTTGGAGCTTTGGTATTGGTATCTTGGTGTCATAAACCAATATGTAGTGTAGAGTATGGGTAGAAAGTTACCAAGGTGTATCTTAGAGTGTGGAGAAGTAGTGATGTAGAGGGGTGCGTTAGTGTTTCAATCTCTGTGGGTAAGTGAGGATGTGTCAGGACAGTATACTTATAGTATAGGATATCATATAGAAATAAGTTAAGTCATTAACTAGTATGTGTAATTGATCTAGATGGTATACTAGTTAGTTAGGACACTAAGGTATTTGTACTACTTAGATAATGGTTATATTTTAGGAAAAGTATATTTGAGGTAAGATATTAGTGTGTTATATTAAGTTTAGGCAAGGGTATGATACTATAGTGCTATGGTAGAGTCTATATTATATATAAATGATGCATAGTATACTATAGTAGCTAGTATGAACCTAGAATCAAGGTAAAGACCTAGTTTGACCTAATTTGACTAGTATACCCTAGTGTGGACCTAGAAGTGACCTAGAAACTTCATCCTTAGCTAGTACACATGTTTTCTTCTCATATCACTCATTTAACACTATTATTCTATATTTAGGTATTTGTGACTCTATTCCGGACATCGATCCTCATACATTGCTTAGGACCACAGGCGAGTACATTCTCTGACAGTTTTCTTATTTTGACGAATACTATGATTTTAGTATGTAGCGTTATGCTTGATTTTTGACACCGTGGATACACGGGTTAGTATCATAGATATCGGTCATGAGGAGTCATGATTGGATCCTTTGTACTAACTGGGGATGAGGAAGTATTAGTTGATTATGTGATCATACACCACCTACTTGTGCATAGGTCACCCTCATCTACACGAGGGTGTAGCTTTATCTTATTACTCGTGCATAGCTCCCTGTATAGGATTTGCCTAATCCCCTTACATGTACTTGTGCATAGTCAATCATACTTGATTGGCCTGATTCCTTAGTGTACTTGTGCATAGTCAATCATATATGGTAGAGCCTGGTATGTCCTAAACCGATCATATAATAACTAATATTTTAAGGTACTTAGTAGTTGTTCATATCTTCTTCCAGTTTATACCTGCTGATATAGTTATTCCTTGTTTATTTACAGTTTATTATTACCTGTGAGATGATTGTCTGCGTACCTGTAAACCCCCTCACCCAAAATTAGGCCTAATTTGCTTAGATAGTGGAACTAGGGCTAGTTTGAACCAATTAGAATTTAGAACACGACATTTATTTAATTATGCAATAATTTATATCATGTAGCGCACCTTACCGTTGCTTCGATAATTGGAGCACCTCACTAGTCCTTGCCTATCTACAAACTTCACAACCTCATCCTAGACATATTCGCCTACTATTCTAACCCTTGTGCAACTTATAATATTTCTCTCTGGTGCTATATTTTAGCTGCACAATAAACGTCGCGGACGTTATTTCTTAATTCGAAATAAATTCTAATTTTGTACCCTTGTGCGCCCCAATCGAAATTGGAGACACAATCTTGACCGTTTTGTGCAATCTAAATTTTATTAATATTCTACACTGTACCCTCTACGCCCTGACACTTGTGTCCCGCCTAAATTTTAATTCCATGAACTCCTAATTAATTCTAGAATATCGTGCGCAGCATTTTGATTAATTAAATCTAATTTCCATCATTGAGCAATTTTTCCAATTGTCGGAGACTTTTATGCAAAAATGTATTAAGGTGTCCCCACCATTGGACAATGCATGAAGAAAACCCAATTTTCCCTTCGCAAGAATTTTTCCCTAAGTTTTCGGAATGTGCAACGCGTACATCACCCTCCATTAAATTCTAGTCTTGCAATTTAGACAATATAATTTATAGCCCTCCAAATACCCCATGTGAGCCCAAGGCCCAACCCCAAGGATAGTTGACCAAGTCAAACCAATTTTAGGTCACACCCAACCCCTTTTTATAAATACTCTTTACATTCTTTTTCTTTTTTCTATTTTTTTCCTAAACCTAAAGAAATAGGCAGCCGACCTCCCCTATGCACCCCCTTTCCCTTCCTTCAGCTCCGACCAACCTACGCCGGAGTTCTCGTCGGAGTCGTCAGCTCCGGACCTCCTCCCTCTGTTCTCCCCCTACCTTACAGTACACCCACCATCTCCGCTGAACAGGCCGGAGACCGCCGGGCCTGATCCCGAGCCGACTGGACCAATACCACCACTGCTGCCATCCCCGCCTCCACGCCAGCCCCCGATCCCGATGTCGCTGCACCCCAGCCCTCGACGGAGCAGCCCACCGCCACCAGTGCCGCTCCAAGACCTTCCCCCTTACTGCCTCGTCCTCCACCGCAGCCGGCGACAACATCCCCGACTTTGTTTCCCAGTCATCCTCCTCTGCTCTCCCTGTCGACCTTGCCATGGCCATTGCCCACACCTTCATCCTTGACCTGTCCTCCTCCGCCCTAGCTGACCTCGTCGACGACCTTGCCTGCACTCCACCTTGCCTCCGTCACCGCCAACCACCGGCATTCCCAACCGCAGACTCTGCAGTACAGGACCCCCTCGACTCTTTCTCCTCCCCGGCCACCTCCTTCAGCCAGTCACCACCACCAGCACAAATACCTCAGCCTGCCACCCTGGCCTCCACCTCCTCCTCCCTGGTCAGCCTCCCCTGGCCGGACATCCCCCCACTGGCCGGACTCCGGCAGCACCTAGTCGTCATCATCATCCCCTCTATTACCCTCACCATCATCATTGCCATCGTCGTCGTTGATATCACCTTAACCACCCTCGTCGTCCTCGTCATCACCATCGTCCACGTCATCATCCTTGTCATCATCATCCTAGTCATCATCACCATCGTACTTGACATCACCATCACCATCGCCATTATAATCATTGTCTCACCTTAACCATCGTCGACATCATCAACATCCTCATCACCATCACCCACAACATCATCCTCGTCTTCACCATCATGTAAACCCCTATCATGATCATCATTCTATCATCATCCTAGTCACCATCGCCATCGTCGTCATTATCATCATCGTATCATCATCAACACTCTCCATCATCATCATCGCCATCATCGTCATCATCATCACCATCATCATACTCATCATCATCTTCATCATGAACTTCATCAACCCTCATCATCGTTATCATCATCACCGTCATCCACATCATCCTCTTCCTCGTTATCACCATCATGTAATCATCATCATCACCATTCATTCAACACAGTAACCCTAAAACATCTCTCAATCACCACCATCATCGTAGACATCGTCGTCAACCTCACCGTCGTACCCGTGCATGTACTCCAAGGTATGAACCTGTCCCGTCTTCTCCTTTTATGGGAATTTGTATATGTCAGTAGGATATTAGCATTTCTCTATGACTGTTAGCTGACTGTAGACCCTGAGTCGGTGAACCCAATGACTTGTACGCGTACACATACGCGTATTAGAAATTAAAGTAATATATATATATATATATATATATATATATATATATATATATATATATATATATATATATATATATATATATAGACGACTGTATTATATAAGTACTTATATGCTTATGACTATATGTCTATTTATATTGTACGACCCTAGGACACTGTGGATTAGCACATGGTTACCTTGACCATGTTGACCCTAAGAACATGCTAGATGACTGTCTTGTGTATAATTATGTACTGGCCTAGACACATGTTATTTTGACTGACTGTGCTACAATATTTAATTTAGGACACCCGCATAAGTAGTCGCACAATTGACTGTGTTAGATGACTAGTGCCACCCCTAGTGTACCCCTGAGTCCAATATAAATATTGTTGGGTATATACTAGTGTAATGACTAATGATTCTATTATATTATATATTATGTACATAGGATATTGGATTTGTTCTACGCGACTTCTGGAGTAGGTTATTGGTATATTGCAGCTTCCTTGCCAGACAAGTATATCTTGCCATTGTACTGTTATTTATATTCCATATGTTGCATGCATCTTTATTTTTTTTCTTTAGTTCATATATTTTAACTGTTATATAAAATGCGCACGACGGTGTCGTCACGATATATTTTTATTTATGTATTGCATTAACCTTGTTTATGAGACTACCCTATTATCATGTAGCATCATTAGGTACATTGGCCGTGACACAGTTGTTACACGAGTTGTGAGTCTCATATAGATCACGGACTGGCGTGCAGGGTTTGGCCTTCTGTACGTGTGGGCCGTGCGTTAGGAATAACTTCTGTTAGAAACTTTGCATGCTAGTAGACTTAGCAGTTATTAGAGGTCTAGGGACATAGCCTATTGTAGTACGGTGGTCCCATCCTTGTCCTTGTTTGGTTGCAGGATTGGGCTAGGGTGCTAAGAATAGGCTATGAACTAAATTGTGTCATGGATGTGACATGCTTAGAGCATGGGGTGGGGAGAACAACAAGTACCGTATTTAAGCTCCTTTGTACTTTTTCTGTGCGCCCGGATTCTCCGCCGAAGATACGGGTGGTGATAACCCTTATATATTATGTGCATTGGCGGGCCTCCGCCGTTCAAAAGACGACGTGCCTTTGAGGCCCCTGGATCTCCAAAAGAGAACTATGCTAAATCTCAGTTTTCAGCCGGATAGCTCACTTGTGGGAAAAGTTGTTCTTAACTGCATTCACTTAGACGGTTAGGCGACCCCTTTGGAGATTTATTTTAGTACTTTATTGGCATGTATTTAAGTATCTTGATATGTCCCTCTGAGGACCTGGTCCCCTGCCAGGTGTATCTGTTCTTGAGTATTCGCAGGAGCGCAGATTCGGATGGTTATGTATGTTTCGAGGATGTCTTCTCTTCGAGCCGTGATTGCTAGCTGGTATACTTATATTGTGTTTGATTGTGTTGTACTTATATTGTATTTTCTCTTATGTTCGAGTTGGTAGTGGATTTGTTTCCATCCAACTATCATTCTTAGATACTTTTTATTGAGATCTAGTTTCATAGATACTGGTAATTAATTATATTTGATTTTCGTGGATGAGATTTAGATTATACCCTGTAACTTGTGACGTATATTTTATACCACTTGTGGATTTGATATTCATATTACAGCGTACGTGTGGATTTGGTTTCCATATATTGGAGTTGCCATATCCATACGGCTGGCATGCTTACGTGTCCTAGTCCTACGTATTTTTGGGACTGGGGCGTGACATGTTTTTGTGGTGGCCCATGCAGGTCGAGAGCATATTGTCTCGGTTACGTTACTATACCGAACGAGCCTGCACCTAGGACTAGAGTATAGGATCTCATCCACAATTGACTATGATTTATCTTTCTCCTATCTGTTCTATTTGAACAATTGTATCATGCTTGATTCTTGTACTTCCCTAATAGTTCTTTGAGTATAGCCTCCTGCTAGAATATAGGAACCCCTGTTATTAGGATGATAATTAGGGTAGCACACCTATTAAGAATACAACGAGAATATAGACACACCACTAAGTTTAGAATACCTAGTGAACCCTAGAATTTCTTATCTCTAGAGTTGGTTTCCCATTACCCCCTGATGTATTATGAAGACTTGAGAGTAGTATAGACACTAGTAGAGTTAGTTAGAAGTTTACCATAATGTTTGACCCTAGTATTGAAGAACCAATAGAAAACCAAAATTGAATATTAGGACTGAACCTAACCTTCACAGTTAGATAAGTATTGGAGAACTGTAAATTTAGATTCTTATTTTGAGATAAGCAGACAGTACCTTAGAAAGCCAAGAGAAACGCCTAGAATATTTTCCTAATCATACCTCAAACATAGAGACTAGCATACCCTTTTTCCTTAGAAAGCCATGATGCTATCTAGAGCCCCTCTATTTCACATGTGTTCCTCTGCGACCTTAACGTTCGCTAATGGCGCGACGACTAAATTATGTTCTTCTCTTCTTCATCTTTCAACTCATGCCACACGACACTTTTGATAGTAGGCCAAGTAATTTTATTCTTGGTTAAGGACACATAGTTTGCTAGGAGTATAGTGTAGTCTTGAATTTGAACATTTTGTGCTTGGTAGTTAGAGTTTGATAAGTTTGAGTGATTCTTGCAGACTGTGACCCGATAATTATCCCTTAGTGTTAAATCGCGTAATTTGTACCCTCACCTCGATATGAGTTATATTCCCTTCCCTTGAGACTAGTAACCCTTCTATTCTTACTATTGATACTTGTTCTATAAGCACTAAGACTAAGGCTTAAGACGACCATGACCTATGTAATATAGGAGGATACCCTAATAGGTACTAAGACCCTTTCTCGTAGACCTTAACATGAGCTTCTACGGTATCTTTAAGACAATTACAATAGTAGTTCAATAATTTATGTAGTATACCTCACACCCTAGTATCACATAGCCCTAATGACCCATTGGTAAAGTGAAATAGGATGACACAACTTTAGACTGCATAAGAAGATAATGTTTATTCAGACTGTACAAATTAGAGACCCATACCCCTATTTGGTCGACTAGCGACTTAGACAAGGAGATTGTATGATAACTGTAGAGATTGTAGAGTCTTTATTATTATTACTTATTTTGTTTTTGTTTTGTGAACTTGAATTGACTTGTACCTCCTTTCATCATCATCTAGCGTACTTATGTTTGTTGTACCACCTTGACTTATGCCGCTCTTATAGCCTAGTTTTTGTAAGCTTAATCTTATATCGAGCTTGTTCATGACATATGTATTATTGGGGCCTGATCAACCACACTAATACAAATTGTCTAATCAGAATCAGTGTACTATGGTCTAGCTAGACATAGTACGCTTGATTCGCCCTTCGTAATACTATTTTACGTGGATTGAGATATGTAGTGATTAGTAGACGAATATACTTGCCCTAGACATGTCTGACATATCGTATCGGTTACATAACTGTACTAATACGAGCATGCGAACAGAGAATTACCAAAATATGATTTCAATCCACAACTGCCTTGATAATTCCTATTTGAATTCTTTAAACGCCTTGATCCCGATACTTCTATCCTATTACCTCTCCTTTGAACTCTTTATTATTGATCTCCGTCTTTTCTTATTTCGGAAAGACGAAACCTCGTGCTTAGTATAAATTGAGATATAGATAGTACTAGATATACCCCACAGGCCAGTCGCATTGTTTGGTGACTATCTTTTATAAATGATTAAGAGAATATCATAGATGATATGTTGCTATTAAAAACTTTAAGGATTCAATAAAATGATTAAATAATTTGGGACATAGCCTTCTTAGATGTATAGCCTTAGATGATAGATGGGTAAATTCTAAGTTGGGTAGAAACTGTAATATTAACTTAAGGAGAATTCTTTAGACTGTAATCAAGTGAGGTTAGATAGAGAAACCCTACCCTAGTTTAATTTTGAGGACGAAATTGTTTTAAGTTGGGTAGATTGTAAACCCCCTCACCCAAAATTAGGCCTAATTTGCTTAGATAGTGGAACTAGGGCTAGTTTGAACCAATTAGAATTTAGAACACGACATATATTTAATTATGCAATAATTTATATCATATAGCGCACCTTACCGTTGCTTCGATAATTGGAGCACCTCACTAGCCCTTGCCTATCTACAAACTTCATAACCTCATCCTAGACATGTCCGCCTACTATTCTGACCCTTGTGCAACTTATAATATTGCTCTTTGGTGCTATATTTTAGCCGCATAATAAACGTCGCAGACGTTATTTCTTAATTCAAAATAAATTTCAATTTTGTACCCTTGTGTACCCCAATCAAAATTGGAGACACAATCTTGACCGTTTTGTGCAATATGAATTTTATTAATATTCTACACTGTACCCTCTACGCCCTGACACTTGTGTCCCGCCTAAATTTTAATCCCATGAACTCCTAATTAATTCTAGAACATCGTGCGCAGCATTTTGATTAATTAAATCTAATTTCCATCCTTGTGCAATTTTTTCAATTATCGGGGACTTTTATGCAAAAACGTATTAAGGTGTCCCCACCATTGGGCAATGCATGAAGAAAACCCAATTTTCCCTTCGCAAGAATTTTTTCCTAATTTTTTGGAATGTGCAACGCGCACATCGCCTTCCATTAAATTCTAGTCTTGCAATTTAGACAATATAATTTATAGCCCTCCAAATACCCCATGTGAGCCCAAGGCCCAACCCCAAGGATAGTTGACCAAGTCAAACCAATTCTAGGTCACACCCAACCCCCTTTTTTTTAAATACTCTTTACATTATTTTTCTTTTTTCTATTTTTTCCCCCTAAACCTAAAGAAATAGGCAGCCGACCTCCCCTATGCACCTCCTTCCCCTTCCTTCAGCTCCGACCAAGCTACGCCGGAGTTCTCGTCGGAGTCGTCAGCACCGAACCTCCTCCCTCTGTTCTCCCCCTACCTTACTGTACACCCACCATCTCCGCTGAAATGGCCGGAGATCGCCGGTCCTGATCCCGAACCGACTGGACCAATACTACCACTGCTGCCATCCCCGCCTCCACGCCAGCCCCCGATCCCGACATCGCTGCACCCGAGCCCTCGACGGAGCAGCCCACCGCCCCCAGTGCCGCTCCACGACCTTCCCCCTCACCGCCTCGTCCTCCACCGCAGTCGGCGACAACATCCCCGACTTCGTTTCCCAGTCATCCTCCTCCGCTCTCCCTGTCAACCTCGCCATGGCCATTGCCCACACCTTCATCCTCGACCTGTCCTCCTCCGCCCTAGCTGACCTCGTCGACGACCTCGCCTGCACTCCACCTAGCCTCCGTTACCTCCAACCACCGGCATTCCCAACCGCAGACCCTGCAGTACAGGACCCCCATAACTCTTTCTCCTCCCCGGCCACCTCCTTCAGCCAGTCACCACCACCAGCACAAACACCTCGGCCTGCCACCCTGGCCTCCACCTCCTCCTCCCTGGTCAGCCTCCCCTGGCCGGACATCCCCCCACTGGCCGGACTCCGGCAGCACCTAGTCGTCATCATCATCCCTTCTATTACCCTCACCATCAATATTGCCATCGTCGTCGTTGATATCACCTTAACCACCCTCGTTGTCCTTGTCATCACCATCGTCCACGTCGTCATCCTCGTCATCATCATCCTAGTCGTCATCACCATCGTACTTGACATCACCATCACCATCGCCATTACAATCATTGTCTCACCTTAACCATCGTCGACATCATCAACATCCTCATCACCATCACCCACAATATCATCCTCGTCTTCACCATCATGTAAACCCTATCATGATCATTATTCTATCATCATCCTAGTCACCATCGCCATCGTCGTCATTATCATCATCGTATCATCATCAACACTCTCCATCATCATCATTGCCATCATCGTCATCATCATCACCATCATCATACTCATCATCATCTTCATCAAGAACTGCATCAACCCCCATCATCGTTATTATCATCACCGTCATCCACATCATCCTCTTCCTCGTCATCACCATCCTGTAATCATCATCATCACCATTCATTCAACACAGTAACCCTAAAACATCTCTCAATCACTACCATCATCTTAGCCATCATCGTCAACCTCACCGTCGTACCCGTGCACATACTCCGAGGTATGAACCTATCCCGTCTTCTCCTTGTTATGGGAGTTTGTATATGTCAGTAGGATATTAGCATTTCTCTATGACTGTTAGCTGACTGTAGACCCTGAGTCGGTGAACCCAATGACTTGTACGCGTACACATACGCGTATTAGAAATTAAAGTAATATATATATATATATATATATATATATATATATAGACGACTGTATTATATAAGTACTTATATGCTTATGATTATATGTGTATTTATATTGTACGACCCTAGGACACTATGGATTAGCCCATGGTTACCTTGACCATGTTAACCCTAAGAACATGCTAGATGACTGTCTTGTGTACAATTATGTACTGGCCTAGACACATGTTATTTTGACTGACTGTGCTACAATATTTAATTTAGGACACCCGCGTAAGTAGTCGTGCAATTGACTGTGTTAGATGACTAGTGCCACCCCTAGTGTACCCCTGAGTCCAGTATAAATATTGTTGGGTATATACTAGTGTAATGACTAATGATTCTATTGTATTATATATTATGTACATAGGATATTAGATTTGTTCTGCGCGACTTCTGGAGCAGGTTATTGGTACATTGCAGCTTCCTTGCCAGGCAAGTATACCTTGCCATTATACTGTTATTTATATTCCATATGTTGCATGCATCTTTATTTTCTGTCTTTAGTTCATATATTTTAACTGTTATATAAAATGCGCGCGACGGTGTCGTCGCGATATATTTTTATTTATGTATTGCATTAACCTTGTTTATGAGACTACCCCATTATCATGTAGCATCATTAGGTTCATTGGCAGTGACACAGTTGTTACACGAATTGTGAGTCTCATATAGATCACGGACTGGCGTGTAGGGTTTGGCCTCCTTTACGTGTGGGTCGTGCGTTAGGAATAACTGCTGTTAGAAACTTTGCATGCTAGTAGACTTATCTGTTATTAGAGGTCTAGGGACATAGCCTATTGTAGTACGGTGGTCCCATCCTTTTCCTTGTTTGGTTGTAGGATTGGGCTAGGGTGCTAAGAATAGGCTATGAACCAAATTGTATCATGGATGTGACATGCTTAGAGCATGGGGTGGGGAGAACAACAAGTACCGCATTTGAGCTCCTTTGCACTTTTTCTGTGCGCCCGGATTCTCCGCCGGATATACGGGTGGTGATGACCCTTATATATTATGTACATTGGTGGGCCTCCGCCGTTCAAAAGACGATGTGCCTTTGAGGCCCCTGGATCTCCAAAAGAGAACTATGCCAAATCCCAGTTTTCAGCCGGATAGCTCACTTGTGGGAAAAGTTGTTCTTAACTGCATTCACTTAGACGGTTAGGCGACTCCTTTGGAGATTTATTTCAGTACTTTATTGGCATGTGTTTAAGTATCTTGTTATGTCCCTCTGAGGACCTGGTCCCCTGCCAGGTGTATCTGTTCTTGAGTATTCGCAGGAGCGCAGATTCGGATGGTTATGTATATTTCGAGGATGTCTTCTCTTCGAGCCGTGATTGCTAGCTGGTATACTTATATTGTGTTTGATTGTGTTGTACTTATATTGTATTTGCTCTTATGTTCGAGTTGGTAGTGGATTTGTTTCCATCCAACTATCATCCTTAGATACTTCTTATTTAGATCTAGTTTCATAGATACTGGTAATTAATTATATTTGATTTTCGTGGATGAGATTTAGATTATATCATGTGACTTGTGACGTATATTTTATACCACTTGTGGATTTGATATTCATATTACAGCGTACGTGTGGATTTGGTTTCCATATATTGGAGTTGCCATATCCATACGACTGGCATACTTACGTGTCCTAGTCCTACGTATTTTTGGGACTGGGGCATGACAGTACCAGTTTTTTTATTATCCAGTATTTCTTCCATCTTGTATTTTTATTGTTTACTACTTTATAGTCTTGGTTAAATTAATGGAACTTGTCACTCCTCATTCCCGATATACGTATTTGGAACATATTTTTTTATTTTAGCACGGTTGCATGTGCATGGAGACTAGACCCATTCTTTGGTTTAACCTAGTTCATGATTTATTTTATGGGTTGGTTCAACTCATGAGAGTCTTTGGTTCAACCCTCAAACCCTAGCATATATAAACCAACATTTTATTCTCTCTCTTCACCTCTTCATTTCTTCCCCTTTCTTTAGCTTTCTCTCCCCATTTCATAAGCAAGTACACCTTGCATGAGAAATAAAAAAATTCTCTATATTATTGTTCTATTATGTTTATTATGTGTTTCTAAGAACTTTTAGTTCTTGGAGTTTTCTGTTTTGATGGATGGATTAGTGTAGATCTATATTTCTAATTTAGATTTTTATTGGATTTTATGAGTTTTTTTTATTTTGATTTATTAAACTTGTGTCTTTGAAAATCAGTTTTTTCTACATGTTAGATCTTTTGATTTAGAGCATTTTGGCTTTTGGTTCACCTAATTTGGACTTAAAATAAGATTTTTATGAAAAAAATAAAATTTTAGTTTTTTGGAGTTTCGCCATGGTCGAACCTGCTGTTGGAGAAGACGAAGTCTTCATGCGGTCAGCGAGCTATACGACTAGGAGTGTTATGCGGCCCGAGAGGGTTACGTGGCTGAACTCTTACTGCAAACTGACAGCATATGTCCATTTTGTTGGACGCATGACTGCTGATCTACATAAGTGTCCTTGAACACTTTGTGCATTCACTCGCTAAACGAATGGGAAATTCGCTAAGTCCAAAAGATACTTCATACGGCATCGAACTTATGCGGCAAGCATAGCATGCGGCCACCTTCTCTTGGACGCATGACTCTGAACTTTAGCGCATCTTTGGTGCATCCTTGGCGCATCTTTCTATGATTTTGTCTTTTCTTCCTGACTCACTTTATGTCACATCATACTTTATGTCACATCACTGACACTTTATTTATTTCACGTCGCTTCATCACTTATCCCAAGGGGTAGACCTTAGCCCTGACTCCATGCGGCATGACTCCATGCGGCCAGGATTGTCATGCTGCATGACTCCATGCGGCCTGACCTCCCATACGGCCAGAATTGTCATGAGGCCTGACTTCTCATGCGTCCAAGATTATTATGTGGCCTAGAGACCCATGCGACCCTGCTTGTTTGATCGAATATTTTCTTAATTCATGTAACTCAATATATAATTGGTAATTAGACTCGAATAATGTATTTGTGCTGATATTACTATTGCCTGATAATTATTCATGTTTTTATGTGTGTTATGATATAACACATCGTATTACGTGTTAAGTGATTATATTTGGGTTATGCATCGAGAATGCCTCCAAATTCCTGAACTCATGATATTATAAATATGAACATTATGTCCCCAGGACGGGCATGAGAGAGTCGAACTACCATGGATTTTTGATTGTATGGATGTTGCATACACGCTCGGGTGAATATAGATTTGACTTCCATGGATTCATGTCCAGCGTGCCCGTACCTTATACGATAACTTAAGAGAAATCCTCATGTAACCACGCCTTGAGATTTCATATACAACCTAGGGCTAATTAGGTAACGAAAAGTGGTAGTAATATTGGAGGGAACGGTATCCCGAGATCATGCTAACGAACCTTTCTGCAAAGATTTATTCGAAGTGCGTTGTGGGCTGGCCACCACAGATACTGTATATCATTTGCATTAGTGGAGTGCAGTATCTGACTTATTATTATGCCGAGCCGCTGTTTCAATATAGGAATACTGGAACCGCTAATACCGTATTTTTAGTGCAGTGGCCCTACGAGGGACTGGAGCATCCTGCAAGTGCTTATTTTATTATACTGGTTCGGTTAGTCATGTTCGGCACTAGCGTGATCTGAGAATACTTATTATGCATTATTTTGAGATAACCTCAGACTCCACATGTCACTACCACATTCTGAAATAGGGGTAATTTTGTCTTTTTATTTATTAATAAATATTGTGTATATTTATTTTTAAATAATTGCATAATATGTATGTGTATATATATATATATATATATATATATATATATATATATATATATATATATATATTATATAGTATTCTTTAATGCATGAATTAGTAGACTAGACCTAGAAGCCCACTAGATGAACCCCTAACCGAAATATAGGATTATGGATTTTAATTAGTATTATTCGGGATTAGATATTGAGGATTATAATTAATTACCGTGATTTTATTTAATTGTTGTGCCTTACCGTTGCTTCGATATTTGGAGCGCTACCCTAGCTTTTGCCTTTCAACAAATTTCACACATTTGTCCTAGACGTGCCCGTCCTCCATTCTGACATTTGTGTAACTCATAAATATGCTCTCTTGTGCTTCTTTTTAGTCGCACAATATTTGTTACGAACATTTATTTTAATTCCAAATAAATCTAACTTTGTATCTTTGTGCGTTCCAATCGAAATTGGAGACACAATCTCGACCTATTTTGTGCAACCCAAATTATAACAATATTCTATTCTGAGTTCTCTACGTCCATGACACTTGTGTCCTACCTAATTTTAACCCTATGCACTTCCAATTAATTTTAGAACACCATTTATATTAATTTTTGATTAAATTAGTGTAAGGAACCAATTCAATCCAAAAATCCTAATTGTGCAATTTTCTAATTGTTGGGGACTTATATGCAAAGTGCATTGAGGTATCCATACCCCATTGGACCAAACACATGAAGAAACACCAATTTTCCTTTATTGACCGGTCATGTGATTTTTCTTCATAATTTTAGAGTGTGTAACACTCAACATCAACCCCTCATCCAATCCTAACCATCCATTTTTGAAACAAACCATCCTAGCCCTTTAAACTTCTACATGTAGAAAGAAGCCCATCCCAAGGATTGGTTGACCGGCCCAACTTTCTAGGTCAACACCAAACCATATTCCCATATATATATATATATATATATATATATATATATATATATATATATATATAACCTTTTCTTTATTTTTTATCATCCCCATCACCGCCAACCCCCATCTCCGGCAGCGCCCTCACAGCCGAGCAGTCGACCTCCACTGGATCGACGCTCTCCACCGGATCGACAAGCTCACCATCACCATTAACATCTTCACCACCGCCCGCTCTCCTCTACTCCCCTCGCCTGAACCGCTGGAGCAGTAACCAACACTGCTGTCAGCCACCCCGACTCCTCCTTCCACCGTCCCCTCGCCTGGACGACTGAAACACCTCTCCTCCATGTTCTCTTCCTTCCTCCACCCGTCGTCGTCAACCCCCCGACCCTACCGCGGAGCACCACCACCTCTCCTCCCTGTCCTCTTCATTCCTCCGCCTGCACCGACGACAACCCCGAGCCATCTCCCCATCCGTCTGAGTTCTCCCTCCGACCATAGTCCACTTCCCCTCGACTACCACGGCAACTGATCCGACCACCACCGTCGTTCCCGACCTCCTCTCCATCCGCCGGACCTCCCTGACCGTCGAGCAGTAGTCGCCTGAGCCGCTCCCCTCCGACAGTCGTCGACCATCATCATCATCCTCACCTTCATCATCATCATCATCATCATCACCATCATCATCATCACCTTCATTATCATCAATAACATCATCGTCATCATCACCACCCTCGCCAGAGCCCGAGCACCCTCTTCGATCACGCGCACCCCGAGGTTCGAACCTGTCCCCTCTTCTTTCATAGTTGTGTATATGTGCTTGTGTGAATGCTATTAGGGATTTGAATTACTTCAAGACAGTTTAGTGACAGAGGACCCTATGTTACTAAACCAAAACTAGTATCGTGTGCATGTGTGTTACTAATTAGGTTGATAAATATATTTTATGGGAATTTGATTACTAGTAATATATACCATGTATTATAGATGTTGAATGACCATAAATGATTAGTAGTAGGTATCCCATATTTACATTTGACTGTATAAATATATGTTGCATGACCCTAGGTTTTAACTGTGGATATCTCGTATAATTGCATATGACCATAAGTGTTAATTATGGGTACCCTATGTTGCATAGACCATGTGACCCTGAATATTAGTGAGTTAACTGCCTTGTGTACACCGACGTACTAGCTAAACATGTGTTAGTGATTGACTGTCTGATTATGCACAGCATTGAAGACATGACACCCATGAATTTAGACGCACGCTTGACCCTACTAGTTGACCAGTACCACCCTAGTGTAGCTGCTGAGTTCAGCGTAATTATGTTGTGTGTGCTAGTGTAACGACTGATGCTATATTGTATTGTATTATATGTATATAGGACCATTGGATCGTCCTGCGAGACTTTAGAAATAGGATATTGGTATTACCAGCTAAGGACCTCAGGCGAGTACATTCTCTGATAGTTTCTTGTTTATGATATCCTCTATGTTCATTTTATTTAGTATAGATATCCATATTTCTTGACACGATGGTTACACGGATTGGTACATCGGATCTCGTCATGAGATGTTATTCCTTGTATATGGTGTATCTTGTGCAAGTTTTGTTTTATTGATTATCTTGTGCATGTACAGACACTGATTCTCAGGAAGAGTCGCTATCTTCTTGGGGAATCCCGTGCCATAGCGTACCATGGTTGGATCCACTATACCAGTCGGGGGTGGAGAGTATTTTAGTGTAGATATGTAATAATACCCTTCATGTACAAGTCTTATTTTTATGTGAGTGTTGGTCATACACCGCACGTATGACTAACCAGGCCATTATTCATGTACAAGTTCCCAAGCCGATCACATGTTGAAGCTAGTACTCACACACTTAGTCATTAGTATTCTTGTTCATTGTCATATTGTTCATTCTTATATTTATCTCCAGTATTTCCTTTATTGTGTATCTCTTGTACATGTATATGCATCTTGTATATTTACATCTATTTACTGCTATATAGTTTATATCATTGATTTAGAACTGCTATTAGAGATGTACTTTGCTCCATCCTGACTGAAAATATTTTTTTCCAGACTGCGACTTAGAGGACCGGTGTCCGACATATTATGGACCACAGGGAGAGTAGCTGCAGCCTTGGACCTTGTAGCTCAGGAGTGATTCCGGGAGGTCTAGCTGGGATCACTAGTTATTCATTTAGTTTCTTTTAGCAGATTATTGGTACCGGATTTATTTCTGGCATACTTTGAGACTTAGATGTTATTGTTTGAGTTAGACTATTTTTTTTAGACTTGTGTTGCATTTCGTTTATTTGTTTCGATATCACATCGTGCTTTAGTTTTGTGATTGAGTATTTACATATTATATTGTGCTATCTGTGTCTCCTTATGGAGTTGGACACTCGTGTGAGATTGACTAGATAGTATTATGACTTAGACAGCGTTCTACCGTCGATGCTGCGGTGTAGGCTAGACGTACCCACGTACTCGTGCCCCAAATTTCGGGTGCGGATCGTGACATATTTTTAGTGGCGGCCCATGCAGGTTAGACTTCGCAAGTTATGCGATGTCGTGGTAGTGTGACGACTTAGTTGTACTACTGCATGCCTGCGATAGGATCTAGGATATAGCATACTAGGATGAGAGCGAATACTCAATCACAACTAAGAATATTTCCAATCTATCTATCTTGTTATCCTTATTTCTTCTGAATATTGCTTCCTTTAGAATTTTATTGTCCTTCCTTGATGATATCGTATTTATTGCCTAAATTGATTCTTTTTGGTCTGTCTTCAGTATGTCGCTGAAGACAAGATCTATGAGAGTGGGAGCATCAACTTCAAAGGGGTCTGCCACCTCTCGACCTGAAGGACAAATATCTAGAGTTCCTCTTCTTCCACCTCTTCTGAGTGTTGCCCCAGCTATGACGGAGAACCTTCCTCCTCCACCTACTCTATTTCCCGTAGGTATGCCCGTTGGAGGGGCACAGATGTTTACTTTGATCTAGGGCATGGTAGATGCCCAGAGAGTGACGGCAGAATCTCAGCGAGTTCAAGCTGAGGCTCAGAGAGTGCAGGCAAAGGCACACCAAGCGCAGACTGAGCTGAAGAGAGAGAGCATGGAGAATGCTCACCAGATGGCATTACAGGTAGTTGAGAGAGTTGCCTAGAAGTATCCTAGCCAGCAGCAATAACAGAGACCAGGCACTATAGTTAATTTTAAGAGGATGGTACCTCGAGAGTTCAAGGGTATCGAAGGGATACTCTACGCAGATGACTGGTTAGAGGATATAGAGAGAAACCTGCGATTGGCCCAAATTCCGGAGAGCTTGCAGATAAAGGCGACCGACAGTCAGATGTTCGATATCGCACTCACTTGGTATCGCACGAAGCCGAGACTTACTGCACAAGGACTTACTTGGGAGACCTTCAAGGAGAAGTTCTTTCCCGACATGGCCCTGGGAGCTTTAGAGAGTCAGTTTCATGACTTGGTCTAAGGAACCATGTCGGTCGACGATTATGTCGCAGAATTATGTCAATTGAGCTGTTTTGTATCGTCTATGATTTGGGACCCAGGAGATCGAGTATGAAAGTTTAGAAAGGGGCTGACGAGAGAGATTAGGTCGCGCACTTCTGGTCGTCGTACTGCTTCCTTTGAGGATATCTTGATGGATACCCAGATTTTAGAAGAGGATATGGATCTCAGGACTAAGAGAAGTCACAATATTTCTGGAGATACGAGTGGTAGCACAGGACCGGCCAAGCGTCCCCATATTAAGCAGCAGCCAAGTACGTTTTAGTATAACCAGCAGCAGCACCAGGCACCGGTTCATGTTCAGCAGGATCAGCAAAATTGTTATTTCTGTAAGAAGCCATATCACATTTGGGAGAGCTGTAGATTGAGGCTAGGACTTTGTTTGCGTTGTGGCGATACGGGACATCGAATCAGGGATTGTCTTCTAGTTTCTTATCTTCCTGGACAGCGCGCAACTACAAATTATAGAGATCCAGTTAGGCCACCTGTGGAACCGCAGATTGCTCAGCACCCGCGAAAGGAGCCACCCCAGTAGGACGGAGCATTTGCGATGACAGTCGAGGAGACCAATACTGCAGGTGATGTGTTAGCAGGTTCTATTCTTTTCTTTCCTTCTGTTCCTTTTCCGTTTGATTGATTCCTTAGTACCGTAGCTTGTATCAGTAATTTTTTTGCTAGAATGTAGTTAGTAGTACACCCTGACAGAGACTGCAATACCATGACAAAATAGACCATAAACCACACACATTTTTTTCTAGATTATATGTTATATGACTGTAGGTAGAATTTTCTTAGACTTGATTGTTGGGGATTTGACTGTAGTAAAGATTAAAGAAGAGGTTATGACCGGATAGAGAGAGACAAGGTGCCTTAAATTTTGAGGATAAATATTAATTTAAATAAAGAGCTAAGAATTTAATATGGCAGAATTGACGATTTTGTTAAATCATAGATTTTTATGAAGATTATGATATGATTGAAATTGTCATTAAATTTTGAGAAATTTAAGAAGATTATCATTATATTTATTTGACTGCAAAATATAAATATAAATTTATACTTAAATGTGGTATTTGAAGATTTCATAAGTATTATATCATTGAGTATTGTGTGAAAAAAGAAATCGAGGAATAAGATCACTAATGGATTAGAGCTTGGATTCAAATTCTGGGATAATATTTTAAATTTTTTTAAATATAAATTGATTGGATTTAAATTAGAGGATTGGATATTAAATTTTTGAGTATTTAGTTATTAACTTAAAATTTTAGAGGAGATTATAATAAGAATAGAATTTGATTTTAATTTTGAAGATTTTCAAGAATATGATATTTTAGAATTTTGAAATTACAATATGGAATTACTTCATGATTATATGGGTTGATGAATTTAAAATTTTATGGTAAAAAAAAGGTAAATACAACAATTGAGGATTTTAAATTTCGAGGACGAAATTTTTCTAAGGAGGGTAGACTTGTCACTACCATATTCTGAAATAGGGATAATTTTGTCATTTTATTTATTAATAAGTATTGTGTATATTTATTTTTAAATAATTGCATGATATGTGTGTATATATATATATATTATATATATAGTGTTCTTTAATGCATGAGTTAGTAGACTAGACCTAGAAGCCCACTAGATGAACCCCTGACCGAAATATAGGATTATGGATTTTAATTAGTATTTTGGGATTAAATATTGAGGATTATAATTAATTACGTAATTTTATTTAATTGTTGTGCCTTACCGTTGCTTCGATATTTGGAGCGCTACCCTAGCTTTTGCCTTCTAACAAATTTTACACACTTGTCCTAGACATGCCCATCCTCCATTCTAATATTTTTGTAACTCATAAATATGCTTTCTTGTGCTTCATTTTTGTCGCACAATATTCATTACGGACGTTTATTTTAATTCTAAATAAATTCAACTTTGTATCTTTGTGCGTTCAATCAAAATTGGAGCCACAATCTTGACCCATTTTATACAACCCAAATTATGACAATATTCTATTCTGAGTTCTCTACATCCATGATACTTGTGTCCTACCTAATTTTAATTCTATACACTTCCAATTAATTTTAGAACACCATTTATATTAATTTTTTATTAAATTAATGTAAGTACCTAATTCAAACCAAAAATCCCAATTGTGTAATTTTCTAATTGTTGGGGACTTATATGCAAAGTGCATTGAGGTGTCCACATCCCATTGGGCCAAACACATGTAAAAATACCAATTTTCTTTCATTAACCGGTCATGTAATTTTTCTGCATAATTTTGGAGTGTGTAACACTCAACATCAACCCCTCATTCAATCCTAACCATCCATTTTAAAACAAACCATCCTAGCCCTTTAAACTTCTACATGTAGAAAGAAGCCCATCCCAAGGAGTGGTTGACCGGCCCAACTTTCTAGGTCAACACCAAACCCTATTCCCATACATATATATAACCTTTTCTTTATTTTTTATCATCCCCATCACCGCCAACCCCCATATCCGGCAGTGCCCTCACAGCCGAGCAGTCGAACTCTACTGGATCGACGACCTCCACCGGTTCGACGAGCTCACCATCACCATTAACATCTTCACCCCCGCACGTTCTCCTTCACTCCCCTCGCCTGAACCGCTGGAGCAGTGACTACCAGTGCTGTCAGCCACCCCGACTCCTCCTTCCACCGTCCCCTCGCCTGGACGACTGAACCACCTCTTCTCCCTGTTCTCTTCCTTCCTCCACCCATCATCGTCAACCCCCTGACCCGACCGCGGAGCACCACCACCTCTCCTCCCTGTCCTCTTCCTTCCTCCGCCTGCACCGACAACAACCCTGAGCCATCTCTACATCCGCCTGAGTTCTTCCTCCCACTACAGTCCACTTCCCCTCAACTACCACGGCCACTGATCCGACCGCCACCGCCGTTCCTGACCTCCTCTCTATCCGTCGGGCCTCCCTGACCGTCGAGCAGCAGTCGCCTGAGCTGCTCCCCTCCGGCAGTCGTCGACCATCATCATCATCATCATCCTCACCTTCATCATCATCATCATCATCATCATCACAATCATCATCATCACCTTCATCATCATCATCATTATTACCATCATCATCAACATCATCGTCATCATCACCACCCTCGCCGGAGCCCGAGCACCCTCTTCGATCACGCGCACCCCGAGGTTCGAACCTGTCCCCTCTTCTTTCTTAGTTGTGTATATGTGCTTGTGTGAATGCTATTAGGGATTTGAATTACTTCATGACAGTTTAGTGAAAGAGGACCCTATGTTAGTAAACCAAAACTAGTAGCATGTGCATATGTGTTACTAATTAGGTTGATAAATATATTTTATAGGAATTTGATTACTAGTAATATGTACCATGTATTATAGATGTTGAATGGCCATAAATGATTAGTAGTAGGTATCCCGTATTTATATTTGACTGTAATAAATGTATGATGTATGACCCTAGGTTTTAATGTGGATACCCGTATAATTGCATATGACCATAAGTGTTAATTATGGGTACCCTGTGTTGCATAGACCATGTGACCCTGAATATTAGAAAGTTAACTGTCTTGTGTACACCGATGTACTGGCTAGACATGTATTAGTGATTGACTGTCTGATTATACACAGAATTGAAGATATGACACCCGTGCATTTAGACGCACGCTTGACCCTGTTAGTTGACCAGTACCACCCTAGTGTAGCTGCTGAGTTTAGCATAATTATGTTGTGTGTGCTAGTGTAACGACTGATGCTATATTGTATTGTATTATATGTATATAGGACCATTGGATCATCCTGCGAGACTTCAGGAGCATGATATTGGTATTACCAGCTAAGGAACCCAGGCGAGTACATTCTCTAATAGTTTCTTGTTTATGATATCCTCTATGTTCATTGTATTTAGTGTAGATATCCATATTTCTTGATACGATGGTTACACATATTAGTACATTTGGATCTCGTCATGAGATGTTATTCCTTATATATGGTGTATCTTGTGCAAGTCTTGTTTTATTGATTATCTTGTGCATGTACAGATACTGATTCTCAGGAAGAGTCGTTATCTTCTTGGGGAATCTCGTGCCATAGCGTACCATGGTTGGATCCACTATACCAGTTGGGGGTGGGAAGTATTTTAGTATAGATATGTGATCATACCCTTCATGTACAAGTCTTATTTTCATGTGAGTATTGATCATACACCGTACGTATGACTAACTAGGCCATTATTCATGTACAAGTTCCCAAACCGATCACATGTTGAAGCTACTACTCACACACTTAGTCATTAGTATTCTTGTTCATTGTTATATTGTTCATTCTTATATTTATCTCTAGTATTTCCTTTATTGTGTATCTCTTGTACATGTATATGCATCTTGTATATTTATATCTATTTACTGCTACATAGTTTATATCATTGATTTAGAACTGCTGTTAGAGATGTACTTTGCTCCATCCTGACTGGAAATATTTTTTCCAGACTGCGACTTAGAGGACTGGTGTCCGACATATTATGGACCACAGGGAGTGTAGCTGCAGCCTTGGACCTTGTAGCTCAGGAGTAATTCTGGGAGGTCTAGCCGGGATCACTAGTTATTCAGTTAGTTTCTTTTATCAGATTATTGGTACCGAATTTATTTTTGGCATACTTTGAGACTTGGATGTTATAGTTTGAGTTAGACTATTTTTGTTTAGACTTGTGTTGCATTTCATTTATTTTCTTCGATATCTCATCGTGCTTTAGTTTTATGATTGAGTATTTACATATTATATTGTGCTATCTGTATCTCCTTATGGAGTTGGACACTCGTGTGAGATTGACTAGATAGTATTATGACCTTGACAGCGTTCTACCGTCGATACTGCGGCGTAGACTGGACGTACCCACGTACTTGTGCCCCAAATTCCGGGTGCGGATCGTGACACATATTTAGTGGTGGCCCATGTAGGTTAGACTTCGCAAGTTGTGCGATGTCGTGGTAGTGCGACGACTTAGTTGTACTACTGCGTGCCTGCGATTGGATCTAGGATATAGCATACTAGGATGAGAGCAAATACTCAACCACAACTAGGAATATTTCCAATCTATCTATCTTGTTATCCTTATTCTTTCTGAATATTGCTTCCTTTCGAATTTTACTGTCCTTCCTTGATGATATCGTATTTATTGCCTAGATTGATTCTTTTCGGTCTGTCTTCAGGATGTCGTCGAAGACAAGATCTATGAGAGTGGGAGCATCAGCTTCAGAGGGGTCTGCCACCTCTCGACCAGACGGACAAATATCTGGAGTTTCTCTTCTCCCACCTATTCCGAGTGTTGCCCCAGCTATGATGGAGAACCTTCCTCCTCTACCTACTATGTTTCCCGCAGGTATACCCGTTGGCGGGGCACAGATGTTTACTTTAATCCAGGGCATGGTTGATACTCAGAGAGTGACAGCGGAAGCTCAGCGAGTTCAAGCTGAGGCTCAGAGAGTGCAGGTAGAGGAACACCAAGTGCAGACTGAGCTGAAGAGAGAGAGCATGGAGAATGCTTACCAGATGGCACTATAGGTAGTTGAGAGAGTTGCCCAGCAGTATCTTGGCCAGCAGCAATAACAGAGACCAGGCACTATAGTTGATTTCAAAAGGATGGTACCTCGAGAGTTCAAGGGTATCGAAGGGATACTCTATGCTGATGACTGGTTAGAGGATATAGAGAGAAACCTACAATTGGCCGAGATTTCGGAGAGGTTGCAGATAGAGGCGGTCGGCGGTCAGATGTTCGATATCGCACTCACGTGGTATCGTACAGAGCCGAGACTTACTACACAAGAACTTACTTGGGAGACCTTCAAGGAGAAGTTCTTTCCCGACGTGGCCCTGGGAGCTTTGGAGAGTCAGTTTCATGACTTGGTCCAAGGAACCATGTCGGTCGACGAGTATACCGTAGAATTCTGTCGATTGAGTCATTTTGAGTCGTCTATGATTTGGGATCCAGGAGATCGAGTTCGAAAGTTTAGAAAGGGGCTGACGAGAGAGATTAGGTCGCGCACTTCTGGTCGTCGTACCGCTACCTTTGAGGATATCTTGATGGATGCCCAGATTATAGATGAGGATCTGTATCTCAGGACTAAGAGAAGTCATAATATTTCTGGAGATACGAGTGGTAGCATGGGACCGGCCAAGCGTTCCCATATTCAGCAGCAGCCGATGATGTTTCAGTATAACCACCAGCAGCTCCAGGCACCGGTTTATGTTCAGCAGGATCAGCAGACTTATCATTTCTGTAAGAAGCCATGTCACATTTGGGAGAGCTGTAGATTGAGGCTAGGACTTTGTTTGCACTGTGGCGATACGGGACATCGAATCAGGGATTGTCTTCTAGTTTCTTATCTTCCTGGACAGCGCGCAACTACAAATTTTAGAGATCCAGTTAGGCCACCTGTGGAACCGCAGATTGCTCAGCACCCGCGAAAGGAGCCACCCCAGCAGGGCGGAGCATTTGCGATGACAGTCGAGGAGATCGATACTGCAGGTGATGTGTTAGCAGGTTCTATTCTTTTCTTTCCTTCTGTTCCTTTTCCGTTTGATTGATTCCTTAGTACCGTAGCTTGTATCAGTGATTTTTTTGCTAGAATATAGTTAGTAGTACACCCTGACAGAGACTGCAATACCATGACAAAATAGACCATAAACCACACATATTTTTTTCTAGATTATATGTTGTATGACTGTAGGTAGGACTTTCTTAGACTTGATTGTTGGGGGTTTGACTGTAGTGAAGATTAAAGAAGAGGTTATGACCGGACAGAGAGAGACAAGGTGCCTTAAATTTTGAGGATAAATATTAATTTAAATAAAGAGCTGAGAATTTAATATGGCAGAATTGACGATTTTGTTAAATCATAGATTTTTATGAAGATTATGATATGATTGAAATTGTCATTAAATTTTGAGGAATTTAAGAAGATTATCATTATATTTATTTGACTGCAAAATATAAATTTAAATTTATACTTAAATATGGTATTTGAAGATTTCATAAGTATTATATCATTGAGTATTGTGTGAAAAAAGAAATCGAGGAATAAGATCACTAATGGATTAGAGCTTGGATTCAAATTTTGGGATAATATTTTAAAATTTTCTAAATATTCATTGATTGGATTTAAATTAGAGGATTGGATATTAAATTTTTGAGTATTTAGTTATTAACTTAAAATTTTAGAGGAGATTATAATAAGAATAGAATTTGATTTTAATTTTGAAGATTTTCAATAATATGATATTTTAGAATTTTGAAATTACAATATGGAATTACTTCATGATTATATGGGTTGATGAATTTAAAATTTTATAGTAAAAAAAAAGTAAATACAACAATTGAGGATTTTAAATTTCGAGGACAAAATTTTTCTAAGGAGGGTAGACTTGTCACTACCACATTCTGAAATAGGGGTAATTTTGTCATTTTATTTATTAATAAGTATTGTGTATATTTATTTTTAAATAATTGCATGATATGTGTGTGTATATATATATATATATTATATATATAGTGTTCTTTAATGCATGAGTTAGTAGACTAGACCTAGAAGCCCACTAGATGAACCCCTGACCGAAATATACGATTATGGATTTTAATTAGTATTTTTTGGGATTAAATATTAAGGATTATAATTAATTACCGTAATTTTATTTAATTGTTGTGCCTTACCGTTGCTTCGATATTTGGAGCGCTACCCTAGCTTTTGCCTTCTAACAAATTTTACACACTTGTCCTAGACATGCCCATCCTCCATTCTGATATTTTTGTAACTCATAAATATGCTTTCTTGTGCTTCATTTTTGTCGCACAATATTCATTATGGACGTTTATTTTAATTCTAAATAAATCTAACTTTGTATCTTTGTGCGTTCAATCAAAATTGGAGCCACAATCTCGACCCATTTTGTGCAACCCAAATTATGACAATATTCTATTCTGAGTTCTCTACATCCATGATACTTGTGTCCTACCTAATTTTAATTCTATGCACTTTTAATTAATTTTAGAACACCATTTACATTAATTTTTGATTAAATTAATGTAAGGACCTAATTCAATCCAAAAACCCCAATTGTGTAATTTTCTAATTGTTGTAGACTTATATGCAAAGTGCATTGAGGTGTCCACACCCCATTGGACCAAACACATGAATAAACACCAATTTTTCTTCATTGTTCGGTCATATAATTTTTCTCCATAATTTTGGAGTGTGTAACACTCAACATCAATCCCTCATCCAATCCTAACCATCTATTTTTGAAACAAACCATCCTAGCCCTTTAAACTTCTACATGTAGAAAGAAGCCCATCCCAAGGAGTGGTTGACCGGCCCAACTTTCTAGGTCAACAGCAAACCCTATTCCCATACATATATAAATAATATTTTCTTTATTTTTTATCATCCCCATCACCGCCAACCTCCATCTCCGGCAGCGCCCTCACAGCCGAGCAGTCGAACTCCACTGGATCGACAACCTCCACCGCATCGACGAGCTCACCATCACCATTAACATCTTCACCACCACCCATTCTCCTCCACTCCCTTTGCCTGAACCGCTGGAGCAGTGACCACCATTGTTGTCAGCCACCCCGACTCCTCCTTTCACCGTCCCCTCGCCTGGACGACTGAACCACCTCTCCTCCATGTTCTCTTCCTTCCTCCACCCGTCGTCGTCAACCCCATGACCCGACCGCGGAGCACCACCACCTCTCCTCCATGTCCTCTTTCTTCCTCCGCCTGCACCGACGACAACCCCGAGCCATCTCCACATCCGCCTGAGTTCTCCCTCCGACCATAGTCCACTTCCCCTCGACTACCACGGCCACTGATCCGACCGCCACCGCCGTTCCCGACCTCCTCTCCATCCGCCGGGCCTCCCTGACCGCCGAGCAGCAGTCACCTGAGCCGCTCCCCTCCGACTTTCATCGACCATCATCATCCTCACCTTTATCATCATCATCATCATTATCAACATCATCGTCATCATCACCACCCTCGTCGGAGCCCGAGCACCCTCTTCGATCACGCGCACCCCGAGGTTCGAACATGTCTCCTCTTCTTTCATAATTGTGTATATGTGCTTGTGTGAATGTTATTAGGGATTTGAATTACTTCATGATAGTTTAGTGACAGAGGACCCTATGTTAGTAAACCAAAACTAGTATCGTGTGCATGTGTGTTACTAATTAGGTTGATAAATATATTTTGTGGGAATTTGATTACTAGTAATATATACCATGTATTATAGATATTGAATGGCCATAAATGATTAGTAGTAGGTATCCCATATTTATATTTGACTGTAATAAATGTATGATGTATGACCCTAGGTTTTAACTGTGGATATCCCTTATAATTGCATATGACCATAAGTGTTAATTATGGGTACCCTGTGTTGCATAGAATATGTGACCCTGAATATTAGTGAGTTAACTGTCTTGTGTACACCGATATACTGGCTAGACATGTGTTAGTGATTAACTGTCTGATTATGCACAGCATTGAAGACAAGACACCCGTGCATTTAGATGCACGCTTGACCCTGCTAGTTGACCAATACCACCCTAATGTAGCTGCTGAGTTCAGCGTAATTATGTTGTGTGTGCTAGTGTAACGACTGATGCTATATTGTATTATATTATATGTATATAGGACCATTGGATCGTCCTGCGAGACTTCAGGAGCAGGATATTGGTATTACCAGCTAAGGACCCCAGGCGAGTATATTCTCTGATACTTTCTTGTTTATGATATCCTCTATGTTCATTATATTTAGTGTAGATATCCATATTTCTCGATAAGATGGTTACACGGATTGGTACATTTGGATCTCGTCATGAGATGTTATTCCTTGTATATGGTGTATTGTCATGCCCCAGTCCCAAAATATATGGAACTAGGCCACGTGGCAATAGCCATCTGTCACTTCTCCGAGGATATTCCAATTTAATGGATCCTTACGAAGAGTGCTACGCTGTCCTAAAATACTAACAAGTCCAATAGCAATCAACAACAGGCAATCTAATCTCATCCACAATATAACCAAAAGTACTAGAATAAATGCTGAAAAATAAATACCAGTCTCAAATATCATAGTACAACTAAGAATGTCTGGTGGAAACAAACCCACTACTATGACGAAATAAAAGTACTGAATGTCAGAAAGAAAGAGTAATGACTAGGGCATCGGCTGTCTAGATAATGATGCCCCCAATCCTAGGCAGAAGGCCTACCAACTGATCACCAAAACTCTGACGGTAGCACCTCTAGCTCCTCCGATGTAGCGTACCTAGTCTCCTGTCCTGGGCCATACACTGTGGGATAATATGCCTCATCCAAATCTGGAAAGGTACCAGGTCCTCAGAGGGACGTAACAAGATACACAGAAGCATGCCATATATATAAATACTGAATAAAATAAATACAATAAAGGATGTGCTAACCATCTAAGTGAATGCAATGTGAGGACAACTTTGACTATATGGGAAGGTGTAAGCTAGACATGTACTGACGTAATTCACCAATCGTGACAACTGGCTAGTATATGCTATATATGCCCCCTATAACACGGGTGCTGTAATATAATAACGTCCAACGTTCTATAGAGTGTGGTATTTGTAAAATTACCAAGTAACGTCCAACACTCTAAAGAACGTGGTATCTGTATAAGCATATACGTCCGTATTACTCCGTCGAGTGCGGTATCTGTATAAAGGAGGTGGGTGTCCCATACGCCTACTAGTCATCCTTCCCGTCCAATGTAGATATACAAGTCGAATACTCGATGTGCATACCATGTATCACTATGCCAAGTCTCTACTAATACAAAATCCTGAGTTACGCACTAACCGTGATGCATGTCACACGTACCGATAGCTAGTCGAGTACGCAAACCCGCATCCCAATATGCATTTGTCACTGTGAAACGTGTAAGAGTGTCAAGTCTTAGAAGATAACAGAGTATCCTCCCAATGGGGTGAGTCTGCTAATGGCTAGGTCAAGTACACTACTCATCGACGCATCCGTCGACTGCACCCGAGTCAATCTCGAACACACACAGTCATATGAAATAAAGCAACAAGAATCATACAACATATGCATAATTTAAATTAGACAGTAAATATGGCAAGCTATCTTGCCTGGGTCCTCAAGCTGTGAATGCCAATAGTCTGCTCCTGCAGTGTCTCCTGGTTGGTCCAGTGACCCTAAACACATAATATAGTATAGCAATCTAGCATCAGACACTAAAGCAATACATATACAAACTACGACACTGCTCTTAGGTACTGACGCAAGGGTCACGGCTGGTCGACTACAGCGTCGCGTGTGCACGTAGCTAGGATGCACACGTGTCCTGTCCTCAGTTACCGTGTGCCTCGAGACAATAATTTACTAAAGTTAAGGGTTTACGAAACTACTATTTCTTGTACAATACCTGTCCTTATTTCCCATGTTAAGTGTACTAGGTCTATGTCTACGTTTTTAGGTGAAGTACAAGTCCCTAATAATAAGTCTTGTGATTAGGATAATTATTATTTATTAATTACTAAGTAATCTAGTAAATCATACAAACACACACATCTAGGGTTAAATATTTTTACTCGTGTCCATGCAATGACACATGACATAAATGACACAATGACACAATCCCATAACTAATCCTGAAGGAAAGAGGTTTAACGATGTTTACCTGATTGAGGCTGGACAGAGGTCTACCTTGTCGACGTGCACGCTCACGGGCGGTCGGCGGAGCTCCGACATCGAGCAGCAAATAGCGGCAGCGGGTGCAGCAATCACAGCAGTGGCAGTAGCGGCCTTGGCAGCGGTGGATGCTGGGCTGGGACGGTACTGGGATGGCGGTCAGGTTGTGGGGAGGGTGGTGCTCCGCCTGACAGTGGTGGTCGGCGGTGCTGGAGGTGGTGGCCGGGGCCGGGGTCTGTCGGGCTCAGCAAGCGGTCGGTTTTGATGATGGGGTGTCGGGTTTGATGATGGGGTGTTGGGTTTGATGGAGAGTTGATGGCGGTGGCGTGGTTTGTGCAGGCGGCCTAGGTGGTGGTCCGGCGTGGACAGCAGTGGTAGGCAGCGGTCGGCTGTGGTGGTGGCAGCCTAAGGTGGTGATGTCCGGTCGAAATAGGGGGAAGGGGGTGCTCGGGTATGAAGAAGGGGAGTTCGGCTATGTATGAAGGTGGTGATGGTGTTTATGATCTAGGGTTTCAATATGAAAAGAAATGTATATTTATATGGGGGAGAGGGAATATGGGATGACCTTGGGATTTGGGCCGGCCTGGGCTCCTTGGGATGGGGCTGGTCCACATGAAAGGGTGTAAATGGGCTTGGTTAGGTCTTGCTTTGGGGTGTGTTTGGCCTCTAATTTGATTTAATTAAACAAATGCACAATGCGTTCTTTTGTCAATTGAAAACACAAGGGATTAAATTTAGGTAAAACACAAGAGTCATGGGCGTAGCTGACTAAAAATAGCTTAATACCCTAATTTGGGTTATAAGGAATTGGGTTGTGCTTGTGCCTTCAATTTAAGTAGGAATGGACAATTAAGAGAAATTGGATTTATTAAAATTATTCATGGACGTTTGCAACGAATATTGAGCAGCTAAAATGAAGCACAATATTGATTATCTAAAAGTTACACAATGGTCAGATGGGTAGTCTGGCATGTCTAGGAGATGTATATAAAATTGGGTTAAAGGTAACTACTAGTGTAGCGCTCCAAACATCGAAGCAATGGTAAGGTGTATTAAGTCACATAATTATTGCACATTAATTCTAATTGTATCTAAATTAATTCTAGTCTCTCAATCTAAATTAAAATAATCCTAAATTTGGTCGAGGGGGTTTACAATCTACCCTCCTTAGAGCATTTTGTCCTCAAATTAAAACATACGTAAGGTAAGAACTACTAACTGAAATAAAAATGCCATTACATACCTAGGTCTTCGAAGAGATGGGGGTAACGCTGTCGAATATCCTCCTCTCGTTCCCAGGTCGACTCGCCTGGTGCATGATGCCTCCATGCGACACGAACTAGGGGGATAGTCTGACCTCGCAATACCTTCTCGCTTCTGTCCAGAATCTCAACAGGCTCCTCTTGGTATGATAAACTCGGGCCGACTGTGATTTCTGAATGATCAAGCACATGACTCGGATATGGCATGTACCTCCTTAGTTGAGATACATGGAAGATGTCATGCACTCCTTCTAAGGTTTGTGGTAAAGCTAACCTGTAAGCAACCTCTCCGATGCGTTCTAACACATCCAATGGTCTGATGTACCTCGGACTCAGCTTTCCTCTGCCTCCAAATCTGATAGTCCCTCGAGTAGGTGAGATCTTTAGAAACACGTGATCTCCAACCTGGAACTCTAGGGGTCGTCGATACGCGTTCGCCCAATGCTTCTGTCTGTCCTGTGCTGCTCGCATGTGCCCTTGGATCTTCTTTACCTTCTCCACTGTACGAACAACCAACTCTGGCCCAAGAATCTTTCTCTCGCCTATATCGCTCCAGCATACTGGGGAACGACACTTTCTTCCATATAATGCTTCATAGGGAGCCATCTTAATGCTCGCTTGATAGCTATTGTTGTAGAAAAATTTGATCAAATGCAAATGGCCCTTCCATGATCCGCCGAAATCGAGCATGCACGCTCTTAACATGTCTTCCAATGTCTGAATGGTGCGCTCGGACTGGCCATCTGTCTGCGGGTGATACGATGTGCTAAATTTCAGGCGGGTACCGAGACTCTCTTGCATACTCTGCCAAAAGTAAGATGTAAATCTCGTATCCCTGTCAGACACTATACTGACTGGCACTCCATGCAGTCGCATAATATCCCTCATGTACACATCTGCTAAGACCTCTGTAGATTGCCCAACTCTGAAGGGTAAAAAGGGTACGGACTTGGTGAGTCTATCTACGATTACCCATACTGCATTGCGACCACTAGGACTCCTCAAAAAGCCCGTAACAAAGTCCATAATGATGTGCTCTCATTTCCACTCTGGTATCGGGAGTGGTTGAAGTAAACCTGCAGACCTCTGATAGTCAGCCTTGACTTGCTGACATACCAGGCACTTTGCCACAAAGCGAGCTATCTCTCTATTTATTCCATGCCACCAGTAGTACTGCCTCAAGTCTCTGTACATCTTCGTGCCTCCTGGATGAATAGAGTAGGTTGAACTGTGTGCCTCTGACATTAGCTTCTGACGAAGTTCTCCATTTGGAACATAGAGACGATCTTCACATCTCAAAGTCCCGTCTTTATGTATACGCAATCATGTCTGTATTCCGGCCTCTATCCTCTGTCGAAGCCTCTGGAATCTGGCATCTGGCGGCAAGGCAGCCTTGATCCTCTCCACTAATGTCGATTGCAACTGGAAACTCGATAACTGCCCATCTATTCCTGGCATAATGACATCTATACCCATTTATTCTAGATCTCTCAACAGATGTTGTTGGGTAGTCAAGAAGAATGACATGGGTCTTCTGCTCAATGCATCAGCTACTACGTTGGCCTTTCCCGGGTGGTACTGTAGCTCAATCTCAAAGTCTGTCATCACCTCGAGCCAACGTCTCTGTCTCTGGTTAAGGTCCTTCTGGGTGTAGATGTACTTCAGGCTCTTATGATCAGTGAATATCTCCACTCTTTCTCCATAGAGGTAGTGTCTCCAAAGCTTCAAAGTAAAGATCACTGTGGCAAGCTCCAAGTCGTGATTGGGATAGTTCTTCTCATGGGTCCTCAACTGCCTAGAGGCATAAGCCACAACATTTCCATGCTGCATCAAGACACATCCTAATCTTTTTTCGGATGCATCGCTGTAGATCACGAATCCTCCGGGTCTAGACGGTATGGTCTATTTGTGGTATTAAACGAAAGAACGAAGTGTATGTAATACGAGGTTTTACACGAAACCCGCCTTCTTTGGTTTACAAACAAACTTGTATAATTTGATCCTACACGAGGATGTGGGAGTACAATTTATTTAATCTGGGTAAATATTGCTATAGGTGTCTGATCTGCAGTCGATCACTTTAGTCCTTGGACCACACGATGTTGAAGAAGTGCCGTGGAAGACAGGTAGCAGCTTCGAAGGTTGCAAAAGAGGGTGGATGCACGATGCCAAAGTCGTCGATCCCTACTCTTTGCCTGAGCTCCGGATTCTCTCTCTCTCTCTCTCTCTCTCTTGACCTCTGGTTCGATCTTTCTTGGAAGTTCGACCTTGGATCTAATATTGGTTTTCTTGACCAATTTCCCACCTTCCAATTTGTCGACCTTGTCCTCTGTTGATAGAGGTCTCTATTTATAGAGTTTTGGTGACAGTGACCATTCCGTCGGTGTAGAAACCGAGTAGTGAAAAGTACAGCACCCTTTTACACAACGGTTAAAATAACCAATGCCTGCGTATAGATGATCCTTTGAATGAGCGTGTGACGCGGGTCCAACTAAGGGAACAAAATGCATATAATCGCTACGAAGATCATGGCATAGAAGCCACGTAGGTAGGTATCCCTCGTGTAGAAGAGGTGGGCGTAGAAGCCAATGTCTGTCACCATGACGTAGAAGCCAAGTAGGCATAGAAGCCGAAATAGGCATAGAAGCCGAGTGGTCATAGAGGCCGAGTGGGCGTAGAAGCCGAGTGATCGTAGAGGCCGAGTGGGCGTAGAAGTCAAATGGGCGTAGAAGCCGAGTGAGCACAGGAGCTAAATGGGCGTAGAAGCCGCTGCGTACCGTGCCAGAGTGCTGATGTGGACGTCTTAGCTGAAATTATGACTTTTGAAGTTATAATCAAATCTCTTGCATTAAATGCAAAGATTTGCCACCATCCTGTGCATTAAATACAGAGGCGTGTTTTTGAAGGTCTGCAGTCCTTCTGTGCATCAGTCGCAGAGACGTGCCTCGAGAAACTGTCATCGCTCTGTGCATTGGACGTAGAGACGTGCCTCGAGCCCCGTACGAAGTGCAACTTTTGATATGGCAGGCAGTTTGTCTACTGCGGAGCGTAAACAGCTCATGTATGCCTGTGTAAAATAAGGCAGCGTATCCCTTTGTGCACGTAAAAGCAGTTTACGCGAAGGAGATGGCGGTAAATGACAGCCTGGGTTGCAGTGTTGTGCCATCATTATAGCCGTCGTTTGGGTAGCCATGCAGTATCCCTTTGTCAGAAGTCCATACGTCAGGTTCATTGCAGGATCTGACAGGTTTACTTCGGAGAACACGAAGCTTCCCTTGTACACTTTAATGCTATATTGAAAGCGGATGGGTTTTACGCCCAGGAGGTGACGAAGAACCCTGTTTACGCTGAAGCAGCTTGGACGTACTGCCTTACGCGGATGGTCCTTTGAGCTTTTAATATTTCACACTGTGTTTAGCGGAAAAAGCTCTTTTGCACGCTTGATGGCTCTGAAGGCCTCTGTTTACGCTGCTCTGCATCAATATGCTGCGTAGAGCTTTCCAGCGTATTTTTTATGCTTCTACAAGACCCCCTTCAAAGCTTTCAAATTTCTCGGAATTTGAAACGCTTTGAATGAAGCATGAACCGCTCCTCGTAACTCGAAACATTTCTGAATGGAGTGTTTAAAACGGTCGATGCTGACTTTATGGCGGATTTATTGGGGATCGGTGTGATCTCTTTCGCCTATAAAAAGGCTGGGGGTTAACCCGTTCTCCCCATATTTCCATCACCACGCAGAGATGATCGCTGTGAAGTCTGAATATGTGTAGCTTCGATACGTCTGATTCTTTACGCCGACTCTGTATTGAAAGAGTGCTAGGTCCAGTCTTTTACGCATAGCGAATAGTCCATAGAACGCTGTTGAGCATTTTGAACATTTAGAACTGTCCTGCTGCTAGGACTGAGGAACCGCGTAGAGCTCTGAACTGTTGTTTTTACTTCTGATGAACAAAATTTTTATTCAGACTTCGTCTTCAAGAATGATTTCTCAAAAATCCTTTGGAACAGGGTCGAGAAATGGCTGTCAAACTGAGTTGCCATCTTGATAGACGAGATATTCAGACTGGAGTCTGAATGAACTTCGAATTGACCCATGAAGAAGAGTAATTTTTCAATGTAGAACTCTGTATGCTTCAGGTACTTGGGATATCTTGAGGTCAAGAACGAGTATCTTCTGTGTGAACTCTTTGTAATTGACCGCTTTGAGGACCGTTCAGATGTACGCATAATCTGGCCGACGTATCTTTCAGATGTGCGGGAAGTTGTGGAGCGTGAAATCATTAGTCTGTAGCCTCTGAGCATAAACTAAACACCATCGAGCGTGAAATCATAGACTTGTGGTTCCTGAGCGTGAAGTCATAGGTTTGTAGCCTCTCGAGCATAAAAGCTACTGAGCACAAAGGCATCTGGGCGTAAAAACCCGACTTGTAGCCGTCGAACGTAAAGCCTTAGATTCGTAGCTGTCGAGCGTAGAAAGCTCCTTAGTGTAGAACTGTAGATTTGTAGCTTCTGAAAAGAAAATTTCTCCGAGCGTAAAGTTGCGGATCTGTTGCTTCTGAGCGTAAACTAAGTGCCACCGAGCGTGAGATCATCGATTTGGTATCTGCTGAGCATAAAGTCGTAGGTTTGTAGCCTCTCGAGCATAGAAGCTACCGAGCACAAAGGCATCCGGACGTAAAACCATAGACTTATAGATTGCGAGCGTAAAACCGTAGATCTGCTACTGTCGAGCATAGAAAGCTCCTTAGCGTAGGAACCGCTGACCTGCTTTGCGCGAAAAACTTTTCGAATTCGCTGATTGTCCGCCTTCTCTGAATAATAGGCTGACGTAGGACCCAATCATAACCGAATATTAATTAGGAGATTTAGTTTGGGTTTCGAGGAGTCCGTCCGAGGATTCGAGGAGTCGACCCGAACTCTATATATATCCCAAGCTTTTGAGAGAAACTTTTCATCCGTCTTTTGCGAAAGAGAGCCTTCGACTGTTTGAGTTTTTCTTCTCGTTCTTTCTCCGAGCACTCCAAGTTTTCAGAAATGTCGCCGAAACAAATCCCCTCCACTAAGGGAAAGAGTGTAGGTTCTTCTTCTCGTTCTTCTGCCCCCGTGCGAGAGTCTTCGGTCGGGCAAGGTGAACTTTCTTCTGAGATGGCAGTGATCTCGAGACTGCCGATGGGGGATACCCCATATGAAGAGTATGTTTCCACCAACCGGGAGTTGGAGGACTCGGACCCTCGGGTTGTGGAGATGTATCAGGAGCTGATGTGCCACTACTTCGTGTGCACCGCTTTTTATGATGAGCCTTCTGATTTGGCTCACACCACTAAGTGGACGTCCTACCTCTTCTTCCACCAGACCAGGGCCGCCAAGTCGGAGAAAGTTTCGGAGGGCAAGAATGAGCCCGTAAACTGTTTGGGCGTGCTCAGTGCCCAGGTCGTCGAGGATCTTATGGAGGATGCTAAAGCTCCAGATCAGATTCTCAATGACGGGGTAGGAAAGTATCCTGAAGGCACTAAGGCCTACAGTTACTTGAGGCACTGCCACAGGCCTCTGTCTAAGGAAGCCCGGCTGGCTGGCTTTCTCTCCATATGGCTGTGTCGAGTCATGGTGCCCGACATCACGTCCGTGGACCGCATTCACCGGAACATCCTGTGGCCTGCGATGCATCTGGTGTTCGGGGCAAGACTGGGCTTGCTCCCTGCCATGTTGTGCCGTATACAGGCTGGTTTGAGAGCCATGACTGATGGACTGCTCGTCGATGAAGCTCGGCGTGATAGCTTTCCCAGGGTAGAATTACCATACTTGTACTTGATGGGATGGTTAATTCTTCACAACCCCCGGGTGATGTCTCCCGGCCCTGGCAGTATTTCGGGGGGTAGTTTCTTACTGAACTACAAGGACTCTCCCTGGAACGTGAATACAGTTTTAGACTGTCGGCTGGTGCTGAACCTCAGTCATTGCTGGAAGCTCCTCTGTATTGTCCCCTCTGTACATCGCAACCAATTGGGGATTAGGCTTGAGGATTTAGGTGGATAGAAGACCAATCTTTCTCCGGAAGTTTTTAATTGGTTGGTCTGTACTAGACCCTCCCATTTGCTGTACAGGAGCGAAGATTATTGCTTCTTCAAGCCCTACTTGCCTAGTCGGTTTGCCAGGCAGTTTGGGTACGATCAGTTACACGTGGACAATGCCGTCACCAGCTTCAGGTCCAGGGGCGGACTCATTGATGGAGCCAGAGGATGGCAATATTTTATCATGGGTTGCACGGGAGCAATCTTTATCGTGCCGGTCGTCACACTCTCCACGGAGCTGCGCATCCTCCATTCGTATGCCGAGTTCTACGTGGCGATCAACACCTTCCATCGCAATTTTGACATGCGTGGAAGCTTTAGGGTGCCTTCTCCTAAGCCCGGGGGAAGAGTCAAAGTCCCCTCGGTTTCTTCTGACGAGGGTGAGGAGTTCGTCACTCCGGACGAGCCTCTGGTGTCGGTGCCGAGGTGTGAAGTGCCTCCACCTGCGGGGGCTTTGGTAGTCTCTGGGAAGCGAAGGGCTCCTGCTCCCAAGGAGGCTTCTCTTCGTAAGAGGAGGAAGGAGACAGTTGCTCGTCCTCTCCGTGTTCTTGGTATTGAATCTCCTAGAGAGGATCCTGCTATCTTTCCTGCTGGGGATGTCTCTTTGATTGGAGGTTCCTCACCTTTCGGAGAGGGACGCTCAGTTTCGCCTGGCGGTGCCGGAGAACCCCTGCTTGAGTCTGCTGTTGCTTCCACCGCCTCCGGTAGTGGAACGAAATCGCCTGCGTGGCCGAGGCAAATGAGATTGTCTTTCCCTAGACCAGCAACGGATGAAACTCCTGCCGTGTCCGTGAGCATGCCTAGCGAGATTCTAGCTGGCGAACCTCGACTGCGTCTTGGTGAGGGCTCGGTAGAGCACCTGGCGATGTCGGTTGGCCCACCCCCTTCTCCAGGTATGACAGTTCGTATTGCATCATTAAGGCATGATTTAGCTACATTGGCTGCAGATGCGACATATATACCGTTGGCTACGGGTAAATGTTATCTTTATGTCTCCTCTTAGAAAGATTACCATCATATTGATATCAACTTTCTTGTCCTTTTCTCAGGGGACGGCGTCCACGGGGAGTATAGCGTTGAAGCGCCTTCTGGCTCTGCTCGGGCTTCTGGCGATGATACGGAGGCGCCCGACATCGAGGAGAAAATATCTTCGGGGGCCAGCTCGCCCGGAGTGGTTTCGTCATCTCAAGAGGAGGACGAACCCGTTATCGTGACCTCGCCTCTCGCGAGTATGCCGATGATTTCGACCGTCGTTGTCGCACCTCCTTCGGTCGTACCACCCGTCGAGGCGACGGCTGTGGCCACCTCGTCTGCAATCATTCCTGGAGGGGGACTCGCCAATATCGCGGCCACTCCTGGCGTCCAATCGGATCTAGTTGCGCTGACCGAGCAATATACCAGCCTCTTTTATACCAGTTTGAAAATGCTGATATCAATGGTGTTGGCGAAGAATCTATACTTCGAGCGTCTGAAGAAGGCTTCTCAGATTTCGATCGGGGCGGTCAGGGAGTTCGGCGATTCTGGGGTAGCTAACACCCTGGAGGCGATGGTTAATAGTTTGGAGCAACCTATTAACGAATACTTGCAACTGACTCGGGGCAGCCTTGAAGCTGAGGTCCAGGCCAGATACGACCTCATGACTGTGCGGCTTACTAAACAGTTGGAAAGCCTAGATACCTCCATCAAAGCACATAAGCTGGAGATGGATAAAAGAAAAGCTGTCGTGGATGAGGCTCTTGCTCTTCAGACGAAGTGCCAATCCGAGCATGAAAGGAACGTAGCGAGGGCCCGCAAGTTGAAGGAAAAACTCGCTCTGGCAGAGGAGTGGGCTTCTCAGTCGTTGGCAGGTCTAGATGTAGCGACTGGTCGACTGAGCACAGCACGACGGGATCTGGAGCGTACAGAAGCTGCCCGTGCTGGCTCTCTTCGGGCAAGGCCGAGCTGTCCTTTATGAGCAATCCCGAGGCACGGCTAGAGCGGGCCCGTGCTGATGCCTTGGTTTCCATGAATGAGAGGATAGCTGCACTGGTACAGCTGATTCACGATCTGACCGCTCTCCCACAATGATGTACCCTTTCTTCTTTTTGCTTCCCAAATGTAATTTTGCTCTTTTGGGGAATAAATAAAGCGAATCTTTTCTGACTCTGTGGACCCATCATTTCGGAATATAAATGACTGGTTTGGGCGAGAGTGATATCAGAGGTATTATGGACGTGATAGACTCTCGATAAACTTTTAGCAGGACATATCTATTCAGAGGTCATACGGACATGATAGAATATGCTTTGACTAAAGTTTGTAGACAGGACGCTATCAGAGGTAATATGGATGTGATAGGTATCGTATTTTCCAAATTAGTCGAACATACCTATTCAGAGGTTATATGGACATGATAGAATATGACCCAACTAGTTTCATTTTGGAAGTAGTTTTGTCAGAATTGAGATTCTCGCTATATTCCACTTGAGCAGAGGAGGTTAAGCATAGTACCTTTTCAGGAATTTACCGTTGATAGGAGCCATTAACAGGTCTCTATTAGGCTGGGCTAACCTGTAAGCGCCGTTTGAGAACGTTGTCTCGATCACATAAGGGCCTTCCCACTTGGGCTGGAATTTGCCTTTACTCCTGTGAGTAAGAATCATCGGCCTTCTTACGGCTAAAACTAGCTCGTCGACTTTGAACACTCTTTCCTTTACTTTATGATTGAAAGCTCTGGAAATACGTGCTTGGTAGAGCGCGATGCACTGTTGAGCTTGGAGGCATTTCACGTCTAATCCTTCTAGCTCTTGAAGCCTTAACAGGTCATTCTTTTCTTGAGTCAGCTCATTAGTCACGGCTATCCTGAGTGACGGGATCTGGATTTAAATGGGGAGAACTGCTTCGCTCCCGTAGACCAGTAAAAATGGGGTACAACCTGTCGGTGTTCGTACCGTTGTGCGGTATGCCCAGAGACATTCCCCAGCTTCTCATTCCAATCTCTCTTGTTTGAAGAGACGAACTTCTTCAAGAGTTTGATAATGGTTTTGTTGAAAGCTTCCGCCAAACTATTAACAGCTGGATAATATGCCGTAGAGGCAATATTGTGTATCCGATTTTTATCGCAAAATCGATGAAACGCTTGGCTGATGAACTGAGGCCTATTGTCATGGATTATCCTTCGGGGAATCCCAAAGCGATAAATAACGTGATGCTTGATGAAGCTGATCACATTAGATGCCTTTACCTCAGCAAGAGGGATCGCCTCTGCCCATTTGGAGAAGTAATCCGTGATGGCCAGTATGAACCGGTGACCTCTGGAAGAAGACGGGTGAATAGTACCAATGATATCCATACCCCATGCTTCGAAAGGCCAGGATGCAACCGTAGGATGTAGATATTCAGACGGTTGATGTATGAAGTCTGCATGAACCTGACAGGCTCTGCATTGTCTTGCATAGTTGATCGCGTCTGCGATCATAGTGGGCCAGTAATAGCCCATTCTCCTGATACGATCCTGTAGCTTAGGACCGGGTTGATGCGCTCCGCACACGCCGTTGTGAGCTTCCCGGATAATTTACTGTGCTTCGTCGTTAGAGAGACATCTTAATAGCAGTCCGTCATAGGTCCGGCGATATAGGCATTGTGAAGATGCATCGAAGTAGAAGCGTAATGATCATCTTTTGACGGATACTGCTTCTTTGGGGTCCTCCGACAAGATTCCGTGTGCGACGAAATCTATGAAGGGACTTCTCCAGTCTCTTCTAGGGGGGTCTGTGTTCACAGCATAGCTGCGTTCCATGTGAAAGTTGTTCTTCACACAGAATAAATCTCTGTTAAGAAGGATTACCGAATCCTGCCTTCTTATAGGAGTGGCTAAATCCGCAGCTAGACTGGCTAGGGCATCAGCTTCCAGATTCTGAGATCGAGGTACATGCTCTAGGAAGAACCCTTTGAATGTCATGGCTATCTCGACCGTTGCTTGGTGATAGGGGATGAGGTCTGGATTCCGGACTTCATATATTCCCCTGACTTGATTGACGATAAGCAGAGAATCACCGAAAGCTTCCAGGGACTCGACCCCCAGCTCTTTGGCGACTTGGAGCCCGACTAGTAGAGCGTTGTACTCTGCCACATTGTTGGAACAGGGCTCGTTAAGAGAGTATGCTCGATAGATGACGAGTTTATCGGGAGTAACCAGGACAATTCCTACCCCTGAAACCACGTTTCCTTTGGGACCAGTCCTGGAGGCGCCGTCGAAGAACAGTTGCCATGCGTCACTTTCCATTGCAGGCATTCCACAGGGGAATTTTTTGTGGACCTATTATTTGTTGCGCACGAGAGTGCAAATAATAGGTTTGGGGACAAGCCCTGCTGGAGGTAATATGGACATGGCAGTTTTTGTGGACTCAACACCACTGGCGTACTTAGAGTTAAGTACGGGTGCTAAGTTAAGATGACAATCGATATCGATAGCCGAATTTAGGAAGGTTTATTCAGAGGTAATATGAATATGACAAACTCCCTGGGTTGTGACTCTATCGGGGATAGAGGCATACATCTGCTCAGAGGTAATATGGACATGGCAGTTTTTGTGGACTCAACACCACTGGCGTACTTAGAGTTAAGTACGGGATTTAAGTTGAGATGACAATCGATATCAGAGGTAATATGGACATGATAATCGTTGGCCGGACCAAAATGGTTTGTTCAGAGGTAATATGAACATAACAAACTTCCTGGGTTGTGACTCTATCGGGGATAGAGGCATATATCT